>JANAVB010029019.1:172500-209573 GCA_029216955.1 Iris pallida | reverse complement strand
CTAATCCTCTACTAACCAATATCTAACAAACATACTATATATAACTTACACTAACATATAACAAACTCTAATAGATCTAACTCTCTACTAACCAACATCTAACAAACATACTACATATATAATTTACACTAACATATAACAAACTCTAACATATATAATCCTCTATAACCAACATCTAACAAACACTAACATATATAACTTACATAATATATAACAAAACTCTAACATATAACCCTCTACTAACCAATATCTAACAAACATACTAACATAGATAACTTAACATAATATATATATATAATATATATTTATATATATATATAATATATAGATATATATATATCTATATATATATGTACTATATCATACATATACTCGACAACCTATGATACCTACATCATTTAATATCCATACTACATAGGCTCATAGGATACACAAAATACTATGTGTAGTTACTTTTCTACTTAAAATCATATTGTACCAATTAGACATCACTAAATTCTAGGATTAAAGTATGTCGTAGCCCTTAGTGTTAGCTTTCCGAAACTTCAAATGGATCGCATTTTCGTGTCCGGAAGCTCCCGGAATCGTGAAACACGAAACATGTTTGTCTTTCGGACAGCTGACACTCAAATGGTTTTACAGAAAGTTCCAGAACGATTTTGGCTTATTAAAATATATATTGGAAAGCTAAATTTGATACGGTTCTTTTTAAAAATGGGAGATTAATTGGAGTTCTGAGCTAAAAGTTATGGTATTTCTAAGTTGTTATGGTTACTAAAAACGTGGATGAATATTATGCCGAATTTGGATTGTTTTGGATAAAAGAAACACATGTAGGCCACGATACTTGGATACCAACATAGGTATCCAAATGAAACTCATTCTAACCATCCTAACTAAGATCAATCCACTCTCCAACCATTATAAAACTGAATTTAAAATACAATTAATTCTATTAGGCAATAAACCAAACACATGGGGTGTCCTAATTTGGGATCTATCAAGTAGGACACAAAACACATATCTAAAATCCTCAAGAGAGCTCCAAATGGCCTCAAACTTAAATTTAAAGGGGGTACATGCATGGAGATGGATCCTATGGATTCAAAACTAACTAATATGCATAGAAAATCAATTTAGAGGGTTGGTTTTACCTACTGGGAGTGGAATCCCAATGGTACTCTCAAGGACACGGCTCTGACACGAAGATCTTCCAAAAAGGATACTCCTCCTTGCACTTTGCTTCAAATCTTTGCTAGCACCCTCCCTTGGTAGTATGAGAAGGTTGGATGGAAGTTTTGGTGGAGGGATGTAAGGATTTGAAGATCAAATCAAAGAGGGAAGCTCTCTAATTTGGGAAAGAACACTTTGTGAAAGAAAAGAGGCAAGATGGAATGACATGAAAGGAAGGGAGGCTAACCTACATATAGTGGCTGCCATTAAACCCTATTTGGGCCTTGGAAGAAAGCCCAATAAGGCCTCAACTAGTCCTCTTGGTTAATTAAGTTAGGTTCAAGTTTGGGATCAAAAGGGTTAAATTTAAGCCTCTAACTTAACCAATCTAACAAGTGGGATTAGTTTAAACTCACTAACTTAATTAGTAGAGTTTGTGGGCCATGACTAACTATTCTTGGGGTCCCGTCTAGTATCTAAGCTACCCGGGTCACTAACACAAGTCGGAACGAAATAAAACTCAAACCTGACTAAATAAATCCCGTAAATCAATATTAAAATATAAAAATTCCCAAAATATTAAAATGTGAAAAATGACCAAAATCATAATACATCAATTTAAATATTATTAAAATAATCTAAAATTCACCAATTAATTAAAATTCTAAATAATTTAAAAGTCACAAAATGACCAAAATACCCTTGGCCTAAAAAGTTATAATTAGTCATTCTAATCACATGGTTAGGTCCCCATGGTCTTGGTTAGTCTCTAGGATCAACAGTTCTAGGGTTCATTAGCTAACACATCAAAATTATAATTCACCAATTATAAATAGTATTAAATTAATTAAAAAATCCCCATAAATTATAAATCATATTATTAAATAATAAACTTTTACAAAAGTTCAAAATTACCCTCATTTTAGAAAAGTGGGTGTTACAAGTCTACCCTCCTTAGAAAAATTTTGTACTCGAAATTTAAGGTGGTTGTACTCTTCCCTAGGTTAAACCACCAACAATCAAGGTCAAAACTACTATATAGCAACACACAAGATTAGGGTCCTACTAGTCGGGAATTTTATAGTCTCAATAGGGTCATTACACTATCTAGCACAATAAAACACAATCAAAGAGGTACTATTGGAATATACAACAATCATGGAAAAAGGACGAAAAAAAGAACAAAGGACAGACTGCTAATCCATTACCTGTAGCATCGGCCTCCTCGGCCGTCAACGCAGGAACCTGCCCGGCTGGGTATATCCCTTTGCTAGTGCGGGGCATGACACTGTTCCACAGGTAGCCTAACTCCATCTCTCCGCCCTTGGTATGGACACTGGCCAGGACGATGAAGGGTTAAGAGATAATTCTTAACCAGATGCTCCGTTGATCCACAGTGCAAGCACACTCCCAGCCTTTTCTGCACACCTCCCAAGAATGGCCTGACCTCCAACAGTAGGTATAGATAGGAGCTGGATGAAATTGCCTCGGGGATGCTGCTGATCTAGTTGTACTGGAGCTCATATCGTCGCATGAAACCACTGATCCCGGGCCCTAGATGGGGCCTGGAACTGCTGTTGTGGCAACTGAAAAGATTGATGCAGAAATTGGGAGCTCAAATAAATGGGACACATGTAAAATATGTATAGTAGACTTAAAGTGGGTCATGCTCATACTTTGGATCGTCAAGTTTAGGTCGAAATGGTGTCCTTAACTCGAGTCAAAAATAAAAGTTACTCCGTGGAGAAAAATCAAGATTGGGTCATGTGTCAGGAAAGTCATGCGATAAAAATAAAGTACAAGATGGTGTTCCCAAGTGGGACATGAAGGTCATGGGTGTAGGGTGTCCTGTCTAGATCATATATGTAAAGTTAGTTTTGAGAAAACAACTAGTCTTGTGCTCCTAAGTTAAAAGTCATGGCAATGTGCATATGAAAATCATAAATAAAAGTGGGAAATTGTCAAATGGCCTAAATTGAACCGAAAGTTGTGATACAAAAGTAAAAGGGAACAAGTTTTAGTAGGACATGATATATCAAAATGAAGTTAATCTTGTCTACTACAACTCATGAAGGAAGTTTTCAGAAATTGACATCTCTGACGCTCCAGAAATCGAAGTCGCGGAAGAAGACTCGTCTATCTAGAATACTCTCTCCAGGGTGTCTACCCAAGTCTAGTCACTGTCCACACAAGGCACTAACTCTTCTAAATGATACTAGGATGGCACCCCTATACTAGGTTGTTCATACCCCTTCTCCAACTTGTCACTAAACCGTTTTGGTGCCTAAACTTCTATAACATTTGAGATACCTTGTCTCTGGCTACTAGGGTACTCCTCCTATCCGGTTTCCTGGTGCAACTCCTACCTTGACACTTATTGTTCACTCTAGGATTCTCATCTATATCTAATAATCAAAACCATATACAATACTTTTCGACCATACTCTAAACTACTAACACAATTAATCAAGAACACAGACCAACTGCAATCACCAAGCCATCACACTACGAAGAACATATAAAGAAATGAGAATCTACCAGGACCTGGACTAAAGAATTAAAGGTATCCTAACTCTTAAGCTAATTCAGAATGGAACAAAATCTATAATAACAAAAATAAAATGATAAAGATGACATGTTAGGACCCTTCTCAAGATACAATCTGATAATCATACACGTCTATCCAAAATCATGATACTCAGAATCCTCGTCACGCTAGTAAGCAAGTCTACGATAAACGGTAGAGTCCATAACTGGGACATGCACCTCTATAATCATGTCATCTGGAATCCTTGCTATGCCGACTAGTATAGTTACGAGGAATCCCAAATCTCATAACCAAGATATGTACATCCGAAGTCAGGTCTCTACGTTTCTGCCACGTCGGCTAATATAGCTACGATAAAATCTAGGTTCCATAACCAAGTAAACGTTTTACCTTTCCTATTATTTCCGTCAACATTTGTCATCAGAAGATACTGTAACTCAGGCCATAACATTCATCTCGATATGAAAAATCAAATCAACAATAATTCCATCAAAATTAAGTTCAATAACAAGAAATAAGGGTGAACGGAAGCAAAAGGAAATAATTTCAAATTTAAGTTCAAAATAAGATTCTCAAGGGTCGTCCTAGGAATCTCTTAAAAGTCCTAACTGTGATTGAGTAACCTCTCTGCTAAAGCCTATTCCTTAGTTCTTATCGCAGGCGCGCAGCATTACGACTAATCGTTGCACTACCACGACATCGTACTAATGCGACACTCGACCTGCATAGGCCACCACTAAAAACGTGTCACGACCCGCACCAGTGTAGGGGAACAAAAAGTGGGTACGTCCAGCCTACGCCGCAGTATCGGTGGTAGAACGCTGTTCTAGGTCACTATCAACAATTTCATACAATTATATAATGTACCTATCACAATCTCAACTCCGAATGGAGGACAGGTATAAGATACGATAATACTCAATCACAATCTAAGCACGATAAGATAACATAGGAGTCTAACAACTATATATATAACTCAAAAAAATAACTTAAATAAACTCCCAAAATTTCAACAATCTCAAAACACCACTTATTACAAAATAAGTTCTAAAAGAGAAACTAAACCATAAACTAGTAATCTACTCCAAGCTTTACTGGTCCTCTAGGCTATCTGTGAATCTTCAGGTTATCTGTAATATTTTTAACAGGTCCAGTCAGGACAGGAACGAGCACAAAATCTCAACAGGTCATATCAAGACAGGAATATAAAGCATGCAATAGAGTAAAATACATGAAATGCTGAATGAAAGTATATGTAGTAAAAGAGAGAAAACTGTAATATAAATAGCTAATATAAGTAGAGAACTATCAGTGACTAGTGATGTAGAGTACAAGATAGACATGTGAACGGCTTGAATTTGAACATAATTATACTAAGAGTTTGCACATGATTACACTACTTTGGAATTGTTCACATAACCATTTATACTCTGTCGTACCCCAATCAATACACAAGGATCCAGACAAGTTATATTATTGTACAATATTTCACATGAGACCCCATAAATGGGTGCACATGAAGTTATACATGAGGGCTCTGTGAACATGAGAGTACATGAATCATAAGAGTATACATGAATAGTAAAAGCACAGGAGTACATGATGAAAGTTAAATACACATGACATAATGTACCCGATGCTTCCGAGGGGGATAACATCTTAATGTAAAGATCCATATAGTACCAATCCGTGTTAACAATGTGACAACATAAAATAAAGTAATCTAGAGCAAGAATATAAATCCTAACAAGTATAAAATGATCAGAGAATGTACTCGCTTGATACCCTGAACAGCTGATATGAAAAGATGGCCAACTGGAGTCACAAAGTTCTAGTTAGAGCAACACATGTTATAAAAAGTTTAGTTTATATGGTAATTGAAATTATAATGCAATCTATATGAGTTTAAGTCAATCTAGGTCAAAATCAACTCTTGGTCAACTCTTGTCAACAATCTAGTCAAACTAGGGCAACTAGTCTAATATGGTCAAACTAGCTAGGATTTGGTCAACAATGGTCAAACTAGTCTAGGTTAGTCAATTCTAGGTCTAAACAAGTCTATGGCCTAAATAATCAAGTATACTAGTACCATTGCTATCTAACACATAACCTAAATCAAAGCATATAGCTAAACCACATAGCTAACAAGGCACACAAACTTAGTTATATAATATATATATATATATATATATATATATATATATATATATATATATATATATCATATATCAAGTATATATATATCCTCACTATGAACCATAACCTATATCTATATACTCTCATAATATATATAGATACTATATAACCCAAAAATATATATACCTATCTATATAACCCTTCCACAATCTAACATCACCTACTCAAACTCAAACACTTAAACACTAACTCACTAACACTAGGATACCATATCAACCTTGGTCATTGTTACGACCCGATCCCAATTTAATGGGTCGAACCGGACCATGCCCAGCCTGCACCGTGGTGAGACGGCGGCAGTAAGCTGTTCCATTGCAGGTATTCACAACAACACAAGTACATTTGCCACAACTGTTCTATTCGGAATTAAAACTTTATTTGATAAAATATTCAGAAATACAACTGGAAATGAAATGCTGAAATAAACTACAAACTCCAAGAAAAGAAAAACTATCTAAGCATCTGGTTCTGTAGTCCCAGGATCAGCGTCCTCCAGAGACGGCTCTGGTACCGTCGCAGGGTAGAGAACCGGGTCATAATAGCCATTATAGAATAGCTCGTCATCCTCAGTGTTACCTAAAATGTTGTCTCCAGTCAGGAGGGAGCAAAGTACAATTCATGCTAATTAAACAGTTAAATAAGAAATAGAATCATGCAGTTCTAAACAGCTTTTAAAACAGGTTTGTTACAGTAGAAAACAGTGATTTGAATAGGTAATGACATATGATCGGCTTGGGTTTGTTACAGTAATGGATAAGGAAATTTTGTTACAGTATGGTCATAATCATTACGCTATTCCCCAGTCCCCAATAGTTACAGTACAGTACTCTCGGTGAGAGTTTCGTGTTTGAGACGTGGTTTAGACATGCAGTAAAACGATTAAGTAAATAACTGTAAACTAACACAAACTATACTTGCCTTGAATTAGATTGACTGGAAAGACAGATCGGTACCGAGGAGGAACGTCAGGTACGACTTCGAGTTCCTACAGTTGAGAACTCGACTTAGAACCTTGAATAACCAGGCCAAGTGTGCTAGTTACAATCTCTAGTAGTCATGTCCTAGTCAGGTTTTAAGTTGTATTAATCTACAGCTAACGTTTACGTCGCAACTACGTGCGTTTGATTAAGCCGGTTAACTGGATTATTTGGAAATAACGCGAGAATCAATTTAACTTTGGAAAACTTTGTGTTTTCGTAATATATTTATAAAAATACAGTTTCTTTTAGTGATAAATCGTGAACTAGTTATTTACTAATATTTTATCCATTTTAATTAATTCTTAATTAATCAGTAAATCGTGCTCTAATCTACGATTACGCGACTAATCAAAACCACCCAAATTCACATCCACCAGAAAAGAAAAATAAAATAAAACTATGCTACACAATACATTGGCACAGCTAATGGTCCTAGGGTGGGCTTATGCCCGGTACAATTATTTTTACATCAAATAAGAGAAAAATGATTTAATTTCTTAAATAAAGTGCAGTAAATAAATAACTATATTAAATAGCCTAAATATTAAATAAAATAATTTAAAATAAATACTAAGAGTCTCAGACTCGGTCCATCATCAAAATCCAGCTAATACCACAACGCCCGGTCGGACCGGTGCGTTTGTATTTCGCTGGGGCCCACAGACCGGTACGGTCGTCGCCCGAAAATCAGTTTTAAAATTTATTTTCGAAAACCGATTTTGAAATCAAAATAAATATAGTTTTGTAAAAATTTGGGCAGCATTTCCTCTATTTCGGGACAAACCCAAAACTGGGAAATCCACCACAGAAACCTGCAATTATTCCAACCAATAATAATCCCAAAATATATCCACCGAAATAATTTCCAACACCACCAGAAATAATTCCCAATCCACAGAACTTTCCGAAATATCCGGGAATCCCATAATCAACCAAACCACACAAACCAGCAGATAAAAATCACAGAAAGTATGCTAACGCAACTAACCGAAAAAATACTACGCAGCTAACCGAATTTCCCAAAGGGAAATCGGGGACCGATTCTCATCACCGACTCTACGGAAGGGACGAACTACTATGATTACCAAGAAATTACCAAATTCCGTTGGCGGGGAGCCGCGGGAAAAACTTGGGGAAAAACCGAAACGAAGTTCGGACAGCAGGTCGTAGATCCTGGACAGCAAGGCTTCGCAGATCCGAACTCGGCCACGCACAGAAGAGGGGCGCGGGAGAGGATCTCGCGGCGGCGGGGAGTCCGCGGAAGCGGATCTGGCCGGAGACCGCGAAGGGGCGCGGGGCTCGCTGTCGGCCGGGGGTCGGCGCCGACGTCGGCAGAACGCGGAGGAGCCGCGGAGGGGGTCGGCCGCGGGGAGCTCGCGCACAGAGGGCGGCGCTCGCGGACGGGGGCTCGGGGTCGCACGCGCGCGCTGGAGGGCGACGGAGCACCGACGGGGCGCGGGGGTCACAGCGGGAAGGAGCTCCGCCGGGGCGCTGTCGGCGGGGGAGGTCGCGGAGAGGCCGCACGGTCGGCGGGGGTGGCTCGCGCTTGACGCACGGGCGAGCTCGGGGAGGAGCTCGGGATTGGGGTCGGGTTAGGGTTTCTTCAGGAAGGAGAAGAGAGGGAGAGTGAGATATGAGGGAAAGAGAGTGGAGAGATTTTGTGAGTGATTGAGAGAAGAAGTGAGCTCTGTGTAGAGAAAAGAGTGGGTTCTGAGAGATACGTGGGAGAGAGGGGAGTGAGGGGTTGGTTCATAAAGGAGTGGGTTGCTCTGTTGAGTGGTGGGGAAAGAAGCTAGGGAGGTGCTTACCAATTCCTAGCAAAACAAACGCTGGTCCTTCGGGACCAGTTCTCACACATTTATTTATTATTTTTTTTTAAGTTATGAACCAAGTCAAAATAGAGTTAGGAAAATGGGATTTGGGTTTGGGCTCAGGCTCGAACTCGGGTCTGGGTCGAAATCAAAAGCCAAGTTATAAATTATTTTCGAAATCATTTTTCACTCAAAGATATTTAATAATTATAATAATAGTAATAATTTGAAAACGTTTAATTTAACAATACGAAATTTCTAAATTAAATAACTAGCTACAGAAAACTGGGTTTCACAGTCATATTGGCATCCCAAAACTAATACCTTGGTTATAAGGTAAACTAATCATTTACCTTGAAGGTAAAGGTAATTCATATTTACCTTAAGATACTAACTTGAAATCATGAGATACCAAGATACCCTTCAAATATCTAATTAACTAACTATCTAATGTACTAACATAACATCTTAACTAATATCTAACATATGACCTATAGAGACTAACTTGCTAACATACCAATATCTAGAAATAATATAACCTACTAATATATCAATATCTAACATACTATATATCTAACATCAAACTATATGAAAATATATCAAATATCGAATAAAATACTAACCTCTACTATCTAACTAATACTCATACTAACAAATATAACTTACATTAACATATAACAAACTCTAATGTATCTAATCCTCTACTAACCAACATCTAACAAACATACTAACATATATAACTTACACTAACATATAACAAACTCTAATATATCTAACCCTCTTCTAACCAACATCTAACAAATATACTGACATATATAACTTACACTAACATATAACAAACTCTAACATATATAACCCTTTACTAACACAAAATACATATGTCGTATTGTTACTTTCCTACTTAAAAACAATACTATACCAATTATACATTCACTAAATTCTAGGATTAAAGTATGTCGTAGTCCTTCGTTTCAGCTTTCCGAAACTTCAAACGGATCACATTTTCGTATCCGGAAGCTCCCGAAATCGCGAAAACTCCGAAACGCGTTTGTCTGTAGGACAGCTGACACTCAAATGGTTTTACTGAATATTCCAGAACGATTTTGGCTTTTTAAAATATATACTTGGAAAGCTAACTTCTATACGGTTCATTTAAAAAAAAGGAAGATTAATCGGAGTTCTAAGCTAAAAGTTATGGCATTTCTAAGTTACTATGGTTACTAAAAATGTGGATCAATATTATGACGAATTTGGGTTGTTTTCGATAAAAGAAACACAAGTAGGCCAAGATACTTGGATACCAACATAGGTATCCAAATGAAACTCATTCTAACCATTCTAACTAATATCAATCCACTCTCTAACCATTCTAAAACTGAATTTAAAACACAATTAATCCTATTAGGCAATAAACCAAACACATGGGGTGTCCTAATTTGGGATCTATCAAGTAGGACACAAAACACATATCTAAAATCCTCAAAAGAGCTCCAAATGGCCTCAAACTTGAATTTAAAGGGGGTACATGCATGGAGGTGGATCCTATGGATTCAAAACTAACTATTATGCATAGACAATCAATTTAGAGGGTTGGTTTTACCTATTAGGAGTGGAATTTCAATGATACTCTCAAGGACACGGCTCCTATACGAAGATCTTCCAAAAAGGACACTCCTTCTTGTACTTTGCTCCAAATCTTTGCTAGCACCCTTCCTTGGTAGTATGAGAAGGTTGGATGGCAGTTTTGGTGGAGGGATGTAAGGATTTGGAGATCAAATCAAAGAGGAAAGCTCTCTAATTTGGGGAAGAACACTTTGTGAAGGAAAAGAGGCAAGATGGAATAAAATGAAAGGAAGGGAGGCTAACCTACCTATAGTGGCTGCCATTAAACCCTATTTGGGCCTTGGAGGAAAGCCCAATAAGTCCTCAACTAGTCCTCTTGGTTAATTTTAAGTTAGGTTCAAGTTTGGGATCAAAAGGGTTAAATTTAAGCTTCTAACTTAACAAATCTAACAAGTGGGATTAGTCTAAACTCACTAACTTAATTAGTAGAGTTTGTGGGCTATGATTAACTAATCTTGGGGTCCCGTCTAGAGTCTAAGCTACCCGGGTCACTAACACAAGTCGGAACGAAACGAAACTCAAACCCGACTAAACAAATCTCGTAAAATCAATATTAAAATATAAAAATTTCCAAAATATTAAAATATGACAAATGACCAAAATTACAATACATCAATTTAAATATTATTAAAATAATCTAAAATTTACCAATTAATTAAAATTCTAAATAATTCAAAAGTCACAAAACGACCAAAATACTCTTAGCCTAAAAAGTTGTAATTAGTCATTCTAATCACATGGTTAGGTCCCCTTGGTCATGGTTAGTCTCTAGGCTCAACAGTTCTAGGGTTCACTAGCTAACACATTAAAATTATAATTCACCAATTATAAATAGTATTAAATTAATTAAAAAATCTCCATAAATCATAAATCCTATTATTAAATAATAAACTTTTAAAAAAAATTCAAAATTACCCTCATTTTAGAAAAGTGGGTGTTCCACTTTTCTAATCCTTCATGCCTCAGTAAAATGAACCGTTGTATGCTAACTTAACCTACGAGTCCACGGGCGTAGCTCGATCGAAAGAAATTATAGTGCATGTCGAACACTTGATAGAATAATAGAAATTAAACGTGCATCAAATTCCCGAGTCGCTATTGAACATCAAAATACCGCAACGACGAGCACCTCGGTGCGCAATCCATGAGAACATGGGATAACTATATCTACAAGTGCCTCAGTGCACAAGTCATCCGTGCCTTCGTGCACGAGTTAGAAGGCTAGCACATTGAAAGACTATTGAGGCGAGTGCCCTAGTGCACCAGTCATAAACATTGAACACTAAGGCATAGAACATGGAAGTACGGTATCGAGGCTTGCATCGCATGCACAACTCAAAGACTAGAGAACAATCGTGTCAAAATGTGCGTACGTGCACGAGAATCATATATGATGGCATCGTTGCGAAGAGAACAGTTGTGGCATGAATGTGACAAAATTATCGAATGTGGTATGCTGCCTCGAAATGGTCGGGGCCTTCAGGTCATTCGTTTGACAAATATTGAATTGGGGCATGATGCCATAGAAAATTAAAATAAAGAATGAAATCATACAAATAATATGAGAACATAGAAAGAGCGAGAACATTGAAGAATATGAGAAATGTGGAACGATGCAAAGTCTGAGTTTCAAACTCAGACTAGGTTTGGTTGTATGCTTAGATGCGAGTTGCATGATCAAATGGACCGGGAATTAATTCGTGCACGGGTTCGTTTCCTCGAACATGGGCGCCGGGGCATCGGGACTGTTCGGCCTAGGAGGAATGTTTATCATAGCTTAGGGAGCACGAGCATTACGGAACCTTCAGTAAGGCTCATAACATAGGCTGAATGGGTAACGTCGTAATGCATGTTGAAAAACATAAGCCCATTATGACATTTATGAATGTCAACAATCTTCATATAGATAGGAGCCGGTGAGTTGAATGACGCAGGCACAGAGATCCTGCTCAACGATCACTTATAATATGACAGAAAAAGAATAGTAGGTATTCACCTCGTATCGGCGCAAGGGCAAATGCCTCGAGTCGGAAAAAGTCACTACGAAGGAACACATGAATTGTATGTTGCTTGCTTGCTTCTTTACATAAATTGAAAATAACATGATTTCCATAATAACATGCTTTACTATTTTCGCATATGCCATGAAACTGATCCTAAGGAGAACATAGAAAGATCACTAAATTGTATGTTGCATGAATCAATACATTACTTAATGTCGGTTTAGTTAAGTTGGTCTTTGATCAGTACAGAGAGGACCAAAGTACTAATCCTCCACTAGTTTGCTCGCAGGTTCAGGAAATGGTCTGCTCGCGATGGAGCTTCGCTTGAATGCGCTGATGCATGGAATGTTATAGCGTATTGAGCCGTGCGACCACATTGACGCTCGGACTTGCAACATGATGATGCGGCAGAGATATAGAAGACATGATGTATGGAACGGTAAAATCCTTTATGGACAAGAGAGAACCTGAGTGTTGTAAGCTAATCTAGCAAATTCAGTTGGGCTATTGAAAACCTTTGTAACCTCAGTTTAATTATCAATGAAGAGAATTTTTTCGTATACTCTATTTTCTTTCGTTGCTAATATCAAATCAAAGATAACCATATGAGAACTTGCCATCTTGCCTTGTACGAGTGCAACTTCTGACTCGTACGACATCATGCCCCAATGAGGATCATGATTCGGATAAATCGATGCAAGAACGAGAAATTTTTCGGGTCGGGGCGTGACAAATTGGTGTCAGAGCTCTAGGTACAATTTTCTCAGGACGCTTGCTTCGTTTCAATTCCAAAAGTTGCATACCATAATGAAATGACTCTTGACTCTATTCGATGCCATACTGGATGTTTCATACAATAAGTCTAATATAAATTCTATAATTTTGTCGTATGTGTTCTGGAAATTACATGATATTTGCTGGAAAGTTGCAAAATGTTTGTTGTATCGAGTGCAACAAGCTATGAAATGTTTGTTGCTGCAAGTACAACATGTCGGAAGTTGAGATATTTGTTATTTTAATGCCACAGTTGATATGAAATTTTTTGATTGTATCGATATAATAAAAGTCGTAGAATGTTGTTGTATCAATTACAACAAATTGAATTGCGAATGATGCCTTACAATGAAAATGAAAGTTAATATCGAATGTATTGAAAGGATTCAAGTATTGGCTTTAGATGTCCGGAATAAATAGTTGTCCGAGGTGCAACAGATGTCGAAAATGAATCGTTGCACAAGGTACAACAGATGGAACTCAAATAATAAATCGATGAGAATGAATCGTTCGGTTTCGCACCGAATTTGTGTTGGCAAATAAATATATTGGCCAAATTGTGTCAAATCTTGATTAATCAAAAGTTACGATTGTGATCGGCATAATCACTACGGAAATCATAAGTCAGAATAGATTGTTGGTTCAAACCGAGTATGATACGAGGGAAATAACTTGATTTTTGAGTGGTATATACCATACCACCTATGCGATAAATGACTCAATTCTGGATGGTATATGTAATACCACTTGTACGATGGATTCCATCGACACATTGTATAATTTGTGGAAGGTTTGTCTGTAATGGACGGAACAGTATCGAGACTCGATTGAGAATTTGTATGATGGCATATTGATACAAGTGTTCTTCGATAATCGGTTAAAATGGTAGGGCGGGACTTGTATCATTGAATGATATGCCGGAAAACAAATATATTTATAAGTTAGTCGAATGACCGAGACTAACGAAACCGTTTTGCTTCGAGATAGTAATCGGATCGGCGGAATAGAAAACTCAACGTTATAATTGTATCACATGACTAGCAAACTCGATAAAATGTTAGTCTATATGAATTAAAATCGAATCGCATGACTTGAGAATTTGATGAAAATTTTGGTTGATGAGAATTGTAATCATGTCGGACGACTTGCGATCTCGACAAAAATATTGGGCGATACAAATTGTAATCTGATCGTACGAACTGCGACTCGGTGAAAAGTCGTTTGATACAGATAAATCGTGTCTAAAAGAAAGTTGGTTCCATTGCGACGAAACACATTTGAGTATGACTAAAACACGCAAAACTTAGAGGGAATGATCATATAACTCGAGGGTTCGATGTTGGATAATTGTGACTAAGTTACGTGATCAAAGTATAGCGAGGTACGGCAAATCAAAAAACGAGTTGATGCGTAAGAAAAAGTTTGTAGTGAACTTGGATGTATGCAATACGAACTAAGTCGACGTTGATGCAGATTCAAAGTTGACCCTCACGTTATCGAAATTGATGACGAATAGAAATTGATACGTGAGAAAATGTAAGAACGATCTGAGAATAGCAATACAAGAATATCGAACTGTTGATCGTAAACTTTGTGATTTATCAGGACGAGACTATAAAGTCATCGAAGATTTCTTTGATGTATATAGCATCTCGGGTGTCGCCCGTAGGTAGAAAGACTCGAACTCAATATGAGTAGATGTTTCGTAAATTTTGGACTCATCAATGTTAGTGCATAAATTATTCAGACGATAGTTGCACCTCAGTTGCGCAAATAGAAATAATTATGGCCAGATTTGGGTAGTTGTATAGAAATTGTTGGAACATGATTTGGCTCCGAAATAATATAGCATGGTTCGTAGTAACTGTCCTTCGTTAATGATCCACAATTATTGAACATAGCTTCGGGGCTACTGACCCTATATGACTTGACCACCAAATAAAATTGAATATTGCAGACCGATAAGATAACCCTTGCGATGTCGCATATGAAATTGCATCGGTAACAAATATAATATGGTGCATGTTGATGATAAGACTAGGAAATTTTCGAGAATCGTTCTATGCACGAGAGTGAGCGGTAAGAGAATGACTTATGAGTTATGTCGTTAGATATGGATCCTCCTTATAATTGAGCTTGCATGAATCGAACTTACATTAGATGTTGCGAGACGAAGAAGTTTGGAAATTTGGCTAGGAAATTACTACTCGATAGGGATCGAACATACGACGCGTCATAGAGAGACCTTTGTGTCAAAACGTTTGTTGTCTTTGAGCACTATCAATTTGAGTTAAATAATTTTGCCAAAAAGATTGTTGCCTTTGAGCATCATCGACTCGAATGGAATTTTTGTGTCGAATAGATTGTGGCCTTTATGCAACATCAAATTTAAAATTTGCATAGGGTAAATTTAAGCATGGTGTCTAAGTAAGTCACCAAGCGGGTGTAGCCCTGAATGTTGATACATTACAAGTCAACAAAGGAAATCGTATCGAGATGAGTTGTAATGTGAAACTTCAAAAAATAGTTAGACAGCGACTTCGAATGCAAGGCATTACAAAAACTCATTGCGATCGGATGCGCGATGGCTTAATGCGACGCATAGAATTGATGGTCCATACGAAACTTACAAAATAGAAGATACAATTTTTGAATCACACCATTACCATGACTTTTGTTAGATGATCATGTATGCATCGAATATGCATATGTGATAGAATTATGAGAACAAATACTACAGCCCAAGTCCGATTGAGAGTACAATAAGGCAAGTAATTGAGGATAAGAAGTTACCTGTTAGCTTTGTTCCAATATCCTATAATTGAGCTTGGCTGAAATGCATATATTGGTAGAATGCCTAAAATATGTGTATGATTCCAAACTAAGTTGCATGATCCAAACAATAGTGAGACGAGATTGTAAAATGATCTAGAGAAACACTTGGAATTTAGTGTTGGTTTCGTTTCGAAGATGAGCAATTTTTCGGGTAGGGGCGTAATAGTGGGAGCGGGTCATAACAAGTTTTTTTGGTGGCTCATGTAGGTCCGTTTTCGTAAAATTGTACAAATTCGTTATAGTACTTAAGTTTGTTTTACTATTACGATCCTACGATTAGGAATAGCTCATTTACAAATATGATTTATTTGAATTTAGGAGAATGGCTAGGACTAGGAATCCCTTATTTAAATTGACGGTTGGGTAATTAAGGTTGCTATATTGGCCACGTGATTTAGGTAGGGATTTATAGAATTTTAAACCCTATTAGATAACTTGAGGAATTTTATAGAAGGATATACTATTATATTTTAATACGATGGTATGATCAAACATAGGTAGACTATTTGCTAGGTGAATTAGGACTTCCTAGGATTTAATTCCTATTCTTGATTATTTGTGCAATTTTATTTTTTGCCCTCTCTAAATATCATCATCATATCGTAAGATCCGTATTTCTTATTTATTTCCCATTGGTCATTGTAATTTTTTTTTCTAAGAGCGAACATTCTATTTTTTTCCATTAACTTTTGAGGCTAACCTGATTCAATTATCCATATATTGATTCCGAGTCAATTTTGTTAAAATTCAAGTTTTATATGTATATATATATATATATATATATATATATATATATATATATATATATATATATATATATATATATATATATATATATATATATATATATTTCCTCGTTCCTTGAAATTTAGAGGAATAAAAATTAAAATTTATATTTCTCTTGTCTTCGATCGTCTTCTTCTTAATCAATTGTATGATTTTCAAAACTGATACTTTCTTTCAAGGATAGATACTTACACTATCATGATCATCTTGGAACTTGTTTGAATTTCTAGAAAAGTTCTTTGAAATTCTTATGGACAGAGTTTGAAAGAATATTCGGTACCTTACAATGGAAAGACAGATGTGCTCTATCGCCATTTAATTGAATTATGGGGGCTGCAGGTTCACTACAGCCAGCAGCGCACATGCAAAACATGGCCCCTAAATTGAAGTAATTTTAAGTAAGGATATGTTATCGAATATTATTAAAACTATGTCCTAGTTGCCCTATTTTGATCTTCGAGTTACTATGTCAATATTGGATAAAATTAATAGAATATTCGATACCATATTATATTTGAGTCATGAAACCAAGGGTTTAATGCAGCTAGATGTACAGTGACGAGGCATAAATTCTCGATAAAATAATTTCATATATACATACAGCTTTCAAAGATTATATAGACGATATCCTTTTGGCATATGACTATTATTATTTTTTATGAAATGCAATTCTTTCACTCTCACTCCAAATTGATTTGATATCATGTTTCTCAGTATCGTATTCTTGATAAATTGGTAGTTCTTTTTTTCTTATCTTTCCTATTCAAAAATCATCATATAGTTCCTTCTAGAACAAATTACTATATTTTGATTTTATTCCACTAGATTCATATCATGTTTAGATTTTGAATCTATAATGGATCGTGCTGAAATATACCTATTAGATCATTATTAACGACTTTTTGATCGCGACTAAACCGTTTTGATCATATTTTAACCCTGCTAATTTGCTTCTTTTTCTAGATTTTGATTCTATAATTGTGCCAAAATGATTTTGGTTAATGATCATGCCATACAATTTCAATTTTAATCGTTCGTAAATATTTTTGTATTTTGTCTATAAATTGATCATGCCAATCGTCTCTTAGGTTTTAATTCTATCTGCGATTATGCTTATCTTATTTTGATCATTAATCGTATTATTTTCTTGATTATATTCTTAGACGTGCCTAATCATGCTCTTTGAAATTTTGTGGCAAATATTTTTTAAGGTGGGTAGATTTTTAATCCACTTCACAAATTTTTTAAAATATTATTTATTTTTAGATATTTTCTAATTAGAAATATATTTTATTTTTAAATTATAGAATAGATATTTTTGGAATGAAAGAGTTTTACCAAAGTTATTTTTAAAAGAGCTTTTTTTTTACACATAAGGGAGCACGAGCATTGCGGGACCTTCAGTAAGGCTCATAACATAGGCTGAATGGGTAGCATCGCAATGCATTTTGAAAAACATAAGTCCATTATGAAATTTGTGAATGTCAGCAATCTTCATATAGATAGGAGCCGGTGAGCTGAATGACGCAGGCACAGAGATCCTGCTCAATTATCACTTATAATATGACATGGAAAGAATAGTAGGTATTCACCTCGCATCGACGTATGGGCAAATGCCTCGAGTCGAAAAAGATCACCACGAAGGAACACATGAATTATATGTTGCTGGCTTGCTTGTTTACATAAATCGAACATAACATGCTTGCCCTAATAACATGCTTTACTGCTTTCGAATATGCCATGAAACTGATCATAAGGAGAACATAGAAAAATTACTAAATTGTATGCTGCATGAATCAATACATTACTTAATGTCGGTTTAGTTAAGTTGGTCTTTGGTCATCACAGAGAGGACGAAAGTACTAATCCTCCACTAGTTTGCTCACAGGTTCAGGAAATGGTCTGCTCGTGGTGGAGCTTCACTTGAATGCGCTGAGGCATGGAATGTCGTAGCGTATTGAGCCGTGCGACCACATTGACGCTCGAACTTGTAACATGATGATGCGACAGAGATATAGAAAACATGATGTATGGAACGATAAAATCCTTTGTGGACAAGAGAGAACCTGAGTGTTTTAAGCTAATCTAGCAAATTCAGTTGGGCTATTGAAAGCCTTTGTAACCTCAGTTTAATTATCAATAAAGAGAATTGTTTCGTATAATATGTTTTCTTTCGTTGCTAATATCAAATCAAAGATAACCATTTGAGAACTTGCCATCTTTTCTTGTACGAGTGGAACTCCAGACTCATACAACATCATGCCCCAACGATGACGATGATTCGGATAAATCGATGCAAGGACGAGCAATTTTTCGCGTCGGGGCGTGACAAATTGGTGTCAGAGCTCTAGGTTTAATTTTCTCAGGACGCTTGCTTCGTTTCAATTGCAAAAGTTTTCCACCATAATAAAATGACTCTTGACTCTACTCGATGCCACATTGGATGTTCCATACAATAAGTCTAAGACAAATTGTTTAATTTTGTCGCATGTGTTCTGGAAATTACATGATATTTGCTGGGAAGTCACAAAATGTTTGTTGCATTGAGTGCAACAAGCCATGAAATGTTTGTTGCTACAAGTGCAACAAGTCGGGAGTCGAGATATTTGTTGTTTTAATGCCACAGTCGATATGAAAAATATTGGTTGTATCGATATAATAAAAGTCGTGGAATGTTGCTGTATCAATTACAACAAGTTGAATTGTGAATGATGCATTACAATGAAAATGAAAGTTATTATCGAATGTGTTGAACGGATTCGGGTATTGACTTTGGATGTCGGGAATAAATCGTTGTCCGAGGTGCAAGGATGTCGAAAACGAATCGCTGCACAAGGTGCAACAGATGGAACTCAAATCATTAATCGATGAGAACGAATCATTCGGTTGTGCACCGAATTTGTGTTGGCAAATGAATACATTGGCCGAATTGTGTCAGATTTTGATTAATCAAATGTTACGGTTGTAATCTACATAATCACTACGGAAATTATAAGTCGGAATAGATTGTTGGTTCAAACCGAGTATGATACGAGGGAAGTAACTTGATTTTTGAGTGGTATATACCATACCATCTATGCGATGAATGACTCGATTCTGGGTGGTACATGCAATACCACTTGTGCGATGGATTCCATTGACACATTGTATAATTTATGGAAGGTTTTTCAGCAACGGACGGAACAGTACCGAGACTCGATTGATAATTTGTATGACGGTATGTTGATACAAGTGTTCTTCGATAATCGGTTAGAATGGTTGGGCTGGACTTGTATCATTCAGTGATATGTCAGACAAAAAATATATTTATAAGTTAGTCGAATGACCGAGACTAACAAAACGGTTTTACTTCGAGATAGTAATAGGATCGGTGGAATAGAAAACTCAACATTATAATCATATCGCACGACTTGGGAACTCGATATACTGTTAGTCTATGTAAATTAAAATCGAATCGCATAACTTGAGAATTTGATAAAAATGTTGGTTGATGAAAATTGTAATCATGTCGTACGACTTGCGATCTCGACAGAAATATTGAGCGATACGAATTGTAATCTGATCGCATAAACTGCGACTCAGTGAAAAGTCGGTTGATAAGGATAAATCGTGTCTAAAAGAAAGTTGGTTCTGTTGCGATGAAACCCATTTGAGTATGACTAAAACACGCAAAACTTAGAGGACATGATCGTACAACTCGAGGGTTTGATGTTGGATAATTGGTGACTCGGTTAGGCGATCAAAGTATAGCGAGATACGGCGAATCGGAAAATGAGTTGATGTGTAAGAAAAAGTTTGTAGTGAACTTGGATGTATGCAATACGAACTAAGTCGATGTTGATGCAGATTCAAAGTTGACCCTTACGCTATCGAAATTGATATGACGAACAGAAATCTATACGCGAGAAAATGTAAGCACAATCTAAGAATAGAAAATGGGGTGAGCGGAAATAGCAATACAAGAATATCAAACTGGTTGATCGTAAACTTTGTGATTTATCAGGACGAGACTATAAAGTCATCGAAGATTTCTTCGATGCATATAACATCTCGGGTGTCGACTGTGGGTAGAAAGACTCGAACTCAATATGAGTAGATGTTTCGTAAATTTCGGACTCATCAATGTTTGTGAATGAATTATTCAGACGATAGTTGCGCCTCAGTTGCGCAAGTAGAAATGATTATGGCCGGATTTGGGTAGTCGTATTGAAATCGTTGGAACGTGATTTGGCTCCAAAATGATATAGTATGGTTTGTAGTAACTGTCCTTCGTTAATGATTTACAATTATCGAACGTAGCTTCGGGGCAGCTGAACCTATAAGACTTGACCACCAAATCTTATTGAATATTACAGACCCAAAAGATGACCCATGCGATATCGCATATGAAATTGCATTGGTAACAAATATAATGTAGTGCATGTTGATGATAAGACTAGGTAATTTTTGAGAATCGTGCTATGCACGAGAGCGAGCAGTAAGAGAATGACTTATGAGTTATGTCGTTAGATATGGATCCTCCTTATAATTGAGCTTGCGTAAATCGAACTTACATTCGTTGTTACGAGACGAAGAAGTTTGGAAATTTGGCTAGAAAATTACAACTCGATAGGGATCAAACATAAGATGAGTCGTAGAAAGACCTTTGTGTCAAAACAATTGTTGTCTTTGAGCACTGTCAACTTGAGTTAAACAATTGTGCTAAAAAGACTGTTGTTTTTGAGCATCGTCGACTCGAATGTAACTTTTGTGTCGAATAGATTGTGGCCTTTAGGCAACTCAAATTTAAAAGTTGCTACGGGTAAATTTAAGCACGGTGTCTAAGTAAGTCACCTAGCGGGCGTAGCCTTGAATGTTGATGCATTGCAAGTCAACAAAGGAAATCGTTCCGAGATGAGTTGTAATGTGAAACTTCAAAAAATAGTTGGGCAGCAACTTCAAACACAAGGCGTTGCAGAAACGCATTGCGATCGGATGCGCAACGGCTTAACACGACGCATAAAATTGATGGTCTATATGAAACTTACAAAATAGAAGATACAATTTTTGAATCACATCACGTGCCATGACTTTTGTTAGATGATGATGTATATGCATCGAATATGCATATGCGATAGAACTACGAGAACAAATACTACAGCCCAAGCCCGATCGAGAGTATAATATGGCAAGTAATTGAGGATAAGAATTTACCTGTTAGCTTTGTTCCAATATCCTACAATTGAGCTTGGCTGCAATACATATATTGGTAGAACACCTAAAATATGTGTATGATTCCAAACTAAGTTTTATGATCCAAACAATAGTGAGACAAGATCTTAAAATAATCTAGAGAAATACTTGGAATTTATTATTGGTTTTGGTTCGAGGACGAACCTTGTTTTAAGTGGTATATTATGTAATACCTCGCTCCGTACGGTGTATTATGCTGAGTCGTTGACTCAAAGAGTTGTGTTGAACTGATTAAGTATCGATGCGAATCGATATAAGAGTACATTGACCCAAGAAATGCATCAAGTCGGATCGATGCAAGTGTTATGTTGGCCCGAGAGAAAGCATTGAGTCGGTTTGAAGATTCTAAAGAATCGAATCGATACAACACACAAGTCTGATTCGAATGAATATTGATTTTAGTTGGTTTCGTGTGCATGATATACTTTTATGCTGAAATATAAGAGATCGATATTTTTCTTTATTTGCAATGGTATCCGCAAAACCAAATCAATGCTTCGTAATGGACTAAGACATAGGTACGGCAAGCCAAATCGGTCGGATAATTCAACGAAGTATGAAGTACTCAAATGGCTACTGTTGGATGTTAACTTAACCTATCGAGTCCACGAGCATGGCTCGATTGAGAGAAATCGTACTGCATGTCGAACACTAGATAGAACAATTAAAATAAAATGTGCATCAGATGCACGAGTCACTATTAAACCTCAAAACACCATAATGGCGACGCCTCGGTACGCAAGCTATGAGAACATAGGATAACTGTATCGACAAGTGCCTCAGTGCACAAGTCATCCATGCCTTTGTGCACGAGTTAGAAGGCTAGCACATTGAAAGACTATTGAGGCGAGTGCCCTGGTGCACGAGTTATGAACATTGAACACTAAGGCATAGAACATGGAAGTATGGTACCGAGGCGTGCATCACATGCACAACTCGAAGACTAGAGAACGATTGTGCCAAAGCATGCCTACGTGCATGAGAATTATAAAAGATGGCTTCGTTACGAAGATAATAGTTGTTTCATTAATGTGACGGAACTATCGAATGTGACATAGTGTCTCGAATGTTTGAGGCCTTTAGGTCGTTCGTTTGACGAACATTAAATTGGAGCATGATGCCATAGAACATTGAAACGAAGAATTAAATTATACAAATAATGTGAGAATATAGAAAAAGCGAAAACATTTAAAGAATATAAGAAATGTGGAACAATGCGAAGTCTGAGTTTCGAACTCAGACTAGGTTTGGTTGTATGCCTAGATACGAGTTGCATGATCAAATGGACTATGAATTACCCCATACACGAGCTTATTTCCTCGAACAAGCGTGCCGGGGCATCATGACCGTTCGGCCTAGGAGGAATGTTTATCGTGGCTAAGGGAGCACGAGTATTACGGGGCCTTCAGTAAGGCTCATATCCTAAGCCGAATGGGTAGCATGGCAATGCACTTTGAGAAACATAAGTCCATTCTGAAATATGTGAATGTCAGCAATCTTTATATAGATAGGAGCCGGTAAGTTGAATGATACAGGCACAGAGATCCTACTCATAGATCACTTATAACATGATAGGGAAAGAATAGAAGGTATTCACCTTGCATTAGCGCAAGGGCGAATGCCTCGAGTCGAAAAAGTCATCACGAAGGAACACAGGAATTGTATGTTGCTTGCTTGCTTGTTTACATAAATCGAACATAACATGCTTGCCATGATAACATGCTTTACTACTTTCGATTATGCCATGAAACTGATCCTAAGGAGAACATAGAAAGATCACTAAATTGTATGCTACATGAATCAATACAATACTTTATGTCGGTTTAGTTAAGTTGGTCTTTGATCAGTACAGAGAGGGCAAAAGTACTAATCCTCCACTAGTTTGCTCACAGGTTCAAGTAATGGTCTGCTAGCGGCGGAGCTTCGTTTGAACGCGCTGAGGCATGGAAAGCCATAGCGTATTGAGGCATGCGACCACATTGACGCTCGGACTTGCAATATGATGATACGGCCGAGATATAGAAGACATGATGTATGGAACGGTATAATCCTTTATGGGCAAGAGAGAACCTGAGTGTTGTAAGCTAATCTAGCAAATTCAGTTGGGCTATTGAAAGCCTTTGTAACCTCAGTTCAATTATTAATAAAGAAAATTGTTTCGCATACTCTGTATTCTTTCGCTGCTAACATCAAATCAAAGATAACCATTTAAGAACTTGCCATCTTGCTTTGTACGAGTGCAACTCCATACTCGTAAGACATTATGCCCCAACGAGGCCGATGATTAAGATGATGCGAGGATGAGCATTTTTTCGGTTGGGGCGTGATAGTGGGAACGGGTCGTAACAATTTTTTTTGGTGGTCCATGTAGGTCCATTTTCGTAAAATTGTGCGAACTCGTGATAGTATTTAAGTTTGTTGTACTATTACGATCCTACGATTAGGAAGAGCTCATTTACAAATATGATTTATTAGATTTTAGGAGAATGGCTAGGACTAGGAATCCCTTATTTAAATTGACGATTGGATAATTAAGGTTGCTATATAGGCCATGTGATTTAGGTAGGGATTTATTGAATTTTAAACCATATTAGATAACTTGAGGAATTTTATAGAAGGATATACTATTGTATTTTAATACGATGGTATGATCAAAGGTAGGTAGACTATTCTCTAGGTGAATTAGGACTTCCTAGGATTCAATTTCTATTCTTGATTGTTTGTGCAATTTTATTTTTTCCCTCTCAAAATATCATCATCATATCGTAAGATCTGTATTTCTTATTTATTTCCCATTGGCCATAGTATTTTTTTTTCTAAGAGTTAATATTCTATTTTTCCATTAACTTTTGAGGCTAACCTGATTCAATTATCTATATATTGATTCCGAGTCAATTTTGTTAAAATTCAAGGTATATATATTTTTCCTCGTTCATTGAAATTTATAGGAATACAAATTAAAATTTATATTTCTCTTGTCTTTGATCGTCTTCTTCTTAATCAATTGTATGATTTTCAAAACTGACACTTTCATTCAAGGACATATACTTACACTATCATGATCATCTTAGAACTTGTTTGAATTTCAAGAAAACTTCTTTGAAATTCTTATGAACAGAGTTTGAAAGAATATTCGGTACCTTACATTGGCAAGGCAGATGCGCTCTATCGCCATTTATTTGAATTATGGGGGTTGCGGGTTCACTACAGCCAGCAACACACTGGAAAGACATGACCCATAAATTGAAGTAATTTCAAGTAAGGATAGGTTATCGAATATTATTAAAACTATGTCCTAGTTGCCCTATTTTGATCTTCGAGTTACTATGTCAATATTGGATAAAATTAATAGAATATTCGATACAATATTATATTTGATTCATGAAACCAAGGGTTTAATGCAGCTAGATGTACACTGACGAGGCATAAATTCTCGGTAATATATATATATATATATATATATATATATATATATATATATATATATATATATATATATATATATATATATATATATATATATATATATATATATATATTATATATATATATATATATATATATATATATATATATATATATATATATATATATATATATATATATATACGGCTTTCAGAGATTACATAGACGATATCCTTTTGGCATATGACTATTATTATTTTTTATGAACTGCAATTCTTGCACTCTCACTCCAAATTGATTTGATATCATATTTCTTAGTATCGTATTCTTTATAAATTGGTAGTTCTTTATTTCTTATCTTTTCTATTCAAAAATCATCATATAGTTCCTTCTAGAACAAATTACTATATTTTGATTTTATTCCACTAGATTCATATCATATTTAGATTTTGAATCTATAATGGATCGTGCTGAAATATTCCTATTGGATCATTCTTAACGACTTTTTGATCGCGACTAAACTGTTTTGATTATATTTTGACCCTACTAATTTGCTTCTTTTCCTAGATTTTGATTCTATAATTGTGCCTAAATGATTATGGTTAATGATCATGCCAAAAAATTTCAATTTTGATCGTTCATAAACATTTTTGCATTTTGTCTATAAATTGATCGTGCCACTCGTCTCTTAGGTCTTAATTCTATCCGTGATTATGCTTATCTTATTTTGATCATTAATCGCATCATTTTCTTGATTATATTCTTAGTCGTGCCTAATTACGCTCTTCAAAATTTTGAGGCAAAATTTTTCTAAGGTGGGTAGATTTGTAATCCACTTCACAAATTTTTTTAAATTTTTAAATTTTATTTATTTTTAGATATTTTCTAATTAGAAATATATTTTACTTTTAAATTATAGAATAGATATTTTTGGAATGAAAGAGCATTACCAAAGTTATTTTTAAAAGAGCTTTTTTTTACACAATAGACTCCTAGAAGTATTTTATCATTTATTATTACGATTTATATTTACAAGATATGTTTCAAATGTTATTTGATAATATTGAGTACTATAAAGTATTATTGTTACAAAATATTAAATTTAGTTTTGGCTAATTTTTTTTTAATGATTTGAATTTATAAAATTTGTTTTAAATATTGTTTGATAATATTAGGTTTTATTTAAATGGTGTTGCCATCAACAGATTGAGATTCTATCAATCTAATTGATTGACTTAAAGGATTTAATTTATTAAATCCTATTCCTCCACTAATAAGGGAAACCCCATATCCTATATATAGTGGAGGCTCCCTTTATTTTATTTTTCCACAAATTCCATAATCAATCACCAAACCAAATTTCTCAAACCAATTCCATCTTGCGTGCATCGTGTTCGTGTCCCTATTTTTTTTTTTCACAATTTTTATTATTACAAATACATTGCCCTTCCCGTGTTCGACAACCCCAGACACGTCCACCCAATCTTGTGTCTTGTAGGACATGCTAACCCCGACACAGCCCAATTCCCAAATCCACAAGCAAACCCTAAACCTAAATCCCCAAACTGTAAGTGCTGGTGAGCTCTCCCTTGCAGCGTCGACCGCCTCCGCGTCCGGTGCCGGAGTCGTCTCTTTCTTCCCGACTTGCCTACGACACCACTCGAACTAATGTCGTCCGGAGACTTGGCCGCTACCACCCGACCACCACGGTGCTGTCCTACTTGGTCGATCATCTTCATCGACCTCTTCCATGTTCTTCGCCAAATCAGATAACCCTAACCCTAGATTGCACCGGAGTACCACCCACAATCGGATCTCTGCACATCGCCCCAGTCCACGACCACCACCATTATCATATTCATCATCACCAACAAAACCAAAAAACTACAAACTAATCTAACCTAGCCGCCGACTGGATGCTCCTCCGCCACGGACTATGCTCACCGTGATCAGAGTACTGCCGTGCTGCCAGTCTAAAATACAGTGTCGTTCGTCCTCGAGCTCTGTGCTCGTGCCTCCTCCATACCGACGTCAACCGACGACGTCACCATCTCTGCCTCCACGTCAGCAAGCATCGTCCAGTTCTCCTTGCTACTGCCACGCTATCCCCCACAGAATTGCCAACCTCAACAACTGTTGGGTTTTTCGCCTTTTTCATTGGAAACTTTCGTCCCACATCGGCTAGACCAAAAGAGTTGTATGTCTATATATTAGCTATGCTGTTTTAGAGATGCACATGTAGTGTGAATGTGCACATGGGTGTGCCATGTGGGGGTATTTTTCTAATGGAAAAAGGCAAAATCAACAATGAAGCATTCATGCTTTTTGCCCAGTGGCACGGCCAGGTGCGCGCCCAGTTGTGCGGGTGGCGTAGGGTGCGCAGGGCTCGCAGGTGGCGCAAGTGGCTCAGTACGCGCGGTGTGCAAGGCGCGCGGGGTGCGCGAGGTGCACAACTTGCATCAGATCGTGCCTGTGCAACTCAGGCCTATAAAAGGTCTCTTCTCTCTTACAGGGCGGTTACTGCACGTTCGGAGTGGTTTTTACCACATCCCGAACGTTTTGTTAACCGACAGTTGCAATTCAGGCCTATAAAAGGTCTCTTTTCTCTCACAGGGAAAAAACAGAGGTAAACACAAAAAGTTGCAAGAGTTTACAAGTGTTTCTTTACACAACTAAAAAGAAGCTGTGAGAGAGAAGAGAAGCATTGCACCAGCGTTGCTTTTGTACGGAAGTCCGTATACCATCCCAGGAGTCAGAAGAGCAGGAGTATTCCAAAGTTCTCCGACGAACTTGCTGGTTCCTGGAAGCTATTCATTTGGGTCGGATATAGCTTTGAGCAACGGTGATCATTCACCCCAGTAGGCCATTATCCATCTATCGCCTGTCATCTTCACTGCTGTTGTTTGCATATCGACCAGTACCTTCTGTTTAGAAGTTCTACTGTCATTTGCTACTGATTACAAAATCTTTTTAGATTCTCGTAATCCAGAATCCTTCTAGGATCTATGTTGTGCACCTTCTTTGAAGTATTGCGTTGAAACGTTGTCTTTACAATTGTTTTATTTTCTCAGTATTTCGTCAAAAATTGTGCCCCGGACTAACAATCTCAAAGCTATATTGCTACGATGGAAAAATTTCGTGCTTCGTTAATCAATCCTAACTTCTCTAAGTTAGAACAATTTGATAGAGAGCACAATCAAATCTGGAAAAGAAAGGTTTTCCTCAATATTCAGTTCTCTGATGTTGATCACGTACTGATTGAGGAGGAACCTACTGTTCCAGAAACTGGATCTACAGTCACAATCTCTGCGGCTACTAAGAACGAGACCAAGTGGAGAAGGGACAATAGCATTTACAGTCTTATGATTCTAAATGCTATGGAAGATTTCCTTGCCGAATCTTATTCAAAGAAGTCTGTTGCCAGAGAGATTTGGGAGTCTTTGGAGAAACTTTATGACGAAGATAAGAATCGGAGCAAGATATTTCTTGTTAAAAAATATCACAAGTGGTTCTTTGAGGACGAAAAGCCAATGCTGCCGCAGGTGAAGGAGTTCCTGAAGCTACAACAGAAGTTGGAGGATGAGACGATGCCCCTTACCGACAAGTTTGTGGTTGGTAGAATCGTCTCTAAGCTTCCTGCTGGGTGGAGCAAGTTCTATGCAAACATGCATAGGAAGAAGTTGGAGATTTCTCTCGAAGATCTCCTACAGGAAGTGTATGTTGAGGACCAGATGCGGGCTCAACTGAAAGTGGACGCACCGTCCAAGCAATTGGCTAATGCCAATTTGGTTCATACCAGAGAACCAAGGGGAAAGCAGACGGCTTCCCACAGCAAGAAGGACCCTGACAATCTGAAAGTCAAGGGGACTTCCTTCAACAAAAAGAAGCCAAAGTCCCATTTGGCTTACTTCAAGTGTGGCAAGAAGGGCCACTTCAAAGAGAATACAAATCCAAGGCCAAGCAATCAGAGTAAGGTGAGCCTAGTAAGGTCTCACTGATCACTGAAGTTGCTGCTATGATTGCGCAGGTCACTGCAGTTGGGGCTGATTCTGACTGGTGGATAGACACTGGCGCCACTTGCCATGTCTATTCCAGGAAGGAGTGGTTCACCACCTACACACCTAATTCTGAAATGGTTGTTGTGGCGAACCAGGCACAAGCTGAAGTTCTCAAAATCTGGACGGCAGTTTTGAAGCTGACTTCAGGGAAGTCTTTGACGCATCATGGTGTGATGCATGTACCTGCTATCGCAAAGAACCTGATCTCGGGAGGCCTACTCTGCAATGTAGGCCTCAGGATGGAATTCAATGCTGGCCAGATGGTAATGACTATTAAGGGAACATATTTTGGGAAAACTTTTTATACCGAAGGAATGTTTAAAATTCAGCTTGTAAATCAGTCTAATGTAATTAATGCAATTACTCCTTCTATTTATACTATTGAGTTGTGGCATAATAGGCTATGTCACGACCCGCGCCCTAGAGTTAGGGCACGAGGACGTAACAACGCCCAGCCTACGCCGCAGTGTCGGCGGTAGAACGCTGTCCTAGGTCTCAATGCATCTAACAGTATAAGACTAAATAGTTTATACTCCCCGAATGGGGGTGACATAGCAGATACAACTCAATCATATCTAAGGTAGAGCATGATAAGAATAGATAAAACATGAAATCCAAAATAAATACAGGAGATAGAAGTCTAAGTGTCTAAGATACATGAACCCAGAAGTACATCTCAAAACTCAATAAAGATACAGTAATCCACAAAGTAAATACAACTCCAGACAAAATGAAATAACTACCTAAACAACCTCTAATGTGTCTCCTCTAGGCTAGCAGGCAATCCCCAAGCTATCTGTAAAATTTATCAACAGGTCCAGTCAGGACTGGAGCGAGTACAGTACATCTCAACAGATCATAGCAGGTTAGAAAATATATAACATGCAGTAAAGTAAGATACAGGTACTGAAAGAAAACAGTATGTAAACAGAGAGGTAACTGTAATAGAAATATCTACTATACATAGAGAACTAGCATGTGACTGGTGAGTCAGAGTACAATATGAACATGTAAATGGCCTGGGATGATTCTGATAAGACACTAAGGAATGATTCTGATAAGAAACTACTGGTGTATTATTCACATGTCCACATATACTCCCCCGTACCCCCAATCAATACACAAGGATCCAGCCAGGTTATGTTATGATGCTATGTAACATACCCCGAAGGTAATAGACCCCGTAGGTGATAAACCCCGAAGGTGATAGACCCCGAAGGTGATACATAGTAGACCCATAAATGGGATAAGGATTCCAGGATGACTCTGTGATCATAAGAGTATATGTCACAAGTGATCGAAGAATCAACGAAGCATAGTGATATGCCATGCAAGTGAAACGCACAAACGTAGAGTACCCGATGCTCCCTAAGGATAACATCTCAAGAAGGGATCCATATAGTACCAATCCGTGTGACCAACGTGACAGTACAAGTAAAGTAATCTACTGCAGGAAATAATTCTAAGCAGGATATGAAATGAACAGAGAATGTACTCGTCTCGATAACCTGAACAGCTGATAAGTAGAGAGGGTTCCACTGAAGCCACAGAGTCCTAATTAAAGCAACACAGGTTACAAGGTGTTTAAGTTGAAATAAATGAATCCCTACAGGCAATCTATATTATTCTAGGTTCTTCTAAGTCAAATTAACTCTAGGTCGACTCCGGTCAATAATCTAGTCAAACTAGGTCAAGTGTTGACTTACAGTTGACCTTGGGTCAACTGGTCAACTTAGGTCAATCAGGGTCAATTCTAGTCTAAAATAAAGTGTACTTCGTTATTTGTACATTGAAACTTACGACGCATAAATCGAGATAAAAAGATTATCGGTAAGGCTGATAATCTTATTATAGTGATCCACGTGTCCAACTTGTCAATTTCAGCGATGTGAGATCACTGGAATTGGCTGATCTCAGTTTTATTGTACTAATCCCGAAATACGAACATTATATGAATTAATTATTAATTAATTATAAAAAGGTTAAACTTAGAGAAATTATCAACAAACATTGTCGGACGATGAAATGAACATCGCCAACGTGTCCAGAATGGTCAAATTAGCTAGGATAGCCTATCCAACGGTTCAATTTGGACACAAGGGCAAAAAGGTAATTTCGGGTCAAACGGTGTCCGTGTCGGAGCCGTTTTGCACCGAAAAACGTGCAAGAAAATAAGTCTACAAAATATAACAAATTATATGTCCACGAAACCAGAATGTCGATACGAACCCAACGGTATCTCCAGAATTGGATTCCGTTGACCCGATCTCCATTTGGCCCGTTGACCAGAACTTGGAATTCCGGTTTGCACGGAAATGCGTGCCGGAACCAAAGTTCTCAAAACTCAGCAAACTACCTGTCAACGAGTCCAGAATGATGATACGAACTCAACGGTATCTCCGGAATTGGATTTCGATGAGCCGGCATCAAAAAGTTCCGTTGACCCAGAATGTGGGACCCGCTTTGCACCGAAATGCGTGCCCGGGCCCACGTTTTCCAAATCTAACAAATTTTATATGAAAACGTACCAGAACGACGCCACAAGTCTAATGGTGGTGTCAGAAATGAAATCTGGAGTCCCGTGTTCAAAAATGGAATTTTACAAGTTGGAAATTACGAATTCGGACGACCAACTTTGGCGTCGAATTCAACCAATCAAACAAGCTCAAACTGAAATGAAATCTAAAGGGGGCAGGAAGAGGGTTATACCAGCTTCGCACAGGAACTGGTAGCACGCCAAACGGAGCTGCAGTGGAAGAGATACAAGCTGACGAAGTTGGCCCCGCAAAACTGTCCAAATTTAATACAATTTAAACGGTCAACTTGGTGGCCGGTTTTCATGTATCAAACGATAAAATTAACGGACGAAAATTGACATGAGCGAAGGTTGATATACCGAGATTGCGACGGAGCAAAGAAATCGACGATCCAATGGTCGGATCTCCGGGAAAACGCGCACGAAGTTGCTGCGACGGAGCGCCAAAACGGACTCAATCTCGCGCGCGTCACGACGGGACGTCGTGCAAAACGCACGAATCGCCTATACGTCGTGCTGGAGGAGGAGAGGGTAGACCCCAGGGGGTCGACGGTGATCGCCCACCGCGGGGGAGGCCACGGCAACGGCGGCGTGGCCGGCGGCGACTCGTCGGAGCTCGCGCACGCGCGCGCAAGTGGGCGCGCTGCTACGCTGCTGCCACGTTGTTGGCGCTGTAGCACGCTGGCCAGGCACGGGGAGGCCGGCCTGGCCACGGCGAGGCCACGGCGGCGTGCTGCACAGGTGGTGGCGGCGCACGGGTGAGGATGGTGGTCGGGATTGGAAAGTGGTGGTGGCGAACGGATGAGGTGAGGGTGGTTTCAATGGAGGAGAAGGAGAGAAAGGAGGAGAGATGGGATGGTGTGTGCTCGGCCAAGGCCGGAGGGTGGTCGGAGACGATGAGGAGTCGGGGCCATTGTGATGGAAGTAGCTGTTGTAGTCGGGTTTGTTGAAGAAGGTGTGGTGAGTTTGCATGGTTTTGAAGTTCTGTTGTTGTTGAATGAATTAATTGGGAAAGAGAGAGAAAGAGATAAGAGAGAATAAATGAAGTGAGAAGGGAAGAAAGAGTTATCCAATTGTGTGCTGTCGGTTTTGTAGGGGGTGGGTAGTGTAATAGCTGTTGTTGATATTGAATGAAGAAAAGGAGAGAGAGAGAGAAAGGATAAGTTTTAAATTTAAGAGAGAGAGAGAAAGAGAAAAATGAAAAGGGTTGTCCTCTTGTGAAAGTTAGGGCCGGCCATATTGGCCAAGGGGATTGGAAAAAGTTGCATGGGAATTTAATGGGTAGGATTCATTAGGGAAATCAAATGGTTAGGAATTAATTGGAATTGGATTCATTTCAATGGGAATTAAAATCAATGGAGATTTTCTATTAATTAAAAATAGATAAAACAAGTACTTGATATTTTTAGGCAAGAATTATGAGGGTGTCCTGATGGAGGGCAACACAAAGCTGGACTGGACTTGGTGGAGCCGGATTGGATCGAAATTGGACATTGTACAAAAATTGAATTAAAATTAGATGTTGATGATCATGTGTAAATAAGTAGCACATGGAGATTCCAATAAATGGAACACAAGTGGCGGACGGATAGTAGGCTCAAAGTGGGCCATGTCCATAGTTGGGGCTGACAGGTTTTGGTCGACAGGGGACCCACAATTCAAGTTGGAAAATGAATGTGACGCCGTGGCGTGAAATAAAATCGGACCACGTGTCGGGAAAGTTGTGCGAATCAAATGGAGCCCAAAATGACATGAATGAGTGGGAAACGAAGGTCATTGGTGACGAGCGTCTCGAGTAGATCATCAATGAGGAGTTGGTTTCAAGGAAATGACTGGTCTGGCGCTCCCAATTAAAAGTTATGGTAACGCGCTGAAAATGATCAAGAAAAAGAGTGGAAGAATAAATAATACTCAAATGGTCTAGATCGACCCGAAGTTCAGCGAAGCAGGAAGAGCACAAGAGAACAAGTTTGGGTGGGACACCATATACCGTCATGAAGGTAATCGTGTCCACTCCAAAACTCATGAAGAAGATTTCCAGAGTTGAACATCCCTGATACTCCAAATATCAATGGCACGGGAAAGTACACTTAAGAAAAATTAACAAAATAATTTATTTATTGAAACCAATCAAACAGGAAATTAAATAAAATAAAAAAAAATAACCCGAAATTCAGGGTGCTAACAGGCTATGATATGTTCATTATAAACAATTAAACAAAATGTCTAGTCTAGGACTTATCTCCGAGTATGGGGGTAAGTTAGAGAAATGTGAATTTTGTGCTCAAACGAAGATCACAAAGAAACCCTTTCCTCGGGTTTATCGAAGTACAGATCTTCTGGAGTTGGTACACTCTGATATCTGTGACTTCAAACAATTCTCTACAAAGGCCAGGATGAAGTCTTTCATAACCTTCATCGATGACTTCTCAAAGTATGCATTCGTCTACTTGCTGAAGGCGAAAGACGAAGCATTCGAGAAGTCCAAAGAGTTTAGGATCGAAGCTGAGCGGCAGACTGGACAACAACTCAAAAGAATAAGAAGTGATCGAGGTGGAGAGTACAGGTCTCATAAATTTGCATCGTTCTGCAAAGAACATGGAATTTTTATGAGACTACGGCTCCGTACTCTCCTCAATCAAACGGAGTAGCAGAGAGGAAGAACAGAACGTTAACAGAAATGATTAACTCAATGTTGTTGATTGCGGGTCTTCCAAACTTCTACTGGAGAGAAGCTGCATTGACGGCCACTTTTATTCTAAATAGTGTGCCTCATGCAATTTTAGACATTACTCCTCATGAACTCTGGTTCAAGGTCAGACCTAACTTGAATATCATTCGAGTGTGGGGGTGTCTGGCATATGTCAAGCTTCCAGATCGGAAGATTCAAAAACTTTGGATAAGGACTACAAAGACGATCTTCTTGCGGTATGCCGATGTAAAACCCCTAAATTTCTACTATTTTTTTTAAATTTGGTACTGATTTAAAAAAAAATTTGTACGTCGCGTAGTCGTATTGTACGTCGTGCGCGAAATTTCGTTTTTCGTAATTGCTCGACGAGTGCGAATATGTGCAAGCGTACATATTTTTAGAAAAATATTTTTCTATTTTTATTATCGTTCAAATAATATATATAATAATTATCGTACCAAAATTCCAAGCTCATTATTTTAATTATTTTATTTATAAAGAGCCTTTCGTTCATAACAGTTATTAATAATAAATAATATTCTTCGTGCATACATATATTTTCATAAATATTTTATTAGTTTATTTTAAATTATAAGATAATTTTTGAAATTATTATTATAAGTATTTTTAGAAAATATAATTTCAAATTATTATGGCAATTTAAAGCTTTGATTAGATTTTATGGATTCGATTTAAATAATAATGTAATTTTTAAAATTATTATTATTAATATTTTTGGAAATATATTTTTGTGGCAATTTAAATCTTGAATTGATTTTATGGATTTATTTAAATAGTTAAATTAATATCTATAGTTGAAATTTGATTTATCTTATTTGATTTAAACTAAAAGAGGTAATTTAATTAGATTTAAATTGGATTTGGATTTGGATTGAATCGGTTTTAAAATAATTTAAATTAAAAATAGGATTATCTAAAAGGGTTTTAATTTTCCTAATCCTTATCCCACTAGGAGTTTTCACCCCCTATAAATAGGGGAGCCTCCATATTGTTTTCCTCCAGAATTTTTCCACAAATTTCCACTACCATGTGAACACATTGTGTCGGTGTCCAAATTCTTTCCCGTGTCAGCTGTGACGGCCTCGGGTATGTAACACCCACTTTTTCTAGAAGAGTGTAATTTTAAAATTTTGTAATTATAATTATTATTTATTGATATTTATTTCATATTATGATTTTTAGTGATTTTTAATTATATTTAAACTATTTAAATTTATGACTTATGATTTTGGTATTTTGCTAGTGAAACTGTAGAGACTGCCTACCGTAGAGCCTAGCCATGTGATTAGGGTATTTTTGACATTTTTAGGGTTATTTGAATTTATTATAATTTATGGGAATTTTTAGGATTTATTCTGGAATTATTTGAATGAGGGTTGACTAGGTTGACTTTGACTAGCTTTGACTTGGTAGGCTAACCTAGAAGCTAACACTAGTTGTGTTTGGACTTGGTTAGGTCATGTAACCCTAGTTAGACTAGAGTTAACCTATGGTTTAGTCATTTAAACCCAAGTTAGAATAGAAGGCATTTAGACACAAGTCATGACTTGTGATTTGAACCATTGATTAATGACTAAGCCTAATCCTTTAGCCCCAACCTAACCCTAATCCATTAGTGGCCAGCCAACACTAGCCTTGGGAATCCCCCTATAAATAATCTCCTCAATTAGGGCTAGCCTCCTTAGAATTTCTCAAGTTTTGGAAGAGGTGAGCCTCCATCTTCAAAAATCCCTAAAAATTCCATTTTAGCTCCATTTTCCCTCAAACAAATTGCAATGGGTTTTAATTGAGGTGTTCTTGCTGTTGTTATTTATTTTTCTCAGATTCTTACCAATTTGGAGAAGTTTGCTAGCAAGAGGAAACCCCCATTTGAGGCTTTTTCTTGTATTTGGTCACCAATAGGTAAATCAATGTAAACTCCATTAAATTTCTAGTTTCTTTGCATATTTTGAAAGCCCTAGGTCTACCCTAACTGTAGGTATGCCTAGACCTAGGTTTTGTGTCCATTTAGTGTCCTATATGGACACGTATCAGTCCTATAGTGTAGGTATTTATGAAATGCCACAAAGAAACTTTTTGTGTTATTTTCAAAATCTATTTGAATAGGAAATTAGTTTTTGTTGTCGCTTACACGTTTCTTTTGGACTGGGGGTGTCCCTGTGTCGTATCGTGTCGAATTCGACACGTGCACACGCGGGTGCGCGCGCACGGGGCTGTGCGCGTGTCCTGCTGTGCGGGAGCTCCACTGGACATAATACGCGACTACTGGACACGAGTTTTGACACACCCCTTGGGGCACTCACTGACACGCCACGTGTCAAGTTTTAGGGACCCACGTGGCGTATCGAGGGAGTTATCCTCGTTGCACTGGTCGGGACTGACAGTACCGTCGGGTATTTT
>JANAVB010029019.1:0-170000 GCA_029216955.1 Iris pallida | reverse complement strand
TATATTTTCTAACCTGCTATGAACTGTTGAGATGTATTGTGCTCGCTCCTGTCCTGACTGGACCTGTTGAAAATATTACAGAGGACGAGGAGGAGGCCTGTGCGGAAACCTTTTACAGGACAGCTCTAGCTGACGACTTTACCCTACTGCCTAGACTAGCTTAGTTAGGCTTTATCTTACTTATGTTGTCTTCAGACTAGTAGTTAGACTTTATTTCTGTCTTTGAGGTCGGGGTTGTATATTCTTTTATATTCAGTAGCTGAGACCTTGTACTCTGGATATCTGCTGAGATGTTATCTTAGACTATTTTATCATCTGTATTTCCTTGAGTTCTATATCATATCGTGCTTCTTATTCCTTAGTTGTGATTGAGTTTACTTCTATCATGTCACCCCCATTCGGGGAGTATAAACTGCTTAGTATATTATGGTTAGATGTTGTGACCTAGGACAGCGTTCTACCGCCGACACTGCGACGTAGGCTGGACGTTGTTACGTTCTCATACCCGTACAGTGGGTGCGGGTCGTGACACGTTTCGACCCCGGGTGTCTTTCCAATAGATCCTTTATATTACAAATACATTATTTCCGAGTCGGACACACCCCTGACACAATCAATCCCTAAACCTAACCTAATCCTACCCAAGCCATCTGCCCACCTCCACCACGGCCGTCCCCGCCATGTCATCACATGCCTATCCTTGTCCACGACCTGGACAGCAATACCACCGTCGCCAACTCCGACACCGATCGAACATCTAACACCTCCCTCGCCATCATCTGCCCCCGGCCACCATGGCCACCAAGACCAAAAAATCCCCACAGCCACCACTCGTCGTGGCCGTCGCCACAATCCAATCCCGCCAGCCTTCCAGTTTTCCGACAACCACCACACCGCAACCATCGCGACCCCACCTAGCCAGCTGATCGACCGCCGACGCCACGAGCCCATCCACCATCGACCACCATCAACACCACCACCCGGCCAACAACTCCCCCTACCACCACCAACTACCCACACCAGCCCCTGCTCACCACAAACATCACCACAGGACCTCCGTCAAAACCACCGCCGTCCCTTGTCTCCGCAGCCCATCTCGACCCCATCCCGGCGGTCGCCCACACCCGGCGCCGCCCGCACACCCAGCGCCGCGCCACCACACAGGGAAATGAAAAGAAAGAAAAACCCTAACTCTAGACTTACCTCTGCCGGACCACCTCGACGTCGCCCTGCCTCCGTACGTCGCGGCCGAGCTCTGTGAAACAAACCGTACGCCACCATAAAGATCGGCCACCCCGTCACCGACTTTGGCCACCACCCGACCCCGTTCCTTGGTTGCTGACACCCCACGCCGGCATCCAGGCACCGGCGTCGTTCTCCGTCGGCGGGCCAGGCTCCGCCACGAGCGCACACCTGCAAGATGGAAACCCTCTTCGCCTCGCTCGCCCGTCATCTCCGGCCGCCGCGCCTGAGCTCGTCGCTGCCCCGGCACGTTTGGTCGCCTACCTCCGCCCAGCCGAGCCTAGTCCGCCGTCCCTTGCCGCCCAGTCCCCCGCTCCCACGCCCTTCTTTCCTTCCTCTCCGCCTACCGCCGCCTCCCTCTCCCTCTGTCTCAACCGCTCTCTTCCCCTTTCTCGATTAATTCTTTCTCTCTCTCTCTCCTCCTTTCTTACTTTTCCTAATAAGCAGTAGCAGTACTGCTATTTTTTTTTCTTTTTCTTTTTTTCTCTTTTCTTTTTCTTTTCTCTTATTTGGTATTCTTATCATTAGTAAATAATGTAATATGTATTTGATACTTTTACAAGGCCTATTATTATTAAAATATTATGTGTTAGTATATAGGTATTTTTGGTGAGTATATATTAGGGTGGATTAAATTATAAAACTTTATTAGTATTTTAAAAATAATAACAATACTTTATTAGCATTTAGTTATTTTTCTTATTATTATTTATATTGTTTTTAGTAAATAAAGGTATACTTTCTACAAGGTATTTTGTAGCAAAATTTTTATATAGTTGCACTTAGCCTCACGTCTATTTTCAAAATTTCTTTATAAACCATAATTGTGATATTTTCATCTAATTAAAATATAGCTTCCTATAAAAATCATATTTTGATAAATTTAGGATTATTTCTGCCCCAAAACGATTTATGATTTTCAAGTATTTTCCAAAAATTATTTTAACTAATAGAATATATTTTGAAGCATTACAAATATTTTTAAAATAGTATATTTATTATTATTATTTCTTCAAATTTCTTCGGTTATAAATCCTTGTCCATGACCAGCCCTATTACTCTCGTTTCCTCACCAATTCTGTACTTCCATATGTCTACCCTAACTAATTTGACCCTTCTGGACCCAATGGAACTGTCCGTGCCACTATCAGAGGTCACCTTGCTTAGTTGTTACACCAAAGTTGCAGTTCGTGCCATCATGATTATCGCAGCACATCAGGCATCCTACCAGACAAGACACCTTGCTATTTGCTGTTTATTTATTTTAGCTCATATTTCATGCATTATTTATTATTTTTATGCAAAATAAACTGTGATATATGGCATAACCTGTTAGAACTACTGTTCATTTATATTTCCTGCTATGTATTATTTTTCTTACACATTAAAACCTAGATTTAAGGGACCACCATGTGTGTTGCATTCATTGGCCTTGACACGTTATATTACGAAGTTTTGTGTCGCATGTAGAACACGAACATGCGTGACTGGCTGGCCACCGGTGCGTATAAGCCGTGCGATAGGAATAACCGCTAATAGAGGTTGCATGCTAGTTTGACTTAGCGATTATATAGGTTTTCTGTTGTAGATACAACATAGTAGGCATTGGGCGGGGAGGACAATTCCTTAGCGTATGGGCTTTGATGCACTTTCCTTTTTGTAACCCGTGAGCTCCGCCGGAGACGCGAGTAAGATTACCCATGATTACTGACGGCCACTGGCGTTCTGTGGAACGTTATGCTCTTATTGATTGGGCCTCTGGTGCCCAAAGGGGGGACTATGCCGATCCTATTTAGCCAGGGCCCACGCGTAGGAAGGCCTGTTCTAAACTATATTTTACTTAGAACAGTTAGGCACCTTTATCCGTTAGGTACGAGTACTTTTGGTTTACGTGTCACGACCCGCACCCTAGAGTAAGGGCACGAGAAGTGGGTACGTCCAGCCTACGCCGCAGTGTCGGCGGTAGAATGCTGTCCTAGGTCATAACATCTAACAATATAATGCTAAGCAGTTTATACTCTCCGAATGGGGGTGACATAGCAGAATATAAACTCAAGCACATCTAAGGTAGAGCATAATGGAAGATAGATAAAACATGAAATCCAAAAGAGATACAGCAGATAGAAGTCTAAGTGTCTAAGTTACACAAACCCTGAAATACATCTCAAAGCTCAAATACAGTAATTCATAAATACAACTCAAGACAATTGAAAATAAGCTATAAGCAAAACCCTAGCTATCTATACAACCTCTGCTGTGTCTCCTCTAGGCTAGTAGGCAACCTCCAGGCTATCTGTAAAATTTATCAACAGGTCCAGTCAGGACAGGAGCGAGCACAGTACATCTCAACAGATCATAGCAGGTTAGAAAGTATAATCATGCAGTAAAGTAAGATACAGGTACTGAAGGAAATACAGTATATAAACAGAGAGAGAACTGTAATAGAAATATCTACTATACATAGAGAACTAACAGTGGCTAGTGAGTCAGAGTATAATATAGACATGTAAATGGCATAGGATGATTCTGATGCTACACTATGGAATGATTCTGATGCTACACTACTTGGATATTATTCACATGTCTACTTCTACTCCCCCGTACCCCCAATTAATACACAAGGATCCAACCAGGTTATGTTATGATTCCATGCAAAGGCCCCCGAAGGGTGGTACATGGAAGTCCCATAAATAGGGATTCTAGGAAAACCCAATAAATGGGATAAGGATTCCAGGAAGACTCTGTGATTATGAGAGTACATGTCACAAGTGATCAATGAACCAATGAAGCAAAGTGATACGCCATGTAATTAAAATGCATAGAACATGAAGTACCCGATGCTCCCTGAGGATAACATCCCAAGAAAGGATCCATATAGTACCAATCCGTGTGACCAACGTGACAGTATCAAGTAAAGTAATTTAAAGCAGAAAAATAATTCTAAGCAGGATATGAAATGATCAGAGAATATACTCGCCTGATAACCTGAATAGCTGATAAGTATAGGGGGTCCAACTGAAGCCACAGAGTCCTATTTAAAGCAACACAGGTTACAAGGTGTTCAAGTTGTAATAAATGAATCTCTACAAGCAATCTATATTATCCTAGGTTCTTCTAAGTCAAATCAACTCTAGGTCAACTTCGGTCAACAATCTAGTCAAACTAGGTCAAGTGTTGACTTTTGGTCAACTGGTCAACTCTGGTCAAACTGGGTCAATTCTAGTCTAATTATTAAAGATATAAAGTGTACTTCGTTATTCGTACGTCGAAACTTACGACACGTAAATCGAGATAAGATGATCAACAGTAAAGTTGATAATCTTATTATAGTGATCCACGTGTCCATCTTGTCAATTTCAGCGATGTGAGATCACTGGAATTGACTGATCTCAGTTTCGTTATACTAATCCCGAAATACGAACATTATAAGAATTAATTATTAATTAATTATAAAAAGGTTAGAATCAGAGAAATTATCAACAAACATTGTCGGACGATGAAATAAACATCGCCAACGTGTCCAGAATGGTCAAATTAGCTAGGATAGCCTATCCATCGGTCCAATTTGGACACAAGGGCAAAAAGGTAATTTTGGATCAAAAACGGTATCCGTGTCGGAGCCGTTTTGCACCGAAAAACGTGCAAGAAAATAAGTCTACAAAATATAATAAATTATATGTCCACGAAACCGGAATGTCGATACGAACCCAACGGTATATCCAGAATTGGATTCCGTTGACCCGATCTCAATTTGGTCCGTTAACCAGAACTTGGAATTCCGGTTTGTACAAAAATGCGTGCCGGAGCCAATGTTCTCAAAACTCAGCAAACTACATGTCAACGAGTCCAGAATGACGATACGAACTCAACGGTATATCCAGAATTGGATTCTGATGAGCCGATCTCAAAATGACCTGTTGACCTGGATATTGGTATCCGACTTGCACCAAAATACGTGCCGGATCCAATGTCTACTAAAACCTAGCAAATTATAGGTCAACGAGTCCAGAACGACGATACGAACTCAACGGTATATCCGGAATTAGATTCCGATTAGCCGACGTCAAAAAATCCCGTTGACTCGGACTGTAGGACCCACTTTTGCACCGAAATGCGTGCCAGGGCCCACGTCCTCCAAATCTAATAAATTTTATATAAAAACATGCCAGAACGACGCCACGAGTCTACTGGTGGTGTCAGAAATGAAATCTGGAGTCCCGTGTTCAAAATGGAATTTTACAAGTTAGAAATTACGAATTTGGACGGCCAATTTGGCGTCGAATTCAACCAATCAAACAAGCTCACAATGAAACCAAACTGGAGGGGTAGTAAGAGGGTTATACCAGCTTCGCACAGGAACTGGTAGCACGCCAAATGGAGCTGCGGTGGAGGAGATACAAGCTGACGAAGTTGACTCCGCGAAACTGTCCAAAATTAATACAATTTAAACGGTCAACTTGGTGGCCGGTTTTGATGTATCAAACGATAAAATCAACGGATGAAAATTGACAGGAGTGAAGGTGGATATACCGAGATTGTGACGGAGTAAAGAAACCGTCGATCCAACGGTCGGATTTCTGGAAAAACGTGTGCAAATTTGCTGCGACGGAACACGAATTCTGGATCGATCCCGCGTGCGTCACGACGGAACTTCGTGCGAAACGCACGAATTGCCTCGACGGCGCGTCTCGGAGGACGGTGGCCGCCATGGGAGTGCTCGCCGTGGGGGGAGGCGGACGCGCGTGGGGGTCGCCGGAGGCACGGCGGCCGACGACGGCGTGCGGCCAGCGCTGCCAGCGCTGCTGCCGCCGTAGCTACTGTTAGCTGCTGCCGTGTGCAGCTGTGTGCGGGGCCGGCCTGGACGGGCACGGCGACGGCGGGGGTGAGGGGGCGCGTAGCGGCGAGGTGGTGCGCGGGCCGTGGTGGTGGTTATTCATTGTGGTGGTGGTGGTTATTCATGAAAGAGGAGGAGAAGTAGGCGGCCGATGGTGGTGGTGGCCGGCCGAGCTCGGCCAGTAGGAGGGGAGGTCGGGCTCGGCTGGGAAGAGCTCGGGATGGCTGAGTGTAGTGGTGATGGTGATGAAAAAATAATATAGTGGGAAAGAGAGAGAAGATGAGAATTAAATGAGAGAGGATAAAGTAGAGAGAGAAAAGTGAACTCTTGGGGTTAGGGCCGGCTGAGTATTGGGGGGTGTGTGAGTATGTGCTAGGAATGAGTGGTTGGGATTGTTGGAGACAAGATCAAAGGCTAGGATTTAAATATAGGAAAATAGGTCATTCCTAGGGATTTAAATCAACAGAAATTTCCAATAAATGTTAAAAATAGGTAGAATGAGTATTTAGTATTTTCAAGGGTAATGAGGCTGAGGGTGATGGTGATGGAGAGTAACACGAAGCTGGGCTGGACTTGGTGGAGCCAGATTGGGTTAAAATCAGACATGGCGAAATAAACGAATTTAAATAGGTGTTGATGATCATGAGTAAATAAGTAGCACATGGGGATTCCAATAAATGGGACACAACTGGCATGCGGATAGTAGGCTCAATATGGGCCATGTCCATATTTGGGGTTGACAGGTTTTGGTCGACAGGGTACCCACAAATCAAGTCGGAAAATAAATGTGACACCGTGGGGTGAAATAAAATTAGGTCACGTGTCAGGAAAGTTGTGTGAAGCAAATAGAGCACAAAATGGTGTGTCTGAGTGGGACACGAAGGTCATTGGTGAAGAGCGTCTCGAGTAGATCATGCATGAGAAGTTGGTTTCAAGGAAATGACTGGTCGGGTGCTCCCAATTCAAAAGTCTCGGTAACGTGCTAATAATGATCAAGGAAAAGAGTGGGAAAATTAATTAATAATCAAATGGTCTAAATCGACCTGAAGTTCTGCGAAGCAAAAAGAGTACAAGGGAACAAGTTTGGATGGGATATTATATACCATCAGGAAGGTAATCCTGTCTACTACAAAACTCGTGAAGAAGGTTTCCAGAGTTGAACATCCCTGACACTCCAATTATCAAAGGCACGAGAAAGTACACTAATGATAATTAAACTGAATAATTTATTATTGAAACTAAATCAATCAGAAAATAAAATATAAAAAAAAATCAACCCGAAATTCAGGGTGCTCACATCCTATCCACCTTATAAAAATTTCGTCCTCGAAATTAAAATGTTCATACTCCTTCTAGGTCAAACCCCCACAATCAAGTCCCAGAACTTAAATAAAATATATGATTAAAAAAAACATACAGGGTCATGACATACGGTGGTAGTGAAAGTCTCATCTAGGTATACTAGTCATGCTAACCGAACGGTCATAGGGTATCAAAACACATAAGCAATCTAGGGTGCTAAAGTAGAAAAGATACAGAAATAACAATCATCAAAACTTGTAAGCCTGTCTACCATCCTATATGAAAACTGGTACTCATCAAAAATAAAATAAGGTTAACTACCAATTATCTGTAAAAGGGTACTATTCAGGGAAAAATCAAAATAAAAAAGCTAAAGAATGAAAGTCAATGGTATTGGAATCCAATCATAATATATATATATATATATATATATATATATATATATATATATATATATATATATATATATATATATATATATATATATATATATATATAGAGAGAGAGAGAGAGAGAGAGTGTGTTAGAGAGAAAAAAGCTAGCATTGTGTAAGGGTTATGTGGACATGTTCATATGGTTAGATAGTAGGCATGTGTGTATGTGAAATATACATAAAAGTATATAGGAGAATTTGGGTTTCAAAATAATAGCTATCCAGTTACACTACTCATGGCATATTGGTTAAACAATCTACAATACACAACCTATTTACTCATAACATGCATGGCTAACCATATACATATATATATATATATATATATATATATATATATATATATATATATATATATATATATATATATATATATATAGGTAGATATATATATATATATATATATATATATAAAGAGGTAGAGATTTAGTTATGTACCTATATACATTATAACATGTATGCATAAACGCTATATATATCTATATAGATATATGAACATAACATAGAGAGGAAGGGTTAGGTTTACATGGCAGTGTATACTAAGTTAGGGTGTGTGTGTGTGTCCTTGTACAGGGTTATAGCTTAGTATTGAAAGGTTAAACCCAGTTTTAGTTCAGCATTTACATACAAAATCTTGAAAATGAGCTAATATTTAAACCAGTGCAATATTAACATAATGCAGTTTCAGATTTTTGGGATTTGAAACATCACAATCAACTCAATGCTCCCAATACATCCTAACATGATAGAAATAAAACCCTAACATACTATCCACACATTTAACTATGCATATTGTTCAATATTACATACTAAATCTGAAATTGAACTAAACATTTACAATCAATAAAAAAAATGTTAACATGTGTTCAGTTTTAGGATTTTAAAGAAATTCGAACATCAACCAACCGAACGTTTATCACAACCTAACATGTAAGAATATGAAACCTAAATTTATATCCCTACATACCACAATGTATATAGTTCAAAATATTACATTTAAAAAAAATAAAACAGCAAATTGAACTAAACATTTGGAATCCAGTATTAAGGGTTAATATGTACACAGTCTTAGATTTGACAATTTCAAACACAAAACTCAACAAAAAAATTTGAATTGAAACCCTATGTATAACATACATGTGCAGTGATGTAAACATAACTAATAATATAAAATTTATATTTAAATTACGAGTTTAAGCTGGAAAAAGCAGAGAACCAGAAATATCGGAGTTTTGAAAATTTAAACATCAACGACATATTAATATGTATTTTGATAGGTGGGAATCAAAGTGTAGCATGCATACATGTCAGGTAAGTGTCCACTATATATATTCCATGTTCCATTATAAAAATCAAATTCCATATCAAGACCAACATTCAGATTCCTACCAAGATTGCAAAGTAGGTGATTGGTGTAATCAAGACAGTTTTATTATTATCATTATTTAATACGAGAATAATAGCAAGAAAGAAATAACGATAAAATCTGTTCTGTTTATTCGTTTAAAGGAAGGAACCATTTTGAAACCCAGAGCTAAAATATCAAATCCAGCATAAGGTCTAGCAAAATCATCGATTCATTGTATTATGAAGAATAAAACAATATCAAAACAAAACAAATAACAATTCCTCTTTTTTTTTTGAAGGACTGAACAAAAGTAAAGAAAACATGTTCAAAAATATTTAAGGTACAATCTGATAATCATATACGTCTATCCAAAATCATGGTACTCTAAATCCTCATTATACAAGTAAGCAAGGCTACGATAATCACAGAGTCCTCGACTTAGGCACATATCTCTAGAATCATGGTATTTAACATTTTCGCGATGCCGCTAGCTTGGCTGCGAAAACCTTAAATTCTTACACCCGAGAAATATATCCAAGATCAGACTATATGTCCTCACCATGCTGGCTAATGTGACTATAGAAGACTAGATTCCAAAACTTAGATGACCTAGCCCATATAATTTCATCTTGACAAAAATTAAATTAAATCAACAATGAATACCCAAAAATCAAATTTATCAACGAACATCAAGATTCAAAAATGAACAAAAATCCTTCAAATCATATAAATACAAACTCGGATACTACAGCTAACATCAAGATTCAAAATTCAACAATCTTCCATCAAAATCAATAAATACAAACTCAAATTCAACAATAATCCATCAAAATCAATAAATACAAACTCAAATTCAACAATAATCCATCAAAATCAAATTCAACAACAGAAAGTAAAGATAAATCAAATCAAGGGAAGAGAGTTTTTAAATCAAAGTTAAAATAAGATTCTCAAGGGTCGTCCCAGGAATCTCTCAAGGGATCCTAACTGTGATCGAGTACCTTCAAAAATATATCATAATACTACTGCAGGCTGTAGTGGTACTCTAATCCGAATACCACTACACAAACTCGACCTGCATGGGCCACCACTAAAAACGTGTCACGACCCGCACCCTAGAGTAAGGGCACAAAAAGTGGGTACGTCCAGCCTACGCCGCAGTGTCGGCGGTAGAACGCTGTCCTAGGTTACAACATCTAACAATATAATGCTAAGCAGTTTATACTCCCCGAATGGGGGTGACATAGCAGAATGTAAACTCAATCACATCTAAGGTAGAGCATAATAGAAGATAGATAAAACATGAAATCCAAAAGAGATACAGCAGATAGAAGTCTAAGTGTCTAAGATACACAAATCCAGAAATACATCTCAAGGCTCAAATACAGTAATCCATAAATACAACTCAAGACAACTAAAAATAAGCTATAAGCAAAACCCTAGCTATCTATACAACCTCTACTGTGTCTCCTCTAGGCTAGTAGGCACCTCCAGGCTATCTGTAAAATTTATCAACAGGTCCAGTCAGGACAGGAGCGAGCACAGTACATCTCAACAGATCATAGCAGGTTAGAAAGTATAATCATGCAGTAAAGTAAGATATAGGTACTGAAGGAAATACAGTATGTAAACAGAGAGAGAGAACTGTAATAGAAATATCTACTATACATAGAGAACTAACAGTGGATAGTGAGTCAGAGTACAATATAGACATGTAAATGGCATAGGATGATTCTGATGCTACACTATGAAATGATTCTGATGCTACACTACTTGGATATTATTCACATGTCTACTTCTACTCTCCCGTACCCCCAATCAATACACAAGGATCCAACCAGGTTATGTTATGATTCCATGCAAAGGCCCCCGAAGGGTGGTACATGGAAGTCCCATAAATGGGGATTCTAGAAAAACCTAATAAATAGGATAAGGATTCAAGGAAGACTCTGTGATCATGAGAGTACATGTCACAAGTGATCAATGAACCAATGAAGCATAGTGATACGCCATGTAAGTGAAATGCACAGAACATGAAGTACCCGATGCTCCCTGAGGATAACATATCAAGAAAGGATCTATGTAGTACCAATCCGTGTGACCAACGTGACAGTATCAAGTGAAGTAATTTAAAGCAGGAAAATAATTCTAAGCAGGATATGAAATGATCAGAGAATGTACTTGCATGATAACCTGAACAGCTGATAAGTATAGGGGGATCCAACTGAAGCTATAGAGTCCTATTTAAAGCAACATAGGTTACAAGGTGTTCAAGTTATAATAAATGAATCTCTACAAGCAATCTATATTGTCCTAGGTTCTTCTAAGTCAAATCAACTCTAGGTCAACTCCGGTCAACAATCTAGTCAAACTAGGTCAAGTGTTGACTTACAGTTGACTTTTGGTTAACTGGTCAACTCTGGTCAAACTGGGTCAATTCTAGTCTAATTATTAAAGATATAAAGTGTACTTCGTTATTCGTACGTCGAAACTTACGACACGCAAATCGAGATAAGATGATCAACGGTAAAGTTGATAATCTTATTATAGTGATCCACATGTCCATCTTGTCAATTTTAGCGATCTGAGATCACTGGAATTGACTGATCTCAGTTTCGTTGTACTAATCCCGAAATACGAACATTATAAGAATTAATTATTAATTAATTATAAAAAGGTTAGACTCAGAGAAATTATTAACAAACATTGTCGGACGATAAAATAAACATCGCCAACGTGTCCAGAATGGTCAAATTAGCTAGGATAGCCTATTCATCGGTCCAATTTGGACACAAGGGCAAAAAGGTAATTTCGGATCAAAAACGGTATCCGTGTCGGAGCCGTTTTGCACCAAAAAATATGCAAGAAAATAAGTCTACAAAATATAACAAATTATATGTCCACAAAATCAAAATATCGATACGAACCCAACGGTATATCCAGAATTGGATTCTGTTGACCCGATCTCAATTTGGTCCGTTGACCAGAACTTGGAATTCCGGTTTGCACGAAAATACGTGCCAGAGCCAATGTTCTCAAAACTCAGCAAACTACTTGTCAACGAGTCCAGAATGACGATACAAACTCAACGGTATATCCGGAATTGGATTCCGATGTGCCGATCTCAAAATGACCTGTTGACCCGGATATTAGTATCCGACTTGCACCGAAATGCGTGCCGGATCTAATGTCCACAAAAACCTAGCAAATTATATGTCAACGAGTCCAGAATGACGATACGAACTCAACGGTATATTCGGAATTGGATTCCGATGAGCCGACGTCAAAAAGTCCCGTTGACCCGGACTGTGGGACCTACTTTTGTATCGAAATGCGTGTCAGGTTCCACGTCTTCCAATCTAACAAATTTTATATGAAAACATGCCAGAACGACGCCACGAGTCTACTGGTAGCGTCAGAAATGAAATCTGGAGTCCCGTGTTCAAAAATAGAATTTTACAAGTTAGAAATTATAAATTCGGACGGCCAACTTTGGCGTCGAATTCAACCAATCAAACAAGCTCACAATGAAACAAAACTGGAGGGGTAGTAAGAGGGTTATACCAGCTTCGCACAGGAACTGGTAGCACGCCAAATGGAGCTGCGGTGGAGGAGATACAAGCTGACGAAGTTGACTCCGCAAAACTGTCCAAAATTAATACAATTTAAACGGTCAACTTGGTGGCCGGTTTTGATGTATCAAACGATAAAATCAACGGATAAAAATTGACAGAAGTGAAGGTGGATATATCAAGATTGTGACAGAGTGAAAAAACTGCCGATCCAACGGTCGAATTTTCGGAAAAATATGCACGAAGTCGCTGCGACGGAACACGAATTCTGGATCGATCCCGCGCGCGTCACGACGGAACTTCGTTCGAAATGCACGAATTGCCTCGACGACGCATCTCGAAGGATGGTGGCCGCCATGGGAGTGCTCGCTGGGGGGGCGGACGCACGTGGGGGTCGCCGGAGGCACGGCGGCCGGCGGCGGCGTGCGGCCAGCGCTGCTGCCGCCGCAGCTACTGTTAGCTGCTGCCATGTGCAGCTGTACGCGGGGCCGGCTTGGCCGGGCACGGCGACGGCGGGGGGTAAGGTGGCATGTAGCGGCGAGGTGGCGCGCGGGCCGTGGTGGTGGTTATTCATTGTGGTGGTGGTGGTTATTCATGAAAGAGGAGGAGAAGTAGGCGGCCGATGGTGGTGGTGGCTGGCCAAGCTCGGCCAGGAGGAGGGGAGGTCGGGCTCGGCTGGAAAGAGCTCGGGATGGCTGAGTGTAGTGGTGATGGTGATGAAAAAATAATAGAGTGGGAAAGAGAGAGAAGATGAGAATTAAATGAGAGAGGATAAAGTAGAGAGAGAAAAGTAAACTCTTGGGGTTAGGGCCGGCTGAGTATTGGGGGGGGTGTGTGAGTATGTGCTAGGAATGAGTGGTTGGGATTGTTGGAGACAAGATCAAAAGCTAGGATTTAAATATAGGAAAATAGGTCATTCCTAGGGATTTAAATCAACAGAAATTTCTAATAAATATTAAAAATAGGTAGAATGAGTATTTAGTATTTTTCAAGGGTAATGAGGGTGAGGGTGATGGTGATGGAGAGTAACACGAAGCTGGGCTGGACTTGGTGGAGCCGGATTGGGTCAAAATCAGACATGGCAAAATAAACGAATTTAAATAGGTGTTGATGATCATTAGTAAATAAGTAGCACATGGGGATTCCAATAAATGGGACACAAGTGGCATGCGAATAGTAGGCTCAATATGGGCCATGTCCATATTTGGGGTTGACAGGTTTTGGTCGACAGGGTACCCACAAATCAAGTCGGAAAATAAATGTGACACCGTGGGGTGAAATAAAATTGGGTCACGTGTCAGGAAAGTTGTGTGAAGCAAATGGAGCACAAAATGGTGTGTCTGAGTGGGACACGAAGGTCATTGGTGAAGAGCGTCTCGAGTAGATCATGCATGAGAAGTCGGTTTCAAGGAAATGACTGGTCTGGTGCTCCCAATTCAAAAGTCACGGTAACGTGCTAATAATGATCAAGGAAAAGAGTAGAAAAATTAATTAATAATCAAATGGTCTAAATCGACCCAAAGTTCTGCGAAGCAAAAAGAGTACAAGGGAACAAGTTTGGATCGGACATTATATACCATCAGAAAGGTAATCCTGTCCACCACAAAACTCGTGAAGAAGGTTTCCAGAGTTGAACATCCCTGACACTCCAATTATCAAAGGCACGGGAATGTACACTAAAGATAATTAAACTAAATAATTTATTTATTGAAACTAAATCAATCAGAAAAAAAATCAACCCGAAATTCAGGATGCTCACATCAGGTACTTGTATCTGACCGTGGCTTGAAACAATAACTTGTCGCGGACTAGTTCGTCGTATCTTGTCCTTGTTTGGTTATAGGTGTGGCTTACTACTTCGATGAGAAGGTACTGAACCTTGTTGGGGTCCGGATACCAAATTGGATTCATAGCATGGAATGATACGTCACCGTGAATTAGTTTACCATCTCTTGTCCTTGTTTGGTTGGGGGGATGGTAAGCTAGTTCAATAGGTGTGTATTGGACCATGTTATAATTCAATTGACTTATTTATTTGAGCAATATTTATTCAGTTTATATGGCATGATATTATGTGTCTTGTTACGTCCCTCTGAGGACCTGGTTATCTCGCCAGGTGTGTGCTCTTGTATTTCGCAGGTGTTCTAGCTCTAGCCGTGATCATCGCTATTTCTTCGAGGATGATTGTACTTGGATCGTCTTCGCTTCGCTCGCCAAAGTCATTCTTTTGAATATCATGTATTTCTTTTTATTGTTGGTAGTGGATTTGTCTCCGCCCAACTACATATACCAATGATAATTCATAGATTATATGATATCTTTTATTCTTATATTTTTGTGTGGATGAGATTAGTCAAGGCTCTACTGCATTTTACAGCTTACGTATATTTATTATACTGCTGGCATATCTACGTTCCTAGTCCTATGTATTTTGGGACTGGGGCGTTACATGTTTTTGTGGTAGCCCATGCAGGTCGAGATAAATTGTTTGGTTACTTTATCGTACCAAGCAAGCCTGCGTATAGGATTAAAGGTTTAGGATCTCATCCACATACTTGACCGCTTTCCTCGGTTCTATAATCGACCGACTCATCAATTGCATCTTGCTTGATTCCTTCTATCATTATTTTTATCTTCCCTTCGTGCTTGCTAGAGATTGACCCTACTAGTTAGATGTCCCAAACACCCTTAGCTTAAATTTTTAAGTTGGGTAGAATACCCCACGACCTGACACACCCTTGACCATTAAGGAGAATACAAATAGGATTATCTAGACTATAGGGACTAGAGGGATTTAACCTATTTGGTCGACCAAGCCTTGGGCAATGAACCGTAGAATGATCGTATAGGAATAAACAAGACTTAGATTTTTATGACACTTAGACTATTCATATTGGTTTTTATTTCATCTACCCTCGTGCCTATGTTTTTACCACCTTGACTAATGTTGCTACTATAATCTAGTTTTGCAAACTCATCCATTTATCGAGTTTGATCATGACTTATGCTATTGAGCACGCTCACTAACATATTGTCTAATCAAAACAGGTGTATGATGGTCTGATCAACCGAGTGTACTTTGTTTCGCTTTTATCTATTATTCTACGTGGGTGGAACATAATTAAACTTGGCCTTTAAATTTCCATCCACGACTGCCTCGATAATTCCTTTGAAATTATTCGATCGTCTTTGCACCACATATTTTATTCGATAATATCGTCTATCGAACTCCCTATTTCTTTCGCCTTCACCTATTTTAGAAGGACGAAGGCGTTGTACTAGAATTTCCTCTAGCCTTCCTATCGAGTATGACCATTATCACTCGATGTTGCTATATCTTCATCTTAAACTACTCGTCCTTTTTTCGACCCTGTCATGACTTTTAATCGCTTAATTAGGGAGTGAACTTAATTCGTTCTCTTAATCGTGCCCTCAACCTACTTTCAAAACATATCTTCTAGGCCTCTCATTTATTATCTTGATACCATATTACTCCTTGCATGTTATCATGACTAACTTTAAATGTTATCTTTTAAGCCACGACTTGCTAATCGCATGTCGAACATCATCTCTTTGTCTCGCCAAATAACTTGATTGTTCCCCACCGATACCCCCTTGTGTCTTCTCACCCCCCTACTAATTCTTAATTTCGAGAACAAAATTCTTTTAAGTTGGGTAGGATGTAAAAATCCTAAATTTCTACTTTTTTTTAAATTTGGTACTGATTTAAAAAATTTGTATTGTACGTCGCGTAGTCGTATTGTACGTCGTGCACAAAATTTCGTTTTTCGTAATTGCTCGACGAGTGCGTATATGTACAAGCGTACATATTTTTAGAAAAAAAATTCTATTTGTATTATAGTTCAAATAATATATATAATAATTATCGTACCAAAATTCCAAGTTCATTATTTTAATTATTTTATTTATAAAGAGCCTTTCGTTCATAACAATTATTAATAATAAATAATATTCCTCGTGCATACATATATTTTCATAAATATTTTATTAGTTTATTTTAAATAATAAGGTAATTTTTTAAATTATTATTATAGCTATTTTTAGAAAATATAATTTGAAATTATTATGGCAATTTAAAGCTTTGATTAGATTTTATGGATTCGATTTAAATAATAATATAATTTTTAAAATTATTATTATTAGTATTTTTGGAAAATATATTTTTGTGGCAATTTAAATCTTGAATTGATTTTATGGATTTATTTAAATAGTTAAATTAATATCTATAGTTGAAATTTGATTTATCTTATTTGATTTAAACTAAAAGAGGTAATTTAATTAGATTTAAATTGAATTTGGATTTGGATTGAATCAATTTTAAAATAATTTAAATTAAAAATAGGATTATCTAAAAGGTGTTTTAATTTTCCTAATCCTTATCCCACTAGGAGTTTTCACCCCCTATAAATAGGGGAGCCTCCATATTGTTTTCCTCCAGAATTTTTCCACAAATTTCCACCACCATGTGAACACATTGTGTCGGTGTCCAAATTCTTTCCCGTATCAGTCGTGACGGTCTCGGGTCCAACACCGGGTGTCTTTCCAATAGATCCTTTATATTACAAATACATTATTTTCGAGTCGGACACACCCCCGATACAATCAATCCCTAAACCTAACCTAATCCTACCCAAGCCATCTGCCCACCTCCACCACGGTCGTCCCCGCCATGCCATCACCTGCCTATCCCTGTCCACGACCTGGACAGCACTACCACCGTCGCCAACTCCGACACCGATCGAACATCCAACACCGCCCTCGCCATCATCTGCCCCCGGCCACCATGGCCACCAACACCAAGAAATCCCTACAGCCACCACTCGTCGTGGCCGTCGCCACAATCCAACCCCGCCAGCCTTCCAGTTTCCCGACAACCACCGCGACCCCACCTAGCCAGCTGATCGACCGCTGACGCCACGAGCCCAGCCACCATCGACCACCGTCAACACCACCACCCGGCCAACAACTCCCCCTACCACTACCAACTACCTACGCCAGCCCCTGCTCACCACAACCATCACCACTGGACCTCCGTCAAAACCATCGCCGTCCCTTGTCTCCGCAGCCCATCTCGACCCCATCCCGGTGGTCGCCCACACCCAATGCCGCCCGCACACCCCATCACCACCACATAGGGAAATGAAAAGAAAGAAAAAACCCTAACTCTAGACTCACATCTGCCGGACCGCCTCGACGTCGCCCCGCCTCCGTACGTCGCGGCCGAGTCCGTAAGACAAACCGCACGCCACCATAGAGATCAGCCACCCTGTCACCGACTTTGGCCACCACCCGACCCCGTTCTTTGGTTGCCGACACCCCACGTCGGCATCCAGGCACCGGCGCCGTTCTTCGCCAGCGGGCCCGGCTCTGCCACGAGCGCACACGCGCAAGATGGAAACCCTCTCCGCCTCGCTCGCCCGTCAGCTCCGGCCGCCGTGCCTGAGCTCATCGTCGCCCCGGCGCGTGTGGTTGCCTACCTCCGCCCAGCCGAGCCTAGTCTGCCGCCCCTTGCCACCCAGTCCCCCGCTCCCACGCCCTTCTTCCCTTCATCTCCGCCTACCGCCGCCTCCCTCTCCCTCTGTCTCAACCGCTCTCTTCCCCTTTCTCGATTAATTCTTTCTCTCTCTCTCTCCTCCTTTCTTACTTTTCCTAATAAGCAGTAGCAGTACTGCTATTTTTGTTTTTGTTTTTCTTTTTCTTTTTGTTTTTCTTTTTTTTCTCTTTTCTTTTTCTTTTCTCTTATTTGGTATTCTTATCATTAGTAAATAATGTAATATGTATATGATACTTTTACAAGGCCTATTATTATTAAAATATTATGTGTTAGTATATAGACATTTTTGGTGAGTATATATTAGGGTGGATTAAATTATAAGACTTTATTAGTTTTTTAAAAATAATAACAATACTTTGTTAGCATTTAGTTATTTTCATTATTATTATTTATATTATTTTTAGTAAATAAAGGTATATTTTCTACAAGGTATTTTGTAGCAAAATTTTTATATATTTGCACTTAGCCTCACGTCTATTTTCAAAATTTCTTTATAAACCATAATTGTGATTTTTTCATCTAATTAAAATATAGCTTCCTATAAAAATCCTATTTTGATAAATTTAGGATTATTTTTGCCCCAAAATGATTTATGATTTTAAGTATTTTCCAAAAATTATTTTAACTAATAGAATATATTTCTAAGCATTACAAATATTTTTCAAATAGGATATGTATTATTATTATTTCCTCAAATTTTTTCGGTTATAAATCCTTGTCCATGACCAGCCCTATTACTCTCGTTTCCTTACCAATTCTGTACTCCCATATGTCTACTCTAACTAATTTGGCCCTTCTGGACCCAATGGAACTGTCCGTGCCACTATCAGAGGTCACCTTGCTTAGTTGTTACACCAAAGTTGCAGTTCGTGCCACCTTGATTATCGCAGCACATCAGGCGTCCTAGGGGGCAAGACACCTTATCATTTGTTGTTTATTTATTTTAGCTAATATTTCATGTATTATTTATTTTTTATGCAAAATAAACTGTGATACATGGCATAACCTGTTAGAACTACTGTTCATTTATATTTCCTGCTATGTATTATTTTTCTTACACATTAAAACCTAGACTTAAAGGACCACCTTGTGTGTTGCATTCATTGGCTTTGACATATTGTAACACGAAGTTGTGTATCGCATGTAGAACACGTACATGCATTTCTGACTGGTCACCGGTGCGTATAAGTCGTACGATAGGAATAACCGCTAATAGAGATTGCATGCTAGTTCGACTTAGCGGTTATAGAGGTTTTCTGTTGTGGATACAACATAATAGGCATTAGGCGGGAAGGACAATTCCTTAGCGTATGGGCTTCGATGCACTTTCCCTTTTGTAACCCGTGAGCTCGGCCGGAGACGCGGGTGAGATTACCCATGATTACTGACGGCCATTGGCTTTCTGCGAAACGTTATGCTCTTATTGATTGGGCCTCTGGTGTCCCAAAGGGGGACTATGTCGATCCTATTTAGCCAGGGCCCATGCATAGGAAGGATTGTTCTTAACTACATTTCACTTAGAACGGTTAGGCACCTTTATCCGTTAGGTACGAGTACTTTTGGTTTGGGTACTTGTATCTGACCGTGGCTTGGAACAATAACTTATCGCGGATTAGTTCGTCACATCTTGTCCTTGTTTGGTTGTAGGTGTGGCTTACTACTTCGATAAGAAGGTATTGAACCTTGTTGGGGTCCGGATACCATATTGGATTCATAGCATGGAAAGATACATCACCGTGAATTAGTTTACCATCTCATGTCCTTGTTTGGTTGGGAGGATGGTAAGCTAGTTCAATAGGTGTGTATTGGACCATGTTATAATTCAATTGACTTATTTATTTGAGCAATATTTATTCAGTTTATATGGCATGATATTATGTGTCATGTTACGTCCCTCTGAGGACCTGGTTATCTCGCAAGGTGTGTGCTCTTGTCTTTTGCAGGTGTTCTAGCTCTAGCCGTGATTATCGCTATTTCTTCGAGGATGATTGCACTTGGATCGTCTTCGCTTCGCTCGCCAAAGTCATTCTTTTGAATATCATGTATTTTTTTTTATTGTTGCTAGTGGATTTGTCTCCACCCAACTACATGTACCAATGACAATTCATAGATTATATGATATCTTTTATTCTTATATTTTTGTGTGGATGAGATTAGTCAAGGTTCTACTGTATTTTACAGCTTACGTACATTTATTATACGGCTGGCATGTCTACGTTTCTAGTCCTACGTATTTTGGGACTGGGGCGTTACATGTTTTTGTGGTAGCCCATGCAGGTCGAGATAAATTGTTTGGTTACTTTATCGTACCAAGCAAGCCTGCGTATAGGATTAAAGGTTTAGGATCTCATCCACATACTTGACCTCTTTCCTCGGTTCCATAATCGACCGACTCATCAATTGCATCTTGCTTGATTCCTTCTATCATTATTCTTATCTTCCCTTCGTGCTTGCTAGAGATTGACCCTACTAGTTAGATGTCCCGAACACCCTTAGCTTAAATTTTTAAGTTGGGTAGAATACCCCACGACCTGACACACCCTTGACCATTAAGGAGAATACAAATAGGATTATCTAGACTATAGGGACTAGAGGGATTTAACTCATTTGGTCAACCAAGCCTTGGGCAATGAACCGTAAAATGATCGTATAGGAATAAACAAGACTTAGATTTTTATGACACTTAGACTATTCATATTGGTTCTTATTTCATCTACCCTCGTACCTATGTTTTTACCACCTTGACTAATGTTGCTACTATAATCTAGTTTTGCAAACTCATCTATTTATCGAGTTTGTTCATGACTTACGCTATTGAGCGCGCTCACTAACATATTGTCTAATCAGAACTGGTGCATGAAGGTCTGATCAACCGAGTGCACTTTGGTTCGCTTTTATCTATTATTCTACGTGGATGGAACATAATTAAACTTGGCCTTTAAATTTCCATCCACGACTGCCTCGACAATTTCTTTGAAATTATTCGATCGTCTTTGCACCACGTATTGTATTCGATAATATCGTCTTTTAAATTTCCTATATCTTTCGCCTTCACCTATTTTAGAAGGATGAAGGCGTTGTACTAGAATTTCCTCTAGTCTTCCTATCGAGTAGGACCATTATCACTCAATATTGCTATATCTTCATCTTAAACTACTCGTCCTTTTCTCGGCCCTATCATAACCTTCTAATCGCTTAATTTAGAAGTGAACTTAATTCGTTCTCTTAATCGTGCCCTCAACCTACTTTCAAAACATATCTTCTAGGCCTCTCATTTATTCTCTTGATACCATATTACTCCTTGCATGTTATCATGACTAACTTTAAATGTTATCTTTTAAGCCACGACTTGCTAACCGTATGTCGAACATCATCTCTTTGTCTCGCCAAATAACTTGATTGTTCCCCACCGATACCCCCTTGTGTCTTCTCACCCTCCTACTAATTCTTAATTTCGAGGACAAAATTCTTTTAACTTGGGTAGGATGTAAAACCCCTAAATTTCTACTATTTTTTTAAATTTGGTAATGATTTAAAAAAAATTGTATTGTACGTCGCGTAGTCGTATTGTACGTCGTGCACGAAATTTCATTTTTCGTAATTGCTCGACGAGTGCAAATATGTGCAAGCGTACATATTTTTAGAAAAATATTTTTCTATATCATTGAATCAAATCATATATTGAATCTCACGACGCAGTATATTTTGAAGACAAATTTGCAAGGCACAAGAATATTGTTCTTGCGGATATATCGGAGAACAATAAAAGTGCACAAGAAACTGAAGTTTTCAATGAAGAAGCAGTCCAAGAAGATGTTGTTGTTGAAACAATGGTTGAACCAGAACTCACTGAGCCGTCAGCGAAGCGTGTGAGGAGGTCGAAGGAATTAGGAAATATCTTTGTCACCTATCATGTGGAAGCAGATCCGCTTACCTATGATGAGGGGATGAAGGCCAGAGATACGGTTTTCTGGAAGGAGGCGATTGACAATGAAATTGATTCCATCACCTCAAATAACACTGTAGCCTCCCTTCCCGGAAATTTTTTTTGAAATATTTTTATTTATTTATTTATTTGATTTAAATGGTAATTTTAGAATTTTTTTTAAATTATTATTTAGTTAATTATTACGGTAAATGAGTTTAGCCATTACTGAGTTTTGAAGTACAAGGTGATTAGAAATCGTGGCACGGGTAGTGCATTGACGTGCATTGACTAGTGTATTAGCCCTGGTAGGGAAGGCCAAGCCATAGTGACATCCTAACTAGGAAAACCAGGCCAAGTTGCGACTTAACCCTTACCGAAGATTTATTTATTTATTTATTATATTATTGAGTTTTAGGGAACCAGGTTGTACCGAACTAGTCCAGACTGGACCCGTACCAAGTCCAAGCCCATGTAGGCATGTAGTGAGACCAAATACGGGCTTGTAGACACGTTTGGTAAATACCAATACCTTGTATATTTTTAGGAATTAGCAATTATTTTTTTAAACGTTTGTCATGGGTAGAATATAGGTATTATTAATATTAAATATCGTTTTAGAATATTTGTATGATTTTCTGTGGCCCAGTAATAGGAGTATATGATATACCCATCCAGGAGCTATTATTAAATTATTTTAATTACTAGTAGAATTATTATTATTACTAATATTATTATTTTGGTTATTGAAAATAAACTATTTATTATTATTATTAGTTATTATTAGCTTAATCTTAACAAAAGAATAAATATATGTGTATGTGTATTTATATAAAATATATATATTGTATATGTGTATGTGTATTTATATGTAAATATATATTATATATATATGTGTATATATTTCTATATGTATATATACGTATATATTTACATGTGTATTTATGTGTATATATACATATACGTATATATATATATATATACATGTGTATTTATATGTAAATATATATTATATATATATGTATATATATGTATATATTTCTATATATATATACGTATATATATACAAAAAAAAATATACATGTGTATTTATGTGTATACATATACGTATATATATACATGTGTATTTATGTGTAAGTATATATATATAAATATATATGTATTAGTATGAAAAAGAAAAAGAAAAAGAAAAAGAAAAAGAAATAGAGATAAATAAGAATAAGCAGTAGGAAGCCCAGGCGCAAATCAATAGGCCGGCCCAGCCCAGCCAGGTCGAGCCCCACAAAGCCCATCAGCAGCAGAAGCTGCTCACCTGATAACACCCCCACAGCCGGTTATAAACAGGGGGTGTATATTCGAGAGCCGAGCGAACGAAAGGGGATTCGATACTCTAAAACATCGAAACCCTAAATCTAATCCACGCCACCACACCCACGTCGCCTTTCCAGTCCGGCGAACACCCCACGGCCGTCGGCGCACCGCCGCGCATGGCTGAAGTGCTGGAGGCAGTGCGCGCACGCGCGCGCAGACGGGAAACACTGCGACAGCAGCAGCCCGACCCCGATTTTGCGGGTAATTTTCTCCTTCATCTCAGCGTCGTTTTCCCAACTAATTAGTGATTCAAGAACACAACACATAGGCCTCGACACCTGTGAAATAGCTTTTGGTCTCGGTGGCCAGATTACGAGAAATCCGAGACTGAAATCTCGGAAAAAAACCAGTTTTATAATATACGAAAACAGAGCGACACCCAACCCAAACCGAGATTTGGAAGGGAAATTGGGGACAGAACAGTTAGGATTTCCAAAATCCATTTGAACACGTTTGTAGACAACCTAACCAGGATTGAAACCGATCAAATAGATTATTTTATCATGTATTATATTTATGTTAAAGCAGTTCCAAAAATCAAGAAAAAATGAAAAACAGTTTTTGAAAAACTTAGAAAACACTCCGATACCACGTACGTCCTGCCAAACCGGGCGACGTGGTCACGAACCGAAAGCATCGAAAGCTGCGTATCGGCTTCGTGGTCGTGTGGGCTTTGACGGAATTCAAATTGGTCGCGCTGTGCGCGACGAATTTGATGCGTATCCGTCGAAATTCCCCGTATCGTGCACTTTGCAAATTCTCCAATTACTTTGTGCACGCTCGTCAGATTGAGACAAAACTTGCGCCAACAAGACCGTATCATTTTTTTGGTCCTGCAGGCCAAGTTTGGTCCAATTCTGAGACAGTTGATAAAATCACCGTTTTGTGGGCCCTACGGTTCCACTCAACGGGCGATTTTGTGCACGGCCCGCCGGAATCCAACTCTGGACATACGGTTGGGTTCGTATCCGAAAACTGAATCCGTAGACATATAGTTTGACGACTTTGGAGACCATTGACTCTGGCACGCTTTTCGGTGCAAAGCGGGTCCAAGGCGGACATCGTTTTTGACCGAAATTACCGTTTTGCTCCTGTTTCCAGAATTTGACTTAAGGACTGGCAATCCTAGCAAATTTGACTATTCTGAGACTGTTGGCAATATTTGTTTCAGCTTTCGGAGACAGTTGTGGTGACTTGGACTTTATGGATTATCAGTTGACAGTATTTTTGTTGGATCTGCGTGCAACCTCTAGGCAAGTATACCTTGCCTTCCTCTACAGTTTTACTTACATGCATTTTCTTTCGTTTTTCAGTTATTTGATTGTTTATGGACATGTGCTTTTCATGTTATTTTCTGTGGAGTTATTTTTTATTGTTTATAGCCATGTTCATGTTTTGGCCTTGTGTTTCACATTTGGAGTTCTCGTCAGTACCTTGCTTGAGTCGTGTCATAGAACGAGTACGTGTAAGTGAACTGCTAAATCCTTGACATTGTTTCTTTGGCACCAGAGAGTCCACACTCGGGACGAGGGTGTTTTCCTTGATCTGTTTACATCCGTGAGTCCACGCTAGGGACTAGGATGTCGATTATTTGCACCAGAGAGTCCACGCTCGGGATGAGGGTGTAGACTTGACTTGACTTGACTTGTACCAGAGAGTTCACGCTCGGGACGAGGGTGTTTACATCAGAGAGTCCACACACGGGACGAGGATGTAGTATTTGCACCAGAGAGTCCACACTCGGGACGAGGGTGCCTTGCCGTGAACTAACCAGAGAGTCCACACTCGGGACGAGGGTTAGTACTAACCAGAGAGTCCATACTCGGGACGAGGGTTAGTGTTTAGTTCAAACCCGTGAGTCCACACTCGGGATGAGGGTTTGGTTTCTTTCATTGATCTCGTGATTATCGTTCATCCGGCAGTTCATTTATACGTAGTTGTTCTAGTGTTCGTATTCGCATTCGTGTTTGTGTTCGTAGTCATTTGTCTTGTCCTTGTTCTTTCTTGTTTATTTCCTTGCGCATGATAAAACTGTTAGATAGGCATGTATATTATGTATCTTGCTAGTCCTCTGAGGACCTGATGATCTCTTCAGGTTTAGCTGATTGCATGGAGTTAGTTAGTAGTTCTGGATGGCAGATGTGATGATACATTGCGGGATTCAGGTATTGTTATTGAGTTTATTATCCGCTCGTGCTTTTCATTCCTTATCATGAGATATCATGTTCCTTGTTTTAGTTGTAGACTCTTGTTATATTCCTTAGAGTCTTATCGGACATTTATGCTAGTGGGCTGCAGACCATGACCCATAGTGTTCATTCATGTTTCATATTCTTATTGTGGATTGAGATATAGATTGCATTGCCATGATTTGGCAGTAAACCATAGCCTTGACAGCGTTTACGTATTCGAGATGGGCTGGAGTCCGCTCGATGCGTAGCTGGGCTTGGACACGCTTCGTATCCGAAAAGTGGGTGCGGGTCATGACAAATACTTGGGTGTTGGTTGATCTTCCCGAAGGAGCAAAACCCATCAGATGCAAATGGATCTTCAAGAAGAAGATGAAAGCAGACGGAACTATTGACAAGTTCAAGGTTAGGTTGGTAGCCAAAGGGTTTTCTCAGAAGCAGGGGATTGACTACTTTGAAACGTATGCTCCAGTAGCTTGGATGACCACCATTAGAATGTTCATTGCTCTCGCAACAATACATAAGATGGTGATACATCAGATGAATGTGAAAACGGCTTTCCTAAATGACGAGATGATCGAAGATATTTACATGCAACAGCCAGAGAAATTTGTTGTCAAAGGTCTTGAAGACAAAGTCTGCAAGTTGGTGAAATCCTTGTACGGTCTTAAACAGGCTCCCAAGATGTGGCATAAGAAATTTGACAAAGTTATAAGGTCAAATGGCTACATGGTCAGCGAGATGGACAAATGTGTTTACACGAAGTTCGTTGATGGAAGAGGTGTGATCGTTTGTCTATACGTAGACGATATGCTGATCCTAGGTACGGATATGGGCTGTGTCATGGTGACAAAGAAGTTCATCTCAAGCAACTTCAGTATGAAGGACTTGGAGGAAGCTGATGTGATCTTAGGGATTAAGATCATCCGGACAGACACTGGACTAGCGGTGTCACAGTCTTATTATGTTGAGAAGATCACTCGTTACGGGTATCAGGATCTTTCAGGGATCGATACGTCGTACATGTGTGATCTGAAGCTGAAGCCTAATTCAAGGGAAAGCATCGGGCAGCTGGAGTACACAAGCGTAATTGAAAGTTTGATGCATGCTACTACTGCCACAAGGCCTGATATAGCTTTCGTCGTAGGAATGCAGAGTCGTTTCACGAGCAACCCAGGCATTGAGCACTGGAAAGCTGTGAAACGGGTTATGAGATATCTCAAGAAGACTCAGACATATGCACTGTACTACAGCAGAGATCCGTCGGTAGTGGAAGGCTTCAGTGATGCCAGTTGGTGCTCAGAAGTGGAGAGCGAGAGGTCCACAAGTGGATACATTTTCACAATGGGTGGAGCTGCTATATCGTGGAAATCGAAGAAGCAGACTATGCTCTCGCGACCATCCATGGAATCTGAGTTCTTTGTACTTGATACCGCAGTGGAGGAAGCAGAATAGCTTCGGAAGCTCATGTATGATCTTCCAGTGGTTGGGGCACAAATACCAGCGATACCGATATGCTGCGACAACCAGGCGACTGCGACGGTGGCATCAAATGACCTCTTCAAAGAGAAGAAGAGGAATGTACGGTAGAAGCACAGGGCAGTACACGATCTCATCAAGAGGGGTGTTATTACAGTGATTGATGTTCGGAGTCAGAAGAACCTGGCAGATCCGTTCACCAAGGGCCTCAAGCGCCAGCTGGTCGATGACACAGCTTGTAAAATGGGCTTGAAGGCATTCTGATATTGTATTATTGCAATCCTACCTTAAAGTTTTATGCTATTAGTTCAAAGAGAAATCTACTAGGCATCTAGCTTTTGGTTCAAAGGAGGACCATTAATCAGAAGAATATCAAAAATGGTAGGTACATGTCCTATCGGGCATGGAGAGGTTACGGACCTAAAACTACTATTGTCTACTGTTATTTTCTGCAGAAAATGGATCATGTGGGAGGTTGGCTTAAAAGCCTTAATGAGTTCTCAGGCAGAGTGAATGTCTGGTGTGCTTTATAGGAAGCACGGTAGCGCAGCACTACAAGGAGTGAAACTCCATACTACGGTGGAGTGACTCCACCATGAGGTTCCCGAAAAGGTTATTGCCTCGGCTGTATGAGCCAAGTCACAGCGGCGTAGCATCGCAAATAGGCAGGTAGCCTAATGATGTATGTTGAAATAAAATAGGGTGTAGTCAGCACTACAAAGATGAGGGGTTCCTCATGTTACAGTAACACGACACCACATGAGGTACCCAAAAAGGGGTAAAGCCTCAATTTTGCAAGCTATATCGTTGCGGCGTAACACCGCAAGGGAGCCTAAGGCTTCATGCTGGTAGTATGGCACTACAAAGAGGTAGTGTCCTCATGCTACAGTAGTATGACACTACGATGAGGTTCCCGGTACGGGGTAAGGCCTCGGCTTTAGGCCATGTCATAGCGGCGTAGCACCGCAAGGGAAGCGCAAAGCGCTTCATGCTATGTCTCTTTAACAAAGAACTTACTGATAGTGTATGAAAAGAGATATCAGGCCGTCTCTTGAGGGTAAACTTGTAGACGCCCAAAATTATACACTGAAACTAGGCTGGCACAGGGCCTTTAATGTGTAGCCAGAAGCACATGTAACTACAGTATGTGAGTGGGAAGAATTTCAGCTATCGTGCAGAATTCAAGGCTTAGTCCATTCTTGTATTATAGTCTGTTATTTGACCCATGCGGGAGATTCAAGTCGTCAGCGACATCTCTCCTAATGCATGATGGACGATTACTGTAGCGAACATTTAAACCCATATATAGAGATATGTGGGGGATTGTTGGGTTTTTTGCCTTTTTTATTAGAAACTTTAGTCCCACATCGGCTAGGCCAAAAGAGTTGTATCTCTATATATTAGCTATGCCCTTTTAGAGATGCACATATAGTGTGAAGGTGCACATGGGTGTGCCATGAGGGGGTATATTTCTAATGGAAAAAATGCTAAATCAACAATAAATCATTCATGCTTTTTTGCTCTTGGAAAATTTATTTCCATTAGAGCTAAGCCCCGTAGAGGCTTAGCGACTCGGACTCGGACTCGAACACGGACACGGACTCGGACTCATGGGCTCATAAGGCGTAATGTGGTGTTTTGTTGGCACACTTTGCACTTAGCACGTCAGCATCGTCGCTAGGCGCATAGTGCGCTTAAGTTACGCTCGTTGCGTGAGCCACTTGTGCAGCCGGTTGAGCTGCCAAGTTGTGCGGCCCAGGTTGTGCGCCCAGTGGCGCGGCCAGGTGTGCAGCCTAGGTTGTACGGCCCAAGTTGCGCGCCAAGTGGTACGGCTAGGTGCACGCGGACTAGGTTGCGCGGCCCAGGATGTGCGCCCCGTGGCGCAGCCAGGTGCGCGCCCAGGTGTTCGCCCAGTTGTGCGCCCAGTTACACGGGTGGCACAGGGTGCACAGGGAACGCAGGGCTCACAGGTGGCATAAGTTGCTCAATGTGCATGGTGTGCAGGGTGCGCGAGGTGCGCAACTTGCATCAGATCGTGCATGTGCATGATCTGAGCGGTTACTACACGTTCGGAGTGGTTTTTATCACGTCCCTAGCTAACCGGGCAGTTGTAACTCAGGATTATAAAAGGTTACTTCTCTCTCACAGGGAAAAAATGGAGGCAAATACAGAAAGTTGCAAGAGTTTACAAGTATTTCTTAACACAAGTAAACAGAAGCTGTGAGAGAGAAGAGAAGCGTTGCACCAACGTTGCTTTTGTACGGGAGTCCGTGTACCATCCGAGCAGTCAGAAGAGCAGGAGTGTTCCAATGTTCTCCGACGAACTTGCTGGTTCCAGGAACCTATTCGTGTGGGACAAATATAGCTTTGAGCAACGGTGATCATTCAGCCCAGCGGGCCATTATCCATCTATCGCCTATCATCTTCACTGCTGCTGTTTGCATATCGATCAGTACCTTCTGTTTAGAAGTGCTACTGTCATTTGCTACTGATTACGAAATCTTTTTAGATTTTCGTAATCCAGAATCCTCCTAAGATCTCGGTTGTGCACCTTCTTTGAAGTGCTGCGTTAAAACATTGTCTTTACAATTGTTTTATTTTCTCAATTTTCCATCGAAAATTATGCCCCGGCACTAACAACAACATCCAGCACCAACCACCCAACTCCGACATCGCCTGCTTCCCTTTCTCCCTTGGCCGTGCGCCACCATGTCCACTCGTCGGAACCCTCAGTGAGCACTTATCTCTCCCTCCCTCTTGAACCCTCTTCTCAAACTCTCTCTCTTGCTTTTTTATTTTGTGTGCGTGAGTGTTTTGTTTTATTGAAGAACATCAGTAGTAATAGGATGGATTGACAGGTCTTAGGCTGTGGGCTTGGAATTTTTTTGTTAGCTTTGTTTGGAACTATTGGGCCAGCTAGAGGGCCTGGTAGTGTATTATACTGTTATATAGTTATGTGTATATATATATATATATATATATATATATATATATATATATATATATATATATATATATATATATATATATATATATTTTATATATATATATATATATATATATATATATATATATATATATATATATATATATATATATTTTTATATATATATATATATATATATATATATATATATATATATATATAGTTATGTGTATGTGTATGTGTATATATATATATATATATATATATATATATATATTATATATATATATATATATATATATATATATACACATACACATACACATACACATAACTATATATATATATATTTATATATATATTTATATATATATATATATATATATATATATATATATATATATATATATATATATATATATATATATATATATATATATATATGTTGTACAATATTATGTATATACATATATATTTTCGTATTTAATATGTATGTACATATTGTTATAATAAGTATTACTATTATTAATATTATTGGGAATTGTATAATAGTATTTTTTATAATTTTTTTGCAACAACATGATAGTGTTGAGTTTTGCCGTTATTTGTAATTTCAACTTGAATTTCGAAATCTCAAAATATTACTACATTATTTTCTAGTATTTGAATATACCTTCTTGACCTTCAAAATAGTATTATAATATTTCTCTATCAAGTTAAATTTTAGTTTTCGCTTAAATATGATTTTTTTTACAGTTCCAAAATATTTATTTAAAAATATTTTGACTAATAAAATATAAATATAGTTTCAAGTATCATAATTATTTTCTAAAAATAGGTTATAAATCTTATTTTAACTACTACGATATAGTTTCCAAATATGATAAGCATTTTCTATAATAGTTTTTCTAAATTATATTATGACTAAAATATAGTATGTAGTTTTGTGGCTATATGTGATTTCAAGATGGGTTTTAAGCCCAAAAATATATTAGTACTTTTCCACCTATATAGTTTTCAAATATAGTAAATATTTTCCAAAATAGTTATATATATTTATTTATTCTCTTCGATTATTATTTTGATCTTGACTAGTCATGCGTTCACATTTCTTGTGATTATGACTACTTTATATCGATCCGAGGATAATCGGATGTCGCGGACCCAGTGACACAGTTTGTTCCATCGTTAGAGGTCGTCTTGTATACTTAAAACATTTACGACTATCCTGTGCCAACATGATCAATTCACGTCAACTGCAATTTATTTTAAGGCAAGTACACTATTTCTTTATCTGCTTATTATATTATACTGCTATTTTTATCATTGTGTTTCATTGATATCCAGTTGAGACATGATTGTGATATGATAGGTTCATTGTACCATTGATCGTTTATTGACTATTTAATGAGTCGAGAGGGGAAATGCTAAGTAGGAATGTGAACAAACCCTAATAAATGATAATACAGATAGCTAAATCATACACCTCAAATATGGGTTAGCCGTACCAAAAATATGGACAGCCATCTATGATGTGTCGTATTAGCCCAGTCGTTTACGTGTCGAAATATATTACAAATATACTGTATGTTTTATTGTACGGGGACGACGGAGCACACACGTAGGGGCACACGAACGGGATCGACATGGCGCACGGGCGCACGCAGGGGACGCGGTCGGGGGTCGTTAGATCTGCAGGCCTACGGCCGGTTGCACTGGCGCACGAGGACACGCGGGGGCGCACGGAAGGCACTGGCGCACGGGATGCACTGGCTTGGCACGCAAAGTACGTGGGAGCAGTTTGGCGGGCCACGGGGATACGTGCAGGAGCGTGGAAGGCTGGCACGGGCGGTCGACCGGTCGGTTGGCTGGTCGGGGTCGTGCGGGTTGCGTCAAAAATGCCTCAAATGAGGTGTTAAATCGGTCGAGGTATTGCAGGAAGCGACATAGTACAGTCGGATTTGGGAGAGGTTTAGTACGGATGGGGATGGGTAAGTTTTTTGTGAAAGAGGAGGAATGTAACAGCTCTGAGAAGTTCTGTAGGAAAAAGGGTTTTCTGAAGAATGATCGTGAGGGAAAGGGACGTTGGCAGATCCGGGAGTGGGGTAGTAGTCAGGATAGTCGGGTGACTAGGAAGTGGGGTTTGAACGGGTATATGAGTTTAGGTTAATGGGTTTCGGGCCAATGGATTTAAGTTATGGGCTAGAAATTGTGGGCTTAGCTAATAGGCCTAAATAACCTAGCTAAACTCAATCATTAAATCAATTACAATCAATTTGATTAATTAAACATTTACAAATAAAAAATGTTTTTCCTATTTAATGATTGAATATATATAATAAAAATAGTAGTATTAGTAATAATAATAATAATAATAATAATAATAATAATAATAATAATAATAATAATAATAATAATAATAACCTAACTGTTCCATACTTACTAGCAGTCAATTAATTATTGTAAAAACCTATTTATTATTAAACTCTAATTTATGAGTTTTACAAGACTTTTGTGGCTTGTTGATTGACTGGATAATGTTGGTTCTACGTGCTACCACCAGACAAGTATACCTTGTTGAACTTATACAGTATTTACATGTTTCCTTTCCTATAGTATTTCTTTCCATATGATTATATGCTTCTCATATTGTACTTGGTTTATCATCTCTTGCGTTACTTGTTTTATAGATTTACGTACACGTATAGGATGTTAGTTGTTTTTCATTGCTTATTTATTGGTCTTCTTCGTGTTCACCGTGTCTTGTGATAGAGTTGTCAGTTCTATGCCATGTTTCCTTGACTTGACCTAATATCGATAGATTAACTTGGAACTGACTTGAGTATGACTTGACTTAACTTGTGACATTCTCTAGATTGGGAGTATCTTGCATTATACTATAGTCTATGGGATTTTACTTGACCTTTGTATTCCTTTAGGAGAGGAGGTTGATACTAGGATTGGCTACTTGATCATTCTCGATTGAGAGTATCTTGCATTGTACTACAATTGAGACATACTATAGAGTGGGAGTATCTTTCATTATACTACAGTTTATAGAATTATTTGATTGATTGTTAGCCAAGGCTAGTATTACATTTCTCTATGACATGTCGCTTCTTAGATGTCCTTTTATTCCTGTTTTCTATACATGTTAAATACTGTCATAGTAGGCATGTTTTATCTATCTTACTCGTCCCCTGAGGACCTGGTGACATCTCCAGGTTATTGATGAGCGGTTGCATAGAATATGGAGCTGGTCGATTATTGTCTACAGGATTTAGGTATCAATAGTGGTACTCTTTATTATTCTTTTGTATTTATCTTTATTACCATGTCTCTCACTGCTGTTATAGCCTAGCTTTATAGACCTATCTTGTTCTCCGGGTTTAATTGAACACATATGTTAATGGGCTGCAGACCACGAACCATATTGTTCCTTCTTGATGTGTATTAGTTTATGTGGATTGATATTTAGTTTTAACTTGCCATAATTAGACCTATTGTCATAGTCTATACAGCTTATACGCATTCGACCAGGGCTGGAGTCATCTTGATACGTAGCTGGCATATATACGATCTTCCAGTCCTACGTATTTTGGGACTGGGGCGTTAAACATGTCCTTCTCGACTCCCTGGGCAACGTAGAGAATGTATGCATAGGTCGTTGTCCTGCTAGTGGTATTCGCCATACGAATCTCTCGAGCAAGTCCTTTCTTGAATCATCGGGCTCTCTTCTGCGGGGTGCTCACTATGTTTTCTGCAAAGTGGCTGAGTCGGCTAAACTCAGAAGTGTACTCGTCAACGGTCATGATACCCTGCTCCAGTAGCTCAAACTGGCTCTCGAGCTCGTCTTGGGCGACCAATGAGAAGAACTTCTCCTTGAACAGCCTCTCAAAGTCTGTCCAGAGAAGTCGTGGAGCTACTAGCTGTGGCTCCTCTCTAAACCATTCTCTAGTGACATCATATAGCCGCATGCTGGCTGATTCAACCTATAGGTCCTCAGGAATGTGGGTGATCTGGAGTAGCCTCTCAGCATTCTCTAGCCATTCGTCGGCATAGAGAATCTTTTTTGTCCCGTAGAAGTCCAGGGGCTTGAGATTCTTGAATTCTCTAGCAGTCCCCTATCTCACTATTGGTGCTGGTGTAGTCTCCCTGGATCAGAGTGCATATGCAACTGTGGATCTGAACTGAATGACCTGGTTACTCTGGAAGTTGATGAACTTCTGGAAGATTCCGGTCAGCTGACTGTTATCGATAGTGAGCGTTCGAGGAAGTGGAGGATGCGGTGGAAGCTCTGGTGCCTCGAGTGCAGGGTGTTCAGTGGTCCCGGTGTTCCGTGTATGAACCATCCTGAAGTAGAAAATTAAACATTTGATTGCTATGTCCTAAAAAATAATAAGCAATTTAGTATAATAACCATAACCCTTTTCCCCCGATCCTATGTTGTGATAAGTTTTTCTTAGTTTAGCAGGCTCCCTAATAGCACTCTATAGCCTAAGTACTATTAGATTCGAGACCTGCATGGACCACCACTAAAAATATGTCACGATCTGCTCCCGAATGATAGGATATTAGTCAGACACACCTAGCCTATGTTGTGGACACAACGTAGTAAGCTGTACTAATGTAAGAAAAACTTCTAGTAATCTGAAAAAAGTAAAACCTCACAGCCTGGTATTACGTTCCCAGAGTATTGTAGAAGCATAGAAAATATGGGATTCATACGGATCACAACTGGCCGCATGAGTACTTTGGGACAAGTTGGTCTGCATAAAGAAAAGCTGTATGCCGGACTCGACATGTCCTTGCGGCCCATCTTCACTACCTCGGATTGCATATCAAAAGTAACCAGACTGATTTGAGCCATAGAATGAAGAAGTCACTTATACGGCCAGGCTGATCAGTCCTTCTGATAAAGATGACAAACTCTGTCAAAACTGACAAAACTGACAACTGACACTCTAACAAAAAAGAAGATAAGACGTGACACAGGGTCCACGTGTCTGGACATGGCCATACGACCAGAGGGACTGCGACCCGAGCCATATGAGCCTTATGCGGCTCAATCTATATGCTTCATGCGGCCAAGGGTGACTACAATCTGAGTCGCATGAGCTTTATGCGGCCCAGAATATAGAACCTATACGGCTAAAAAGTCCCCAAGCTATATGCGGACTAAAGAAGACTGTGACTTAAGCCACATGAGTCTTATGCGGCCCAGCATGGCCGAACACTGAAAGACATATGCGGCTCAAAATGACTCAAGAAGATTGATCATATCCTGCGATAGGACACATGGCAGGCTGACCAAGTCTTAACCAACCTGATTTGCTGCAACAAAATCGTAACAAGTCACCAGCTGGTGGCCAAGAAGCGGGTCTTTGTGTGCTGCTGTAGCTACATGGCCACGCAGTCATCTATGCCGCTCAAGATATCTCACTATAAATAGCAGGGTACCACACCCATACGAAAGGCTGGCAACCTACGAAGGGCAATTTCTTCAAGAGCAAGAATCGCGTCAGATAGTCCAAGGAGTAAGGCAGAGTTGCTACGCTTTTCCGAGCCTCTATCGTCACCCCCCAGAATCAAAACTAAACAATTATACTTAGACTGTTTCCTAGGCTTTCTTTCTAGGCTTTCTTCTGTACAAGCAAGTTTGCAATCAAGTTCAATTCTTCTGTAATTTTTATTCTTGATATTAAATGGCAAACACGATGGCGACTCTGCTGGGGACATCCTTCTCTTCTGATGAGAAGTTGGTGGCGCAATCCGACCCGTCCAAGCTCGGCTCCGTGCAGCAAATGCTCGTGGTTCGTTTTGACCAACGAGCATTCAAAGAAATGCTCTCTGAAGGGAGCGCCAGCCCATCGCAGAAGCGAGCCAGCCAAAAGAGAACCCGCAGGACGTCGAAGCACAAAACTGTTGCCCCCGACCAGGTTCTCGAAGAAGCTCCTTCTGCGGCCCAAGACGGTGATTCAGACTCTCCTGCGACCTTACTTCCGACCGCAGAGAACCCCACTGTCCCCAAATCCAACAAAGGAAGACACTACGATGCTGAGTTTTTGGGAGCACAAGGGAAATCCATACGAACGAGAAAGATGCTGCATAAGAGAGGTGGGCAGATCGTCCATGCGGCAGCTGATTATGGCCACAGGCAGATCGCCCATGCGACAGCCAATGCTGGCCGCAGACAGATCGCCCACGCGGCAGCCAACTCTGGCCGCAGGCAGATCGTCTATGCGGCAGCCAACTCTGGCCGTAGGCAGATCGCCCATGCGGCAGCCAACTCTGGCCGCAGGTAGATGGCCCATGCGGCAGTCAATCCTGGCCACAGACAGAGTGTCTCATACGGCTTTGTCAGAAGCTCTATGTTCGATCGTCTCTCATGCGGGCCCGACTCCATGCGGCCCGTTGAGAATGTAGGATGTATCAATCTGGACTATGTTTACTATGTGCCTTCGGGTGCTAAGTCAAAGAAGTCTAGGGCAGTGTGGGCCCAACAAGCCCAGTCAACTGTCCAAGCTGCTGACAGTCAGTGGGCACCGTTAACTATTATACGGGCTCCTGATGGAAAGTTGTACAGAACCACCCGCGTCCAGTCCTCCAGGGCTAACGGACAGGGTGGGTCCCAAAAGTCTCCCTCCAACGATCGAGAGCAAGTGCTTTTACTAGCCTCGGATCTAGGAGCAAAAATGATACCTACGCACCCGTGTGCTCGGGATATCCGAGTCCACAAATTGGATGCAAAGGTAGATCAGCCTGCTATTGAGTTGCGTGAGGTGATTACTCACAAACACAAGGAGAATGAAGCAACCTTGTCATGCGATGAGCCCCTCTCGGGACGTCATTGCATCCAAGTCATCATCAACTGCTACTACGACAAGTCGGCAGCACCTGAAGATCGGCAGTCCATTTTTTAACGACTGCAGCCAGCACCTTTCTAACAACAACTTCAGAAACAGGTGCAAATTCTGGGAGACAAGGAATTTCCTTTTGCCTTCTGCAATTCAACCCGGAAGGTTCTTCCCGGCAAGGGAGGAAAGAAGACAGGCTCTTCCAGCCCGACAATCTTTGCCAGCATTGCAAGGAAACTCTCGTCTGGAGGGTTATCACCGACGACTACATGGGGTGTCTACATAGGCACTCGATCCAGAAAGAAGCTTCCAACACCGGAGGGTGCATCCTCGACCCCCTGGGGGTAGATGAGGCCGGAGGTAGCAGTCCCCTCAATGTATGTGACAACCCGGTGTTCCAAGAGCATACGCAGGGGGTAGCGATCCATTGGAATTATACAACGGACGTGGACGTCCCTGAAGGTGACTGCCTTCGCCAAGATGATGCAAGTTCCTGCACAGGGGGTAGCACCCCTTCCTAGTCCAAAGAGGAAGAAATTCTGACATTCTCCGACGATTTCTCGGTACGGGGGTACGACACAGAGTGCACCTCTTCTATAATCCCTTCCACCTCTACCCATGTACGGACAATCTTTATGGCCGACGATGATCATGAAGTGCCTACTAACCCACAACATCGAGAAGTACTTGAAGCCATGCTCTTGTCCTTGGTCAAGTCAGTAGATGAAATCAAAGCTGCCTTACCGGATGCCTGGACAAACAAGCTTGGGACCCGCAGCCAACGCGGACTCCAACATAACCGCTCCTCCTTTGGGTGACAATCCTCTAGGAGCATCCGCTCCTTCAGCTACAAATGAAGCCAGGGAAGCAAGGAGGGAAGTCCAGGAGCTTCGAGCAATGTTCAATGCCTGAGACTCCTCTCGGGACCTCAAAATACGGCAGCCATATCCCATTGCATGGAGAGATGTGCCTTTTCCACCACGGTACAAGCCGTTTCATATCGATTCATATGACGGGAAGACCTCTGCTCGTCAGTACATGATTTATTTCGAGTTTACAACCGACCACTTGTCGCATAGTGACGCCATCCTCACACGATTATTCATCGAAGCATTGAAGGGGATCGCGTTCGACTGGTATCGCAGCCTTTCGGACAACTGCATCCATTCTTTTGACGGCTTCAAGCACATGTTCCTAGAGAGATTCTACGAAGTGGGGCATGATGTGACAATATCGTCTCCAATAGATGTCGTTCAGGGAGAGAGGGAGCTAACAAGGAACTATATCGAAGGGTTCCGCCAAACCGTAATGAGATTGCCCCAAGGCAATCCCGAAATCTCCTTGATTGAAATCTGCCAGAAGAAGTTGCTCCCCGCAATCAGCCTCTGGATGGGTGAAGATCAGTTCAAGGATTCGACGACCTTCATCATAAGCGCCACCAATACGGAGGCAAAGTTAAAGAAGGCTCGCCAGCTGGGGTTACACATCCCGGATGGAGATGTCAAAGGCAAACGTCCTGGTACTACCCCCAATAACAACAGCATTGACAGTACCTCCAATAATTGGGACAATAAAGGCAAATAGGCTATGGTCGCTGATTCGACCAAGAAGCCTGAATAAAAGCAGACAGAAGCTCAGTGGCCCAAGGTGAACTACTCATTCGAAGATAGCCATGTCAAGCCTATCTTCGACATGCTCTTATAAGGGAACAGGATCCAACTCCCTCCACCAAGGCGCGAGCCGTGAGCGGTAGAGATGGAGGACCCAAAATACTGTCATTTCTACCGCTATATTCATCATGCCACTCATGACTGCTTTCAATTGAAGCGGTACATCCAGAGTCTTATCGACTCCAAAGCTCTATCGCTAGACTTTGAAGAGGTTACCATGGCGGCGAATATGGTGTCAATTCAGTTCGGCGACTTCTCTCCAATAATTACCCAAGACGACGTAATACCTATCTTCCGGGCAACGATGGAGGTTACTAATCTTTCCCCCGTCTGGGACCAAACGACTGGCTTGGTACCTCTCACCACATCTCGAGGAGAGGTCATGTGGCTGCACCCAGACTTGGTGCCCGAAGTTACTCAGGCGGCATCATCTCCAACCAACAAAAAGAAGGGCAGGAAGTCCAGATCCTGCCACACAATTTCAACCAAAGCTGAGGAAGCGGTGGTCATTATTACCCGGTCTGGAGCACAAGTCCAGACCACTCCGAGTAGTTTAGTTGAAGACCCTCAGCCAGCAATGCTGCCGGCCACTGATGTTTTGGGCCCATCTCAGCCTCCACCGGCGGACAGGTCCAAGTCGAAAGAAACTCGCTTCGACAGGCCGCTCCGTAAGGATGCACCTCAGGGATTGGAGAGACCTTACAACTTTGACATATTAGCACAACTGGCTAATACACCGACAAAGTTGTCGTTATACGTGCTCCTAAGGCTCTCCAAGGATCTTCGTGTCGTATTGAGCGAAGCGCTCCAGAATGCTGACGCTTATTTAGCCCAGGTCAAACCTATAGGGGAAGACTCGTCGGCAGATCTCCAGGGCAGCAACTGTGTGGATGCAATACCTAACGTCGTATTTACCCCACAGGACATGCTGATCAAGACCAACATGCATGATCGCCCCTTGTACTATACTGGATACATAGGCGACATCAAGGTGGATCGGATGCACATCGATCCTGGCTTGTCGATAAGCATCATCCCGAAAAGTTTGCTTCAAGTCCTCGGCATCCCTATGCACCGGCTAGCAGCGACCAACACCGCCATTAGCAGTTTCAACTCAGAAAGAAGCTATCCCTTAGGAAAGATCCGATTGAAATGTCAGATCGGTGACCTAAGGACAGAGGTTACCTGCTACGTCATAGATGCAGATACGTCCTACAATATCCTCTTGGGGCGTCCGTGGATATATGACTATATGATCGTGCTATCCACCCTCCACCAATGCTTCAGGTATGTCAGTAAGCACGACTTCGTGAAGACTGAATTCGTCGACATCGATCCCTTCAAAGGGGGTGAGTCTTATTATTCTTCGGAGGCGTGTCTATATAACGAATCCAAGAAAAATATAACTGATGAACTGGAGGCCATCACAGGGCCAGAGGAACCCTTGAGAATTCATCTTCAGGCCCGTAAACCGGGCAAAGCCGCACCCCTTGTCGCAACTTTGCATTAAGAGGTGCCTGGTTCCCCCGTCCAAGCTGCACAGTTGGAACCGATGGTCATCCGACTCCCGAGGACCAGCCAAGAGCCAAAACCCGTCATAGAGTCGATGGTGATCCGATTGCCAAAATCCAATCAAAGGCGACCGGAAGATGCAAGGTCCTCTGGGGGCCGGTGATCCAATTGCCAAGATCCAGTCAAAAGCAATCGGAAGACAAGAAGTCTTCTGCCGAGCCGATGGTCATCCATATTTCCAAGACGAGACAGCAACCAAGTGTCGATCCGAGACCCTCAGACAAGCCAATGCCACAAACAGAACACTTGGTAGTCAAGTTGCCTAGGACAGCGTCCCACCTCTGGTCACGCAGGGGTAGCTGAAGAGGATGCAAAACTCGTAAAGTACCTTGTTACAAATGTGGGCAGTCCCTCTCTTGATGATGTAATCCCTGTGGACAAAATTCCTTATTTCATCAATAAGAGTCTTCTATTGAACTATCCTGAGTGTAATAAACTGAATCCGATATGTACTGTGGGGCGCGATCGGGACATTAACCTGCACGCACTGGTGACAACCGTCCATACCATAAACCGACTTACTCCCATTAGAGGTGCCTACTTCCTAGTCCTAGGCAGAAGAGAAGGGGATAACACGATCATCTTTGGCCGAAAAGAAGGTCCTCAACCTTTCATGCTTCAGGAGTTTGATCTCGGACCCGATGCTGGAAGATTACCACTCTACCTGTATAGTCCTCAAGCCAAGTACTTCATGCAAAAGCAGGGGTATGACATCGAGGCTACCCTAGGTCTGAATCACGGCAACGGTCGACGATCGCCTCTACAGCTAACAGCCCCGGCCAGGAAACCTCCGAATTATTACGACAAGTCCAAATGCGGCCTCGGTTATGTTACACCAGCAACAACGGCCAAAAGCTCCGATGAGGAATGTGATTGGCATTCTCACTCATCCGAATCACCTACATACGATTTCGAAGACAGCATTGGAGATATATTCAGGCAGATATTATCTGTTAATATAGCATCCGCTGACATTGAAGAGGAAGACGAAGATCTACTCGAATCTCTTAAATTGGAGCCACGGGTCTAACAACTGGATGCACAATAGGAGAAATGCTTTGAACTACGTGACCCTTCCACTGAAGATGAGGTCACGCGAGTTGACCTCGGTGATGAATCCTCTCCGAAGCCAATCTTCGTCAGTAAAAGCCTGACGGACGGCGAACGGGAGTTATTGTTGCAACTCGTCAGAGAAAATATCGACGTCTTTGCCTGGAGCTATGAAGACATGCCAGGACTAAACCCCGAGATCATACTTCATAAGCTCAATATTCATCCGGACGCGAAACCAGTCAAGCAACAGCAACGACGGTTCCATCCAGACATCATGAACTCCATCGAAGCGGAAGTAAACAAGCTTATAGCTAGTAATTTCATCCACGAGGAGCAGCACCCAGACTGGATAGCTAATATAGTACCAATCATCAAGAAGAACGAAAAGATCCGAATCTCCATCGACTTTCGCAATATGAATGCGGCATGTCTTAGTGATGAATTTCTTCTTAATATTACCGACATAATGATCGATAATACGTGTGGCTTCGAGCGCATGTCCTTTATGGATGGATTTTCAGGATACAATCAAATCAAAATATCTTCTGACGATAAGAAGCATACATCATTCCAAACACCGATCGGCATGTATTGCTATACAGTCATGTCCTTCGGCCTGCAGAATGCTGGTGCTACATATCAACGAACTATGAGCATCATTTTCAGAGATCACTTGCGTAAGACGGTGGAGTGTTACGTTGACGACATCACCGTCAAAAGCTGCTCCAAGGATGACCACCTACACGATTTGAGAACAGTGTTCGATCTTATGCGAGCGCACAATCTGAAGATGAATCCCACCAAGTCCTTTCTGGGAGTATCCAGCGGGAAGTTCTTGGGCTTTGTCATTACTTTTCGGGGCATTTACATAGACCCCGATAAGATAAAGACAATCCTGGAGATGAGTCCGTCGAGGAACCTCCGTGAACTCTGCGACCTTCAGGGAAGACTAGTCCACATCAGGAGATTCATATCTAACCTCTCAGGGCGATGTCAACCCTTCACACAACTTATGAAGAAAGGCGTCTCTTTCGTATGGAATGAGGAATGCCAACGTGCCTTTGATGACATTAAGGAATACTTGACGAATCCGCCAGTTCTGGTAGCCCCGGTCGCCGGAAAGCCCTTCATACACTATGTACGGACGATGGAGCACTTCTTCGGTGCCTTGCTAGCACAAAATAATGATACGGGGCACGAATAAGCTATATATTATCTCAGCCGAATGATGGTAGGGCCAGAGCATAGGTACACCATCGTGGAGAAGGAATGCCTTGCCTTGGTGTTTGCCATTCAGAAAATATGACATTATATGTTTGGGCAGACCATCCATGTTGTCTCATGAGTTAACCCCCTCAGGGTTCTCATGACGAAGCTAGGTGCACCCAGTTCTCGCCTAGCCACATGGGCGATACTGCTATCCCCCTACGACATAGTTTTTGTCCCGCAGAAAGCTGTCAAAGGTCAAGCCTTGGCCGACTTTCTAGCAGCCCATCCAGGCTCAGGAACAGCAAGAATCTATGAAGAAATCTCCGACGAAGTCGTTAACTCAAACATGACTTCACATGATGATGTTTGGCGAATGTTCTTTGACGGTGCTTCAAGAACAGGGCCACAAGGTGATATCGTCGCGGGAGTTGGAGTAGTATTAATTTCTCCCTCTGGGTTGGTGGTCAACCGGGCATATTCTCTTACAGAACATTGTTCAAACAATGTAGCCGAATATAACGTTTTGGTCATCGGGCTCCGACTTACAAAAGAGGTGGGAGTCGAATACCTAGAAGCATATGACGACTCACAGTTGATCGCCAATCAAATTCGAGGCTCTTACGAGGTTCATAATGCGGACCTGATTCCTTATCATCAGACAATAATTGCTATCATAGCAACCTTGGAGGGGTTCTTTATATAACATATTCCTAGGCTCCACAATATTGAAGCCGACGCCCTAGCAGGCCTCACCGCTTCTGTGGCGGTTCCAAATTATGCTCATCATCTAGTCGACGTGATAGGCTATGAGCTGGTTTGTCCCAAAACCAACGTTCAACTGGATACGAGTTACTCCGCTCAGATAACCAATGATGTGCAAGACTGGAGACTCCCGTTCATCGACTTTACAGTCTATAGAATCATGCCAGAGAATGTGAAAGAAGCAACTTCGATCAGAAGGCGTTCACTCAGATTCTTTTATGACACGAAAACAAAAATATTGTACCGACGATCTTACGACGGACTACTGTTAGGATGTCTGACAAATACAGAAGCCAAAGAAGCCTTACGCGAGGCTCACTATGGCATTTTCGGGGCTCACCAACCGGGATCGAAGTTGTAGGACCGTCTCCGTCGGATGGGTTACTACTTGTCAAATCCACGCAGATTTCATACATCTGTCATCGGAGTTCTTGCACCCAACAGTGGTCTTTTGGCCATTTGAAGTATGGGGAACGGACATTGTTGGCCCAATCACCTCGCCGTCGTCTAAAGGGCACCAGTTTATTCTTGCAATCACCAACTACTTCTCCAAATAGACAGAAGTTGTTCCATTGGCAGAGGTAAATACATCAAACATGATCAGTTTCATAAAACATTACGTTATTTAATGTTTTGGACTGCCAAAGAGGATCATCTATGACAATGGTCTGCAGTTCGTAAGCCATGCCTTCTATCGATTCTGTGACAAGAACCGATTTCAGAATATGGCTTCAACAGCATAAAATCCGTCAGCTAATGGTCTGGCCGAAGCGTTTAACAAGACCATAATCAAGCTTCTCAAGAAGTTCGTGTGTTCAAACAAGCGCGACTGGAATAAAAAGTTAGGCGAATGCTTATAGGCGTACCGTATTATGAGTCGAACGTCTACCGAAAATACATCGTTCTCTCTAGTGTATGGGAGAGAGGCAATTCTTCCATTGGAGACCCAGATCTCCTCACTTTGTGTGGCCCTTACTTACCGGTTAACGTCGGACGATAACTACCGTCGACGGCTACAAGAATTGGAAGCGTTTGACGAGAAGCATTTGCAAGCTCAACAAAGCATCGAGCTCTATCAAGCACACATCTCTCGAGCCTTCAATAAGAAAGTCAAGTAGAGGACATTCCAAGTAGGCGATCTTGTCTTGGCCGTTCGTAGACCGATGGTCATGACTCACAAAACTGCCGACAAATTCCAGCCCAAGTGGAAGGGTCCCTACATCATCGAGACCGTATTCTCCAACGGCGCATGCCATCTCGCAAAACAGAACGGGGACTTGCTCATGGTGCCCATAAACGGCAAATTCCTGAAGAAATACTATGTCTAAAGACATGCTGGCTCCCTCAAACCATCAAATCTCTCAAACTATCGAGTTATGTACACCAAGTACCTCTGAACTCACACTCTATCGCATCTCCCTGAGTGGCGAGTCATGTATGATGATACCTATGAACTCCCACTCTAATGCTTTATCACACAGGAGTCTGCCCAGCTTTTCGTTATCACTGAGCAAACTTCTTGTTCCTGATTATCGTGTATCACGTACATATTACCTCTGATGCTGATAGTCTCTTGTCTTAACACCTGTACCCAACCCGGGATAAAAGACATGGTGTTAAGACCACAAAACCTATCACGTCCATATTACCTTTATTGGTTTTGTCTCAAAATCTATTACTCGCAGCACTAGTGCACATAAGAGTAATAGATCCACCAAAGATTATTCTTGATTATCGTATATCACGTCTATATTACCTATGATACCGATAGTCTCTTGACTTAACACCTGTACCCAACCCGGGATAAAAGACATGGTATTAAGACCACAAAACCTATCACGTCCATATTACCTCTGTTGGTTTTGTCTCGAAATCTATTACTCGCACCACCAGTGCACAGAAGAGTAATAGGTCCACCAAAAAATTATTCTTGATTACCGTATATCACGTCCATATTAGCTCTAATATCGATAGTCTCTTGACTTAGCACTTGTACCCAACCCGGGATAAAAGACATGGTGTTAAGACCACAAACCCTATCACGTCCATATTACCTATGTTATGTTTTGTTTCAAATCTATTACCCATACCGCCAGTGCGCAAAAGGGTAATAGGTCCATAGAAGTTATCCTAATCTATTACTCGCACCATCGGTGTACCAAAAAGTAGTAGGTCCACAAAATATCATTCAAACTATTTGCTCGTATTTTCAGATGCATAAAAGGGCAATAGGTCTACAAAACGTCCCCCAGTAGGATGTCCTTTATCAAACACAAATGATGTATTAGGCCCTCTAGTACAAGCACCACAGATACTACAAACAAAGAATGGAGTGAATGTATTATGTTTATTCAAAATTAGTTACATTCAAAAAAAAGAGGTTAGCACTTAGAAGAAAACAACATTCTGCCAAATAGACCCTATGCGAGGGATGCGGATAAAAACATGAGATGCATGCGGCTCAGTCTTAAAGTACTTATGCGGTTCTGTTATGCAATGTTCATGCGGCTAAGCCATGAGACATTTATGCGGATTAGTTATGAGATGTATATGCAGCTTGGTCACGAGACATCCATGCAGTTCAGCCATGTAGCGCTCATGCGTCTCAGGTATGAGGCATCCATGAACGTCAGTGGCGCTTATGTGGCTCAACCCATACGGCCCCATCATACAAAACACATACAGTCCCATGAGATGGAGGATACATCGATCATGCCCAAAGCACCGAGGCAATCTATGACAGGCCTGTGCATAAAATATACGATATGGCCATTCAAATTTAATTTATCGCTTTCCCACCGTCCTTACCCTTAACGGGGGCTGTACGTTAGGATGAACGAGAAGAAAGTCTGCAGCTCTCGTCGGAAAGGCGAGTCCCTTCCCTTTGGCCGTAGCGCCAGTCGACTTGGAAGCTTTCGGAGCCATGGCTAACCGGGATAGAAAGGATGACGAAGATGATGAAGACGAGGAAGAAAATTTTGAGAAATTCTCTCATTATGGCCTATATTTATAGCTCTTCAAAGTGGAAACAGATGAACATTGTGTCGGTTATCATGACATTAAAGATAATGATGACGCTTGAGGATTTTTATCCTTAATAACCGCCATCACCGCTTTGATGATCGTATCCATTAAAGATAATGATGACGTTTGGGGATTTTATCCTTAGTAACCGCCAGCTTTATCTTGGAAAAAGAGCCAAAATCTAAAACCAAATTAAGACAATTAATGCAGCAGTGACAGCTGGCAGGCAAGATCGCCCTGTGGCACAAGATTTTCCTGCGGCTCAAGACTTCCCTGCGACAAAAGGTCTCTCCTGACTCGAAGAACTCCCTGCGGCGTGACTATTTCCATGCTTCTTATTCAAAGTATTCCAAATTTGTAATTTAAAAACTTTGAAGGGGGTCTTGTAGAAGCATAGAAAATATGGGATTCATGCGGATCACAACTGGCCGCATGAGTACTTTGGGACAAGTTGGCCTGTATAAAGAAGAGCCGTATGACAGACTCGGCATGCCCTTGCGGCCCATCTTCACTACCTCGGATTGCATATCAAAAGCAAGCAGACTGGTTTGAGCCGTAGAATAAAGAAGTCACTTATACGGCCAGGCTGATCAGTCCTTCTGATAAAGCTAACAAACTCTGTCAAAATTGGCAAAACTGACAGCTGACACTCTGACAAAAAAGAAAATAAGACGTGACACAGGATCCACGTGCCTGGACATGGCCATGCGGCCAGAGGGACTACGACCCGAGCCGCATGAGCCTTATGCGGCTCAATCTATATGCTTCATGCGGCCAAGGGTGACTGCAATCTGAGTCGCATGAGCTTTATGCGGCCCAGAATATAGAACCTATGCGGCTAAAAAGTCTCCAAGCTACATGCGGACTAAAGAAGACTGTGACTTAAGCCGCATGAGTCTTATGCGGTCCAGCATGGCCGAATACTGAAAGACTTATACGGCTCAAAATGACTCAAGCAGATTGATCCTATCCTGCGATAGGACACATGGCAGGCTGACCAAGTCTTAACCACCCTGATTTGCTGCAACAAAATCTCAACAAGTCACCAGCTGGCGGCCAAGGAGCGGGTCTTTGTGTGCTGTTGTAGCCATGTGGCTACGCAGTCATCTATACGGCTCAAGATATCTCACTATAAATAGCAGGGTACCACACCCATGCAAAAGGCTGGCAACCTACGAAGGGCAATTTCTTCAAAAGCAAGGATCGCGTCAAATAGTCCAAGGAGTAAGACAAAGTTGCTACACTTTTCCGAGCCTCTATCGTCACCCCCAGAATTAAAACTAAACAATTGTACTTAGACTGTTTCCTAGGCTTTCTTTCTAGGCTTTCTTCTGTACAAGCGAGTTTGCAATCAAGTTCAATTCTTCTGTAATTTTTGTTCTTGATATTAAATGGCAAACAAGTATCACTACACTACCTAGTCATTATTACACCTTTTAAAGAAGTAATACCAGAGACAAATCCGGTAGCAGAAATAAAGGTGACAACTATGAAGTCCTCTCAATACAGAATATGAAACTACGTAACATTCTAAGTATTGAAACTTAATCTCTGGAGAAGCTTCTAGGTCCTGAATCTCAGCTCCATCCAGCTCAGCTAAGGCCTCGGGATTTGGCCCATAAAAGGTTGGACAATTATCCTCAAGTTCTCCTACAACATATCCAGTCAGGAGCGGAGCAAAGTACAATATATAATAATAAAATAATTACAACATGTGAACAAGTAAAAGAACAATAAAATATGATGAACATGAACTGTAAATGCATAAACTCCCAGACTGAAACATGTAATCAAAATATCATGACATGTAAATTTAAAATACATACTAAAATATGTGACCGACTGGGTAAAGATCATGAATAAGAACTAGTAATGGTACGACTTAAATTCCACATGCACGGATGTGAGATTTAAGCTATCAACATCCTAAGTTGGGCTTGGTCATATATCTATAATATTTCTCCCCAGATACAAGTAAAAGATTATGAACCAGAGTATAAGACCAAGTCGTGTAACAATATATCCAATATGAAAAGACCATGACATGAAGTAAGTGAATCAAAATCATAGAAGTACTTGCCTTACTCTGGGAGATCAGTAATATGAAACTAGTAATCTCTATGTCCACCTAGAAGCAATTGAGGAATTGATTAGAATATAAACAATGGTATTAGTTATCTAACTATCTATAAACTAACTATAGAATATCATTAATAATATATTTACTAGCTATCAATACTAATTTAGAGTATAATAATTCTAGTAAAATAGTTTTCATCAAAGTAACATTTAGAGTATAAATACTAACAAAATAACTATAATTATTTTGACAAAAATCTTATTAATTAAATTGTAGATGCTAATAATATATTTTAAACAAGAGTTATATATATATATATATATTATATATATATATATATATATATATATATATATATATATATATATATATATATATATATATATATATATATATATATATTAAACAAGAGTAATATATATATATATATATATATATATATATATATATATATATATATATATATATATATATATATATATATATATATATATATATATATATATATATATATATATATTACTCTTGTTTAATATATATATATATATATATATATATATATATATATATATATATATATATATATATATATATTAAACAAGAGTAATATATATATATATATATATATATATATATATATATATATATATATATATATATATATATATATATATATATATACTAGAAAATATTTTATGAAATAGCTTAGATAATTTAGGAACACTAGCAAATATTTTAGAGTAAAACCTTTATTAACAATATCAAAATATAACTACAAAATATTACTAATACTAACCAAGATTATTAAGATTTATTATTACTAAATATTATATAAATTAGTATCCAGCAATATAAAATTAAATACTAATTATACTAAATATTATTACTAAATAATATTACCCCAACACATCCATCATATACAACTGCTACCGACTTGGTCCAACCCTCTAGACCAAAAGTATTTCCCTATTTTCTTCTTATTTCATTTACATTACCTGCAGTCTGGTCCAGCCAGCCCAAGCCCAAACCAACTGCTGCCTTATCCTACTTTTCTACTTTCTTAATAATTCCTTACAGTCTAGCTCATTCACTCATGCCCAACCCGGCCCAACGTCACTGCTTTTAATTATTCTTTCCCTCCCAATTAATCGGCCTGCTCAGTGCACCCATGCTCTCAAACCTGACCCAGCCCATCTTTCAATTACAACCCTAACATAAAACCTTGCCTCCCTCTCTCTTCCTATTTCACTGATGCTACCTCAAGAGAACAAAATCATAACCCTAAAATTGTTTCTTCTCCGTCAGTTGCTCCCCAAACTCCTCAAGAAAACCTAAAAATTCTCAAAACCCTAGCTCTAAACTCATCTCCTCCCCCAATCTGTTCAACCTTAACCCTAATGTGGAGCACCACACTCTCTTTCATCTCTAGCCACACACCCAAATAAAACCCTAGCCTAAATTCTTTCTCCCTCACTACGCCGCACAGAAGAACCCTAGCAATAAAAAGAAGAGAAAGAACGAGAAGAAGATGGAGAAGCCCATCTTGGCTCCAGGTGTAGTGCTAGTGTCAGAACCGGTCTTGGCGAGGTCTAGTCGACAGCGGCTGGCGGATCTGAGTGACAGCTCCACAGAAACGATGCAGACTTGAGTCAACATCAGTAGTCGGGGACTATAACGGTGGTTATGAACTACGACGGTGAGTGGTGGCTGAATCCGATAGCTAGGCTCGTGATCGTGACGTGCGGCTCTGGCTCCAACACGGCAACGATCTTCCAGATTCGATCTCAAGGCGGCAATTGATGCTCTGGTGGTCGGGACGGTAGAGATCGACCAGATCTGGGTCGATCCGGTGGTGAAGATGAGCAGTGGCCGTGGTGGGGAGTTCTCGACCCCGATCTGTGTTCGATCTTGACACAGCAAGAGGTCTCGAGCAAAATCTTGGTCAGACATAGTGAGTCGTGCTGTCGAGTGCTCAAGATCCGATTGGCAAAGACGAAGAGTCTTGGTGAGGTCACACGACGCTATGAACTTCGGTCGGTAAGGTCAGAAAGAGGAAGCGACTAGATTGGCTTGGATTCCGATGATGCAGTGCAGATCCGAGTTTTGGGCAGTTCTCGATGAACTTTGATGATGTGGCTCCAATGAGGTTGGTGGCACGACGAGAAGACTAGCGAGTGAAACAGTGGGGAAGAGTGTACTGTGGCGTGTCAGTGTTGACAGTGTGTCAGAATATTTTGTAATAAAATAATTGGGGAACCTCCAATTTTTATACTAAAATCTTAGAGTATTCTCCAAGTCGGCCCTAGTGGCACTCATATGCAACGTAATAGATCTAGGGTTATTTGTAAAACATAATAAATAACTGCTAACTAAATAACTAACCTAATAACTAATCACCTTAATTAATTAGCAATTAATAAGAAATAATCCAGAATTAACTAAAAAGTGCAGTAAGCCTTTATCTAGAAATTGTAGGCTAAAGCCCATAATCCAAAGCCTAAGGCTTGGTAGGCTATAAATAGAAAATAATTAATTAAAATAAACCCAGCCCATTATGGTAATTAATCATTAGCCAAAATAATTTGTAATTACTAAATAATAATTAAAATTAAATAAAAACAGAATTAACTAGTTACAACCAGATTTTATTAATAAAAGAAATCAAGATTTCCAAAAAGAATTTGTCACTACCACATTTTTTGGCTTGAGGGTATTTTGGCCATTTTGACTATTTGGTAATTTTAAAATTTTATTGTATAAATGTGTGCTATTTGCTTAGTTGAGACTTGACCTAGAATCTTAGCCTAATCTAGGTTAGTCATGAGCTTAGAATCTAGATTAGGATATCCTACTAAGTGAAAAGAGTAGCAATATCTAGATATTTTTAAGTAGGTTATTTTCTCCTTAAGATATTTGTAGAAAGAAAGCCTTAGGATTAAATTGAACCAATGAGAGGACTTGAAATCATGTGGAGAAGCCTTAGCCGCACATCTACAACTAAACCTAACCCTAATTTTCTAGTGTGGCCGGCCATAGAGGCACCCCCTCCTATAAAGTATCATATGGTAGCCCCTTGCCTCTTTTGAATACCTAAAAAGAACCCTAACTTGTTCTTTCCTATAAAGTGTGGCCGGTCAATGACTTGTAATCGAAATAATTTATGTAAATAAATATTATAAACTATTTTGTAAAACTATTTGAAGTATCGAAAACTATATTTTTACTAGTCAACCTTATTTATAGATAGCTATTTAAAAATATTTATACTACTGAAAAACTATAATATATCGGTTTAAAATGAACTTAGATAATTTCTTGTAAATAAGGAAAAACTATTTTAGACTAGAACTCTGATTTTGAAATTATATATATGATTTAATCCCCAAAACTACTTTCATATTTTTTTGGAAATGTTAATTTAATATATTGGTAACAATAATAGTAATAATAATAATAAGGTTTAATAATAACTAATAAATTTTAATACTAACAATAAATATACATTTATTATCCTGTAATTAGTATAGTATGTACTAATATATAATAACTAATATTGTGAGGTTACTCGATTACTGTTTCCGAGAGGACAGACTCGATTACTGTTCTCAAAAGAACAGATGTCCTCCTCTCAAAAATAAAAGGAACTAAGTAAAGAAGCAGAAGAGGAAGGAAAGAGAGTGCAGAAAGTGGAGAAGGGTTTTCGCTCATCGGCGACTGGACGGAGGGGCGCACGCACACGGCCCACACGAAGCATCAGGTCAGCTCCTTATGGCGAGAAGCGTCGCTGGACCAGCGGATGGGCGCTGCTCGTCTGGAATCCGGAGCTGGCCTCTCTACGTAGACGGAGGTCGGCAACCGGTGGGGCACGGCTGCGGCCATTGGTGGGCACGAGCTTGTGGTGGTGTGCTGGCGGCGTCACGCAGACGTCTCTGGTGGTCGATTATGCACGGCGTCGAACGCCACGGCTCGGGCTGCCCACGGAGCTCGGCGTAGGGCGCCGCTCATCTGGGTGCGAAGGCGAGCGCGGCGGTCATGGTCTACACGCGGTGAGGTATTTGGCACGGCGGCAGCTCCGTCACGGCACGGAGGCTCACGTCTGTTTCGGAGAAGGGCACGGCCTCAGCGAACCAGCGCATGCGACGCGATGGCATGGTGCCTGGAAGGATGAAGTTGCAGGGTCTTCACCAGAGGCGGGGCGGTGCTCGCCAGGCAGTGGCGACTTGGAGGTGCGGTCACGGCGCGAAGGAGTAGGTATCGTATGGAGGATCTCCGGCATGGCGCAGCATCGGCACATCTTGACGAGGCAGTAGGATCGGCTCGCCGGCTTGGCTGCGGTTACTTATGGTCGTCGCCGTGATAAGGCAGCGGCTTGTGGTCGTGGCCTGTGCGGATGTCTAGAGAGACATAGAATCGGTGCTACCGGAGGGGCTCATCGCTGCTGACGGTGCACAACCGAGCGCATGAGGTTGGTGCTCGCAGAAGAGGGCGAGTCAACGACAAGTAAGGTATTGGTGTTTTCTACTGGTGGTGGTGGTGGTGTTCAATGGTGGTGGTGGTGTTTTGCTGGTGCTGGTGGCGATCGTGTGTGTTTAGGGAACCGTCGGTGGCAGGCCGCTGGAAGAACGAGGCGATCGCGGCATCAAGATGAGTGCCTGGGACGCGGCTGCGGTCACTAATGCTCGCCAGCGGCTCGGACACGGCGGAGATACGGGAGGAGGCGACTTCCGACAGCGAGGAGGTTAGGTTTAGAGTTTTTGCTTGTGTCGTATTTGGATGATGATGTCGAGGTGTCCGGAATGTTGGACGCAGGATTGCATTGTGGATGATTGTATTATACGAGACATAAGATGAAGGGATTGGAAGTTGACCAGGACACGGACACAGACACAGGAACACGAATTTGGTGATGGCTGTGATGTTAGTGTCGATTCGTCGGGTAGGACTAGCTGGTTGTCGAAGAATGGTGGTGGAGTTGTTGGTGTTGGAGAAGAGAGTTGCTCCTTATATGGAGGGTTTATTCTTCTAGTTGGATAAGAACTACAAAGTCCTAATAGATAAGTCTCTCCCTTTATTTAAAATCAAATAAACGTTTTAAAACAACCTCATTTAATCAAACCCACTAATAGATAATGATATAAATTTGAATCAATATCAAGTTTAAAATAATCCAATCTTATCGAAATCTACTAGTAAATAAATATACTAATTTAAATACTGATCTAAAAGCTCAAATTATATAGATTCAATTTAAGAGAAAACAATTTTTAAATCGTATGCATTTAACTGAGTAAAATAATTGATTATTATAAAAATATTTAGATATGATTTCGATATTTATCAAACAATTTAAATCGTATACTTTGATATCTAAATCACATAATCAATTACTACAAAAATTTAAATAACATTCTATCTAATTTCAAACAAATCCCCATCCAGGTAATGATATTATCAAGTCAATTTTAAAATATATTTATTTATAAATCCAAAACTTAATACTTTGATAACATCTTTATTGATTTCATAATTACTCATGATTTTCAAATCCCTTTTGGAAACCAACTTCAATAAAATCTGAAATACTAACCGACGTCTTTCATAGTTCCTACAATATCCTTTAACAAAGTAAATTAGTACTTCTTAAAATATTTAATTTAAAAACTCATTTTTGATATAAAAAAAAAATTAATCAAAATATCCCTTAAACACGATAATAAAATAAATGAATAAAAAGTAAAAATGGGAAGAGGGGTTACAAATCTACCCACCTTAGAAATAAATTCGTCCTCGAATTTTAGGAGTGGCTATGATGGATAGGCGACTCGATAGTTCGGAAAGGAATATAGTAAAAAAAATTAACAAGAAATGTATTGATCGATGAAAAAGAAATTGATCAAGGTCAGCAAGAGTTTTCTTAATAAGGAGTATTGATCTAGCATTGACCTATGAAAAGAGAAATGAAACATCAATAGGTATGGTTTGACGTTAGAGTCTTAAGCTATGGTCTTGAGTCCTAAAAATGCCCTAAATGTTCACAAAATGTAGACACAAAACTAACGGTAGCTTCAAGGACAATTCATCAATCGAGATTCTACCCACCTTAGAAATTTTCTTCTACGAATTTCAAAGACATGATTAGGTATGACTAAGAAAATAATCAAGAAACTAATTTTTTTTCCGATATGAATGGGAACGACGATTGATATAACCGGGATAATGATATGATTCATGATCAAGTTAGACACGCGTAATCGCGGGTAAAATCAAAGAAAACATGGTTTTTTGTACGACCTGAATATTTTATGATTGAGTCACAATCAAATTCGTTTTAAGAACGATCAAAGTCATTTTGGTACGATCAACTAGTTAAGCAAAATTTATAGGCGCGGTTATATAATCAAATTCTAGCTACGTATAAGAGTCTAGTGGAAGGAAATCAAAATATGTTTAAAAGATGACAATTTGAAAGTAGAAGGGTAAGAAGATAGGAAGAACAACCTATTTATTGAGAAGGGTAACTAGAATTAAGGCACAAGCCAATTTGGAAACTTAATAGTCATATGCCAATAAAAGATATAGCCTATATGGTATTCGAAAATCGTAAGCGTACCCAAAATCACTTTACCGAGAATTTATGCCTCGCCAGTGTACAGCTGGCTGCAATAAACTCTCGGTTCCACAACTCGAGCTATATTGCGATAACGAATACCCTATCAACTCCATCTAACCTTGACATAACAACTCAAGGATGAAATAAGACGACCAAGACATAATTTTAATAATGTTCAATCATCCACGCTTACTTGAAATTATTTTAACTTAGGGGTCATGCCACGCCAGTGCGCTGCTAGCTGCAGTGAACCCGCAGTCTCGATAATCTAAATAAGTGACGACAGTGCGCTGCTGTCTTGTCATCGCAAGTCATCAAAATTATTTCAACTACATCCCCAAGAATATCAAAGGAGTTTAAAATACCATACAAGTTGATAAAGATAGAAAAGTGTAAGTACTTGTTCTTCAAGTATAAGGTCAGCTTCTTGAAAAGGAAAACAATTGATTAGGAAGGATAATGATCGAAATCAAAATAAGTAAAAATCTTATAATCCTTATTTCATAGATATTCAATATTCAACGATTGAGAGGAAACTTTGAATCAAAAAAAAACTTAACTCGAGATTAATAGACGATTGAGTGAGAAGTAAAAATAATTCCTTAGGTCCAAGAAAAAGAATATAAGTGATGATATGGCGATGTTTAGAGAAGACATAAGATAAAGTTTTACAAATGATCATGTTTAGGGAGGAAATGACCGAAGGCAAAGAAATATAAACTTAAATTTATATTTCTTTAATTATTAAGATCGAGGGAAACTATGTATAATGCATTATGTCTACCTATTATGAATATATTTATACACAAATATTTATGTATAACCTAAGTAAATCACATAAATCCCAAAATATCATTCTAAGAGAAAGTTATCATATTTCCAAGTAAATATAAATTTAAATACATATATTATATTCAATATATAATTTATAGAAATTATTCACAATACTAGAAATGGACTACCAATATATATACACGTCTATATATCTACGTGGTCGACGTTGGTCGTACTACATGACCACCAGGACTTGGGTTGGGTTCGGGCTAGTTTGGAACAACCAGGTCTTCTAAAAGCCAATAATAAGTAATTAAATTATTCCCAGGGTTATGTCACGATTTGGCCTGATTTTCCTAGTTAGTGCACACCTATGACTCGTCTTTCTCTACCATGGCTAGAACACTAGTCAAAGCACTCGACCACACTCTCAATGCAAAAATTCTTGGTTATCTTGCACTCCAAAACTTAACTGTGACTAAGGCCTTCTATAATAAATATTTATAAAATTCTAAAATCATATTTTAATTTAAACAAATAAATAAAAGGATATTCCCTAAACTTTCGGAAAGAGGATTAGGGAGAAAACAAAGGGAAGCCTCCCCTATATATAGGAGATTGGAAGCCCCGAATAGGAAGGATCAAATCTATGAAATAAATCCTCCCATGAATTTAAATTGGGTTTGATCCAACCTTATTCCAAATCAATCACAAAATGTTATCCTATATTATTAACTAATCTCTAAAATAGATTCAATTATCAAAATATTGTTAAGAGTAATTTAAATATTTATATATGTATATTTATCATAATGCAATATCTTCTAACATAATATAGCAATAATTTAAATCTAAACATAACACTTGATAATAATCAATTAATCCTAGAAAAATTTTCTTCTTCTTTCTCCCAAAATACTTAAAATAGAAATAGAAATGGAAGTTATTCTCGGACTAGAAAATACTTAAAACTAAAATAAAATAAGTAGAAAATTTTTAAAAGTCGAAAAATTAGACTCACAAATCTATCCACCTTAGAATATACCTTCGTATCAAATTACAATCGTACCTCCTTGTATGAAAGTCATCTAGTTTTAGAAATTCAATGAGACATATAAAACAACCTTAACTACCAAGTGGTCACATAAAAATAGGGACTTCTAGTCCTGACCATTCTCCTAAATTTGACTTACTCCTAGTTGTGAATGAGCATTTTCTAGTTGCAGGCTCGCAGCAGTACGAATAATATGGTACTACCATGAGTTCGCACAATTTGCAAAGACTGGCCTGCATGGGCTACCAAAAAAACTTGTCGGGACCCGCACCTTTTTTTTAAACGGATGCGAGCGCGTATCCAAGCCAGCCTACGCCGCAGAGTCGGCGGTAGAACGCTGTCATGGCCAAGATGCTCAATATCACAAATATAACATTTATTGCTCATTTACATTATTAAATCAAATCTACAACTTATTACAAGATTTATATTTGAATACAAGGTACAATGTCTCACAAAATTATTAAAAGACAACTACATTAATACTAAACTATTTCACTAGCCGCTAGGTTTGGCCTCCGTATTTACCCATGTCTCCCGTATCCGATGCTAAAGACAGCCACGACTAATCTATAAAATTTTGGTTTCCAGTCAAGAATGGAACGAGTACAATTCACTGAATGCAGTTTCAATAAATAAAATTGACTATACAACAGAGGTTAGACATCAATTATATGTTTTGAAAATAAACAACAAAAGACGTGAGAAAAGACGAAAAATCAATAGCAAATAAATACACTAAAATACCTTCCCACTGTTAGAAGTACCTTTGATATGTGATCAGTCTGGGACACTACACCGCGAGGTCTACGAGGTCTACTTGCACGAAAAATAAACAATGTCTACGAGGTCTACTTGCAGAAATTAAACAATGTCTACGAGGTCTACTTGCAGAAATTAAACAATGTCTACGAGATCTACTATATGAAAATAAACAATGTCTACGAGGTCTACTGCATGAAAATAAACAATGTCTACGAGGTCTACTGCATAAAAATAAACAATATCTACGGTCAGATCACACATCCTTGGTACTTCTCATTCCCGACTCAACAATTTATAATAGAATATAAAATTATATAACCAATGGCCAATCAATAAAATATAGTGAAGATCAATATCGAAAAATAAACAATAAACTGTACTCGCCTGGGGTCCTTAGCTAGTGAAAACGACAATACCATTGGTTCAGAATCATCCAAATTGGCGAGGGTCGATATGTAGAAATTCAAAATCATAAGAGAATGGAAAACACGATTAGTCACGGTCAATGACTTGTAATTGAAATAATTTATGTAAATAAATATTATAAACTATTTTGTAAAACTATTTAAAGTATCGAAAACTATATTTTTACTAGTCAACCTTATTTATAGATAGATAGCTATTTGAAAATATTTATAATACTGAAAAACTATAATATATCGGTTTAAAATAAACTTAGATAATTTCTTGTAAATAAGGGAAAACTATTTTAGACTAGAACTCTAATTTTAAAATTATATATATGATTTAAGCCCCAAAACTACTTTCATATTTTTTGGAAATGTTAATTTAATATATTGGTAACAATAATAGTAATAATAATAATAAGGTTTAATAATAACTAATAAAATTTTAATACTGATAATAAATATACATTTATTATCCTATAATTAGTATAGTATGTACTAATATATAATAACTAATATTGTGAGGTTACTCGATTACTGTTCCCGAGAGGATAGACTCGATTACTGTTCTCAAAAGAATAGATGTCCTCCTCTCAAATATAAAAGGAACTAAGTAAAGAAGCAGAAGAGGAAGGAAAGAGAGTGTAGAAAGTGGAGAAGGGTTTTCGCTCACCGGCGACTGGACGGAGGGGCGCACGTACACGGCCCGCCCGAAGCATCAGGTCGGCTCCTTACGGCGGATGGGCGCTGCTCATCTGGAATCCCGCACTGGCCTCTCGGCATAGACGGAGGTCGACAACCGGTGGGGCGCGGCTGCGGCCATTGGTGGGCACGAGCTTGTGGTGGTGTGCTGGCATCGTCACGCAGACGTCTCTGGTGGTCGATTATGCACGGCATCGAACGCCGGGGCTCGGGCTGCCCACGGAGCTCGGCGTAGGGCGCCGCTCGCCGGGGTGCGGAGGCGAGCACGGCGGTCATGGTCTGCACGCGGTGAGGCATTTGGCACGACGGTAGCTCCGTCACGGACGGAGGCTCACGGCTGTTTCGGAGAAGAGCACGACCTCAGCGCACCAGCGCATGCGACGCGGTGGCATGGCGCCTGGAAGGACGGAGTTGCAGGGTCTTCACCAGAGGCGGGGCGGCGCTCGCTGGGCGGTGGCGACTTGGAGGTGCGGTCATGGTACGAAGGAGTAGGTATCGTACGGAGGATCTCCGGCAAGGTGCAGCATCGGCGCATCTTGACGAGGCAGTAGGATTGGCTCGTCGGCTCGGCTACGGTTACTCATGGTAGTCGTCGGGATAAGGCGGCGGCTTGTGGTCGTGGCCTGTACAGATTTTCGAAGAGACATAGAGCCGGTGCTGCCGGAGGGGCTCATTGCTGCTGACGGTGCACGACCGAGTGCACGAGGGTGGTGCTCGCAGAAGAGGGCGAGTTAATGGAAGGTAAGGTATTGGTGTATTTTACTAGTGGTGGTGGTGGTGTTCAATGGTGGTGGTGGTGTTTTGTTGGTGCTGGTGGCGATCGTGTGTGTTTAGGGAACCGTCGGTGGCAGGCCGCTGGAAGAACGAAGCGACCGCGGCATCAAGATGAGTACCGGAGACGCGGCTGTGATCACTAATGCTCGCCAGCGGCTCGGACACGACGGACATACGGAAGGAGGCGACTTCCGACAGCGAGGAGATTAGGTTTACAATTTTTGCTTGTGTCGTATTTGGACGATGATGTCGAGGTGTCCGGAATGTTGGACACAGGATTTTATTGTGGATGATTGTATTTTACGGGACATGAGATGAAGGGATTGGAAGTTGACCAGGACACGGACACAGACACAGGGACACGAATTTGGTGATGGCTATGATGTTAGTGTCGATCGTCGGATGGGACTAGCTGGTTGTCGAAGAATGGTGGTGGAGTTGTTGGTGTTGGAGAAGAGAGTTGCTCCTTATATGGAGGGTTTATTCTTCTAGTTGGATAATAACTACAAAGTCCTAATAGATAAGTCTCTCCCTTTATTTAAAATCAAATAAACGTTTTAAAACAACCTCATTTAATCAAACCCACTAATAGATAATGATATAAATTTGAATCAATATCAAGTTTAAAATAATCCAATCTTGTTGAAATCTACTAGTAAATAAATATAATAATTTAAATACTCATCTAAAATCTCAAATTATATAGATTCAATTTAAGAGAAAATAATTTTTAAATCGTATGCATTTAACTGAGTAAAATAATTGATTATTATAAAAATATTTAGATATGATTTCGATATTTATCAAACAATTTAAATTGTATACTTTGATATCTAAATCACATAATCAATTACTACAAAAATTTAAATAACATTCTATCTAATTTCAAATAAATCCCCATCTAGGTAATGATATTATCAAGTCGATTTTAAAATATAATTATTTATAAATCCAAAACTTAATACTTTGATAAAATCTTTATTGATTTCAAAATTACTCATGATTTTCAAATCCCTTTTGGAAACCAACTTCAATAAAATCCGAAATACTAACCGACGTCTTTCATAGTTCCTACAATATCCTTTAACAAAGTAAATTACCACTTCTTAAAATATTTAATTTAAAAACTCGTTTTTGATATAAAGAATTAATCAAAATATTTAATTTGCTTCTATACAACTGTTCTTTCTTGATGCTGATTACTTGTACTCTAATTGTCCTCCTTTGATATGATCTATCTTGTGCCATATTGACTTCTTTCTTTCGATCTGTCTTCAGGATGGTGATGACTCGATCTCAGCATTTGGAGCCTGTGGATACTGAGAGGTCCGCCACATCTTGCGGACCTGAGCCAGTCACTTCTCCTGCAGTCATTGCATCTGCAACAGCAGTCGAGGGCGCTCCTCCACCAGTTGCGAGGACTGTCCCGGAGGTCGCTGTGGCAGGAGCAGTCGTGGGTGTTCTTCCTCCTGCATATCGGACTCCTCCGTCTGTAGCCGAGGATCTATCTCCTCCGCCTCCACTACCTACCGATATGGGACAGATGTTTGCCTTCCTTCGGCAGATGATGGAGGCCCAGCGAGTCCAGACTGAGGCTCAGCAGAGGCAGACAGACGCGATGCGTCAGGACGTGAGGGATGTACACCAGTTGGCTCTAGCAGCCGTGGAGCAAAGGACTCTGCAGCAGGGAATGCATCCGAGGCCGGGCAATATCCAGAACTTCAAAAAACTGGGGCCTCGTGACTTTGGCAGGACTGAGGGCGTAATTTATGCTGACGACTGGCTCGAGGACATCGAGCATCAAATGAGGGCTTACCGCCTAGCAGATGACCTGAAGGTCGAGGCGATGGGGCTGCAGTTGTTGGACATTGCTCGTACTTGGTTCAGGAACGAGCCAGACCTTGCTGGAGAGGGCCATACCTGGGCCAAGTTCAAGGTCCTCTTCAAGAAGAAGTTCTTTTCTCCTACAGACAAGATCGACTTGGCGAGGCAGTTTCAGAACCTCCAGCAGGGTGGTTTGTCTGTAGAGGAGTATGCTGTGGAGTTCGACAGACTGAGCCGATACGCAGAGTATATGGTGCGTGAGCCGGAGATCAGGGCGAGCCGCTTTAGAGAGGGATTGATCTGGGATATCAAGATCCTTATTTTCTCTTTCTATGCGACCTATACCGAGATCTTCGTGGAGGCTCGCAAGGTGGAGAGGGAGTGGGGCCTGAAGCCCAAGAGGGACCGTGATCTATTTTCGGGGACTACTAGCAGCGCGAGGGCTGCTAAGCATCCTCAACTCCAGTATTATTCTATTTCGCAACGCCCGCAGCAGATTCCTGCTCCGGTTAGGGCAACAGTTCAACAGGTGCCCCGGCAACAGCAGCAGGGATCGACACAGCAGGCACCCACTTGCCACTACTGCAAGAGGTTCGGACATCTCTAGGAGGTTTGCAGGAGATGTTTGGATGTGTGCCTATACTATAGCACCGAGGGGCATCAGGCGAGGTATTGTCCTTCGAACCATCGTCGTGCAGCTCAGGGAGCACAGGGTAGGCCACCTATGGCACCGCATCATGCCCCACACCAGCATCGGGATATACCCCGCCAGGGTAGGGCATTTGCGATAACAATTGAGGATCCTGCAGGCATTGGACTAGGAGGTTAGTTCTTACTCTTTCCTTTTACCTGTTTCTTTCCACCCATTGATTGATGATTGCTTTCTTAGTACCTTTAGTTGCATATGTGATAAATATGCTAGATAAATAGAATACCCCAATGGAGACTGCAATAATATGATATTGTAGAGGTTTAAAACCATGCATATTTGTTCTATTTTCTTGAATTGCATGTTATATAACTTTGGATAGAAATTTACTGGACTTTGATTGTTGGGGACTTAACCTAGAGAAGAGTACAACCATTTTGAATTTGAGGACGAAGTTTTTCTAAGGGCGGTAGGATTGTAACTGCCTGTTTTCAAAATCAGGGTAATTTTGTCCTTTCTCAGTTTTCTATAATTTTGGTGAATTTTAATTAATTTAATACTATTTAAATTGGTGTATTGTGATTTTGCTGTTTTGTTAGTACAACCCTAGAAACTATTTAGCCTAGAGACTAACCATGACCACGGAGACCTAACTGAGTATTTAGATTAGCAAATTTCCACTTTTTATACTAAGGGTATTTTGGTCATTTTTTATATTTTTATATTTTGGAAATTTTATATTTTTAATATTGTTCTTATAGGATTTGTTTAGTCGGGTTTAAGTTTCGTCTCGTTCCGACTTGTGTTAGTGACCCGGGTAGCTTAGACTCTAGATGGGACCCAAATTTAAGTTAGACATGGCCCACAAAACCCACCATTTAAGTTAGTAAGTTAGATTAGTTACCATTAGTTAGAATGGTTAAGTTAGAGATCCAAACTTAGCCCTTTTGACTCCAAAAATGAACCAAACCTAGAATTGACCTAAAGAGACATGTAGAAGCCTTATTGGGCTTTCACCCAAGGCCCAATACCCCCCCATGGTTGGCCATATAGGAGACATTAGGTCTCTTTCCTTCTCATTCATCTTGCCTCTTTTTATTTCTACATGTGTTCTTCCCCAAATTAGAGAGCTCCCCTCTTTGATTTGATCTCCTTTCCCTCACATTCCTCCATCCAAACTTCTCCTAATCTATCCCACACCATCAAGGAAGGATTCTATCCAAGAATTTGGGCAAGGTGCAAAGGGAGGTGTCCTTTTGGATAGACCTTCGTATCGGAGCCGTCCCTTAAAGATTTTCATTGGGATTCCACTCCCAATAGGTAAAATCTATCCTCTAACTTGATTTCCTTTGTATATTAATTAGTTTTGAATCCATAGGATCCACCCCCATGCATGTGTCCCCTTTAGATTCAATTTTGAGACCATTTGGAGTCCATTTGAGGATGTTATAGGTGTGTCTTTGTGTCCTACTTGGTAGATCCCAATATAGGACACCTCATGTATTTGTTTTTATGCCAATAGCCTATTTTAATCTCTAATTTCAGTTTTATAATGTTTAGAGGGTAGATCTAACATGGTATCAATATTAGGGTGAAGTTTCATATAGAGTGTTTTGGGTGAATCAATGTGTTTAAGCCACTTTTGTGATATATTGCAAAGTGGACTGTTTTGAGCTATATTGTTATATATTGATATGTGTGTGGGTGTGTGGTGGTGTATACTATGTGTATAGAGAGTGGGAGGATCATATCTATCATGTTGGAGGTTATGGTTAAGTGTTTGGTTGAGAGTGTGGAGAGTGGTGGTGAGAAGTGAGTTGTAGAGTGGTTGTTTTGTGAGTGGTTTTGTGTGGTTTTTTAGTGGGTTTTTAGAGTGTTTTTGGAGTGGAAACAAAGGGGTTTTGTAGAGGAGGGAGTTATAGGGCAGGCAACCCCCCTCACAGCAGCAGCTAGCAGTTCCTAAAGGGAGACTGCACAGCAGCCATATGCTGCTGAAATTTCAGCCCACACAGCAGCAGATTTCAGCAGCAGCAACCCTAGTTTGACCCCCCAATACACCCCCCAATAAGTCCCCAAGTGTACTCCCCTATATCCACCAAAATATCCACTACAAAACCCCTATATTTGTGAGTATTAGAAGAGTGTAGGTTGGTGGGAAAGTTAGTGGTTAGAAGGGTAGAAAACAGGGGCGGAGCGTAAGGTGGGCTATCCCGGGCTGTAGCCCGGGCTTAAATAATTAGGAGTAGCTAGCAATATATACCACGTGAAAGCTGTAGCTCAGGTGGTTGAGTTAATTGGCTTCGATAGCATTGGTTTCTAATTTGAATCCTATGGTAGTAGCTTTTTGTTTTTGTTTTTTTTTTTATCGATTGCTTAGCCCTCCCTAAAAAAAATTTCTGGCTCCGCCCTTGGTAGAAAATAAGCTTGTCACATGTTAGTAAGTGACATGTTGAGGTATGTCATATGTTAAGGTATTTACATTAGAGGGTAAGATGCATATATATGATATTAGGATTTGAGTTAGGATTAGATATGGAGATATAGATTGGTCATGGACTAGAGTGAAGGTTAGAATCGAGTGGTATCTTGTGATACCAAGATGGTATCACAAGGTAAATGGGTTTTACCCTATGTGAAAGGTAAGTTATCAAGATATTTTAAGATACGGAGTTTGAGTGTCAAGGTACCATGATATGGTATCGAGATACAAGGGGATGGTGTTAGGATACCATCTTGAGGTAGAGGAATGCCTAAAAACTAAGTTAGAGTCTTGGTAGAGGGTTTACCTAGCTAAGGTAAGTGATTACCTATGTAGGATATTTACCCTATGTTAAGGTAATACCTTATATTTAAGATATGAGTTAAGTATGTTAAGATATGGTTAGATTTTGGATGTCTTGGTTGGTAATGTTAGGAATAGGATGTTTAGACTAGTTTTGACTCCAGTTGACCACGGTTGACTATTTTGACTAAAAGTCAACTGAAAGTCAACACTTTGCTTAGAAATGCCCAGAACTTGACCAAAGTTGACTGGTTGTCCGAAAGTCAACTGTTAGTCAGCATTAGCCTTGGTCGATCGAGAGTTGACCAGTTGACCAAACGTCAACTGTAAGTCAACCCTTGACCTAGATTGACCTAGTTTAACTTGCTTTGACTTGCTATGACCTAGTATGACCTCGTATGACCTAGTATGACCTAATATGACTTAGTTTGACTTAATTTGACTTAGTTTGACTTGCATTGAACTTGATTGACCTAAAGGGACTTAGAATAACTTTTTTTTTTACTTCCAAAACATTATTTTGATGCAGTATTCTATCTTTAGGTCTGTGATTTCCCTCGAAGCCTCGGTACACTGTTTACATTTCCACCAGATCTCAGGCGAGTACATTCTCTAATAATATTTTTGTTTTTATGATATCATCTTTATTTCTAGTATTTAGTGTAGATATCTTTGTTCTCTTGACACATTGTTCACACGAATTGGTATTTGTCTGGATCCCGTCATAAGATATTATTCCTTTTATATATGGTATGCCTTGTGCAAGCCTTCCTTGTTTCCTTGTTCATTGTATAGACACGATTCCTATGAAGGAGAGCTACTTCACAGAGAATGCGTGTCATGACGTGTCATGACTGGATCCACTATATTAGTCAAGGATGGGGGTGTTAGCGTAGATATGTGATCAATACCCCACAGTACCAGATTGTATCATCATTGTATCACCATTGTATCCTCACTGTATAGTGTTAATCATACACTTACGTATGATATTAGCCAGGCCAAACATTGTATCAAGTTCTAAGTCGATTATATGTTGAAACTAGTACTAAACTCACATAGATAGCAGTTCCAAATTTTTATACATGCTATACACTATTCTTTTGCCTTATCTCATTACAGTTTTGATATACCCTGTCAGGATGCATGTACGCTCTACTTTACCTAGTATATTCTCTTTATCTACTGCTACATTTTCGATATTGTATAACTAGAACTGTTGTTTGAGATTTTGTACTCGTTCCCGTCCTGACTGGACCTGTTAAAAATATTACAAATGATGAGGAGGAGTGCCCTACCTATTACGGTCCTCATGATGTGGTTAGTATAGAGTTGGATACCCTAGTGCAGCAGGGGCTAGCTCTAGCAGATGAGGCCTTGGTATAGTTTAGTTGGTTTTAGTATAGTACTGGCCTCTGTCTCCAGATCACCTTGGCTTGTTATTATTGTTAGTTGTTTGTATTGAGATTGTTGACTCAGAGATTTTGGACTTGTATTATTCTGTGTTGGATTTTCAGGATGATATTTATAAATTTTGTTGTCTTTATCTTTCAGTATTATCTATCGTCATTCTTAGAGTTTGTGATTGAGTATATTATATTGTCATTGCTTGTCCTCCGTTCGGAGTTGACCATTCTCGATAGGTCTTGATATTACAACTGTTGTTAGATAGCAGACCTAGACAGCGTTCTACGCCGTTTCTGCGGCGTAGGCTGGGACGCTGTTACGCACTCGTACCCTTACATCGGGTGCGGGTCATGACACCCAGAGTTAATGAGGAGTATATCCAGGAGCCCCCATTGGAGCTAGTGCCCGTTGAGGAGGCACCACCAGTAGTGACTTAGCTAATTAGCTATTATTACTGAATTTGTCTCCAGCTTATGCTACTTTGGGATGTTATTATTTCTGAGACTTATGTCATGTTGATGTAGTTAGACTCTTAGACTCTGATGTGGAATTGAGTTATATTTTACTACTAGACTTCTCTTGGATTATCATTTCATATCTGTATATCATTATCGTGCCATTTATCTTCCTTATAGTTTATTGTGATTGAGTATGCATATTATCATTATATAATTTTCTCCTTTCGGAGATGAGATATCATTGACAAGTTGTGATATATATATATATATATATATATATATATATATATATATATATATATATATAGAGAGAGAGAGAGAGAGAGAGAGAGAGAATAAGGGAGGTGAGATGGCACCTCCCTATCAAATGTGGGGTGGCGGTGATGTGGCACTATCTCATCCCTCCATCACAAATCAACAACCACTTTTCTTTTTTTTTTAAAGATAACATTGATGTTTTCATTTGTGATGGAGGGATGGAATGGTGCCACGTCGCCGCCACCCCACATTTGAGAGTGAGGTGCCATTTCACCTCCCTTATTCTCTTTCTTTCTTTATATATATATATATATGTGTGTGTGTGTGTGTGTGTGTGTGTGTGTGTGTGTGTGTGTGTGTGTGTGTGTGTGTGTGTGTTAGTTAGTATTGTTGACCTAAACAGCATTCTACCGTCGATGCTGCGACGTAAGCTAGACGTACCCACGTACTCCTGCCCTTATTCTGGGTGAGGGTCGTGACAGACACCAATCAAGTTACCCAAAAGCTGTTACATAATTTTAATATAGACAAGACAAAGCCTTTGTAGTGTCCCGCTCCGCAAAGGCACTAGATAAACAGAGAGATCGGATTGCTGGCTCTGCAACAGAAGACGATTGATCTGGGTGAGTGGAAAAAGTCTCATTTTTTGATTCGCTTATGCCTAATAAGAACCTGAGTTTTTGATTGAATGCTACTGCTAATAACAAGAAGGTAAATTATTGAGTATGCTTATAAGAGAATCCACATGCTGCCATGCTAAGAACATGAAAGGGGTTAACTTTTATGCTGAAAAGAAGATTGTTGCCTGTTAATAGTAAATGAATGATGCCTTAATCAAGAGTGCTTTGCTATGCTAAGAACAAGAGAAGATAACATGCATGCTATGTAGAAGATTGTTGCCCGATAACAAGAAATGAACTGTTGCCATGTTAAATCAAACGAGATGCCTGCCGTGTTAAAAAGTTAGAGATATTGTCTCAAAAAAGATAACTATTGCCATGTTTAATAAGAAGAGAAAAGATATTGCTCATATGTCCTGAATTCGTATACTTGCAAAGAAAGAATGTTTATGCTTAATCTGAACAGAACTGCTATCATGTTTCAAAGAAATAAATGATTGTTTGTCCATCAAATATGCTCTGAATGCTAGACATGTACAGACGGACTTGTATATGTTGCAAAGAAAAAAATTATGTAGGAGCTTCGGCTCTGAGATCACAGAAAAGAAAGAAGGCAGAGTCATAGCTCTGTTGTTACAAGAAGAGAAGGCAGAGTCATAGCTCTGTTGTTACAATGAGAGAAGACAGAGTCATAACTCTATTGTTACAAAGATTGACATAGAGAAAGATGAATCATTGCCCCTCAAAGAGTTTATTTGCTAGATGTTGTATTCATGCATTGGTCTCGGACAACTTGTATACAAGATCACTAGATCTCTCGACGGTTTCCAGGGCACTGGAAGCCGATCGGCCTAGGAAAGATTGTCTAGACACCTAGAGGTACAAGAAACCTTGGGTGTTGCATCAATGTCCACTAGCGACGAGCTGAACCCAAGTGTCACAACGGCTAATAATAGGAATATCCATGGACCATCATATAGATAGATGTTGATTGGTGCAGAGCTGAACCCATGTGTCACAGCTGCCAATCGAGTCTGCATGTGTCTATAATAAGAATGATAAAAGCCAACGATGCAGAGACGAACAGGAATTGAGAATGTTGGTTAATTATGTTTATGCTAATCCTTGTCTTGTGCAGGGATGGACCGTCGGCTATGGTAAGAATAGCTGAAAAAGTGATACATTCGTTGCTTAAGTTTTCTGATCATGATTTGCTTAAAGAAATAACCTGTTGCAAAGAATAGCTATGTCCCGAGCAAAGAAAAGATGTGATAATCATGCTTGTAATCTGACCCTAAGAATGTCTTGAATAAGAGAAAAGAATGCTAATGCTGTTGTCCCAAATAAAATGATATGGTTCATGAAACATGCTGTGCTCTGCACATGAAATGAATAGTCATCGTGCTTGAATTGAACAGTCTCTTGTATGCTTGAAAGAAATGAACTGTGGCTTTTCAAAGATGTTTTTAAAAGAGATGTAAACTGACTCTGTATACATGGAATGAATATAAGTAAAGTAGCAAGATCACATTACAAGAAATATTTTCTCACTAAATGAACAGTGATTATTTCAGACAAATATAGCTCTTTGTTCACAATCACCAGTATGCTAATATACTGACCGACCATCAGTCTACATGCAGGTGCAATATGCATCGAGAAGGATAGTCCGAAGCGATAGTCCGAGCCTCATCCTCAGGAGCCAAAAATTAGAAAAGATGCCAAGAGATGGACATCTATTGCAAAAGTTGGTTTTGTATATAGAGGAATGTAATGTATGGGAACGGGATCATTGTAATCTGTAAAGTACTGAGAGAATGTAAACATTGTATCAGAGAGAAACGAGAGCTTGTAATATGTTCAAAGAATATCAATAAAGAGAATTGTTTCTTGTTACCATTGTGTTCAATTCATATATCTGTAAAAATGTCCGCTGCTGCTTCAAATATCTGCAATATGTTCTGCTGCGTAGTGTCAACCTTGTCTATCTTGTCTTGTTATAGGTCTTGGCCTTGTGCAAGCGCAACTTAGGCTTGCACGATGCCATCGCGCCCAAGCGAGGACGAACGGTCTCACAGAGTCCGAAGCGAGGACGAAAGGACTCTGTGGGATCGGGGCGTGATAGCCTTTGAGTACAACCATGATTGTCCATGCTCAAGATGCAAAATGGGACACATTTCATCATAAGAAAGACGGTCAAGAGGTATTGGAACCTGAATTTCCATATCTAAGTGTTGGAAATTATTGTAATTGGCTCAATGCTTTAACGCAGATATTTCTTTTATTGTGAGTCCCTTGACAAAATTTAGCACTACACCAACATGTCGCCATTGGAATGACATTAAAGACATTATGTTACCTAAATGATGGTACTATAACCCTGGGCTTATTCTATACCTACGTACATATCTCGGAATAGTTCATGGTCCTTGATCCTCAGAATGATGCTTGTATTGTTGGTTATGCTAACGTGGGTTATTTATCTGACTCGCTCAAGGTAAGACCCCAATGTGGTTAATTTTTTAACATTAGGGATACCATAATAACTTGAAATTCTATAAAACATATCATTTTGCTGCTTCACCAAATCATCCTTCATGATGCTACTCGAGAACACATATTTATGCTTGCGAGCTGTAATTGAGCATATTTGGACTATTTGTATTTTTTTTTCTTTTAGTAATATCCCGACGATACTTTATGAAGTTAACGCTGCATGTATTGATGAAATGAAGAAAGGCTACATTCTTCTCTTATCAGCAACAAGAGCGTCGAAGATTGAAGCCAAGAAGATCCGATCCGAAGACAATTTTTTCAACTTGTTCACAAAGTCATTGCTAAAATCTACTCTTCAGAAGCTTGTTCGAGGAATTGGTTTGCACAAATTGTCTGATCGCTCAGAGTTTATTTGGATTAAATGTACTCTCTACCTTATTTCTGATCTTTATTGCCCTACGTCGAAATCAGGAAGAGTATTCCACAGTATACTCACTTGACCTTGTACTCTTTTTCTTTTAACTTAGGTCCATTGGATTTTTGGCATCAAAGAATTAACATGTCACCCACAATTGAATGAATATTATAAATAAACATTGTGGTGGGGCTCTATATAGGGTCAGCCAAATAAGATCTTTCTTTATTCTCTCCTTAAATCCCTTAGTCACTGATTAACTACAACACATAAAAAATAATATTATATTTTGGAATATATTGTTCCGTACAAATAATGTTATATTCTTGCTCTATTTTAAGTTATATTTATGGTCTCGTTTGATACACTGTAATGTAATTATAATAATAATATAATCAAATAAAAATAATTTTATTTGATTATATTACTATTACATTACAGTAAACCAAACGGGGTATTAGACCATCTCCAATGGTGATTTCTAAAATTGAGTTCTTATCCTACTTGGCATTGTACTTTAAGGAGATTTCTATTCTAGTTGGAAGAGTTTCTACCTAGAAATTGTAGACATACAAAAATGATCTCCAATGGTTCTCCATTTCTATCCTATGTGTCACATAGTAAAAGGACCAATCTAATGGTGTGGGATCTAATAATAATTGTCATGAGAGATAGGAAAATTTCTACATGTAGAAACCCTCCTAAAAAGTTTTCATCCTATATCATTGCCACATAGGATAGAAATAGTGATAGAAATTACCATTGGGAGAAGTTTTTTCTAAAATGGATTTCTTCCACAGAAATAGGGAAGATAAACCCCCATTGGAGATGGTCTTAACTCTTAGGAGCTATCTTAATCTGGTTGGCGTAATTGGATTCTCATACAACATTTATTATTGTAATTGGAGACGCAACAAAAAAGGCTGCAACAAATGTGCATGATTTGATGTATATATTATAGTTTTTGTTACATTAATAATTAATACCACCAACCAAATAACAAAATTGTTGTAAATGGTGAAATAAGTGTTTTCGCATTTGCATTTACAACAAATGAAACAACCCGGTTGTAACTTTAACCTACTATCTATAACATGTAGTTTAGCTAGTAAAATGACTAGTTTGTTGTTTAGGACGCTCAATTCCAAGTATCATAAATGTTTATTATTTTTTTTTTTTGTGGTGTCTTTTTCTTTGGACCGACGATCAACATCTGGAAGGATTCAAAGTTCAAACCATGTTCATTTCTACGAACCCTCCGGTCTACCCAACAGGCTACACCTCCGGTTTATTATTTTAACTTATCACAATTAATTTTACATGGGTGAGTTAGTTGATGTTATCTAGACATGGAATGGGTAAACCTGGATCTGATCCTGCTCAATCAAATCTACACCACTAACTTGGGACCAAATCGAATATGCTAATATAGACTGAAGCTTACTGACCCAGAACCAACACAACCCAAATCGACGTGTTCCAAAAGTGACTCGAATCTAATGGTATGTTGTACACTATATAGTTAAAAATTCTATACTCTTGGAAGTCAATTTTTTGGTAATAAATTCCCTAGAAAAATATATTTTCATGTTTGGTAAATATATAAATATTCCCAAAAAATAAAAAATAATTGAAAAACTGAAAATAAAAATAAAGAAAATTGAAAAACAATGAAAAAAAAAATCTTGGAAAAATTAAAATAAAATCATTCTTAAAAATGATAAAGATAAAAAACTAAACCAAAAAAATCTTTAACAAGTAAAATAGATTAAAAAACTAAACAACAAAAATATAAAAATATGGAACAGAACAAAAAAAATAAAAAATAAACAAAAACAACAAAAAGAATTGTCCGGACAAAAAAATTATACCCCCAATTTTGTAAGGGATAAAATTCACATGTTATTTTTTATAACCCAAACAAACATGAAAATTAATTTTCCAACATTTTCCTCGAAATAAAATTTTTTACCGTGTACCAAACGTCCCTTAAGACAATAATTGCATTCCCATGAAAAATAAAAAAATGCACACCTATTTTAGAGAAATGTGAACAAATATTGAAATTCCAAATAAAATATGGCTGGAAAAAAAAATATAATACCAAACAAACAAATATTTTTTCCATTTTCCTATAGAATAAAAAAAAAAACCCCTCTTTTCAAAAAAAATCCAAACATACTCCCCTCATTCGGATAGGAAAGAGAATCAATTCTTTGCTATTTTATTTTCTTTGAAAATTATAATTTTCTTTTATGTGTTTGGAAAATTTAGAAAATGTGAAAGAAAAAGTAAATAATTGAAGGTGGAAAAGTAAATCTATGGGATGAGTTTTTTCCACTATTTTTCTCTCCCTTAGATTTTTTTTTCCCGCTCATTTTTTTTACATCTAAACACAAAAAATAAATGAATTTTTTTCCAATGTTGTAATTCCGCAAACAAACAAGACCTAAGAATAAGTACCCTAATTTAAAATGTCCAAAGTTCTATTTTAAATAAAAAAGACAATTGCCACAGTAACTCAATTTTTTATCTGGTAGTCAAATAGATTTTGTTTAGCAAGGATCGATGTGATATAAGTAATTAAATCCCTAATTTTATTGTCGTCATAATGGTTATTAAAATAATGTGACGCCTTGTGCCAGTGATGTACGAGAGTATTAAATAGTATTTGTAAATGGTAGTAACCATGTCGGTGATGAATGTTGCATATTCATACGCGGGGTTTGGTGGGAGTAACCTGCAATTTTGGATTTGCAAATACTATAATTTGGTGGGAGTAACCGCGGGGTTTAGTATTAAATAGTATTTGTAAATTATAGTAAATGGAAATCCAAAATTTAAATTCAAATCCAAATTATAAATTTCAAAATCCGAATCCAAGTCCAAATCCAACTCCAACAAAACATAGTATTTGGATTTATGATTAATAACTAAATTATAGTCATGATCAATAATTAAGCTATTAATTAATTATGATTAATTATAGTAATTATTAATTATATAATTAATAATTAATAATTAATAATATTAAATTAATAATTAACAATTAGTTAATTTTTAAATAAATAACGATTATAAATAACGATTAATAATTAACGATTAGTAGTTAATAATTATACATTATAATTAACAATTAATAATTAATAATTAACGATTAATAATTTTTATTTAACGATTAATAGTTATAAATTATAATTAATGATTAGTAATTATAAAATTAATAATTAACGATAAGTTAATTTGTAAATAAATAACGATTAATAAATAACGAATAATAATTAACGATTAATAATTATAAATTATAATTAATGATAAATAATTAATAATTAACGATTAATAATTTTTAATTAAGGATTAATAATTATAAATTATAATTAACGATTAGTAATTAATAATTTTTAATTTTTAATAATTAACGATTAATAATTAACGATTAATAATTAACGTTTAATAATTTTTAAATAAATAACGATTATTAAAATTATAAAACTAATAATTAACGATTAATAATTAATAATTAACGATTAGTTAATTTTTAAATAAATATTAGTTAGTTTTTAATTAACTATAAATTAAATATTTTAAAAATAATAATTATAAATTAAGATAATGATTAAATTATTCATTAAATTATCATAAAATATGATTCTATGATTAAAATATTATTAATTAAGATTTTAATAAAATAGTGATTAACAAATTATTAATTAATATTATAATAATACTAATAGATTGTTAATTATGATTATAATTGGATATTAATTAACAAATTATTAATTAAGATTATGTTTATGATTAATAAAATTATTATAATTATGATTAATAAAGTAATAAATTATTAATTAGGATTATTATAAATTATTAAATAATAAAATTATTAATTAATAAATTATTAACTTAGAATATAATTATGATAACTAACTGTTAGTTAGTTTTTTTATTAATTAGCTAATTTTTAACGAAAATTTTAAAGAATACATATTTTAACAAAATTATTAAAGAATAACTAATTTTTAATTTACTAATTCTTAACAAAATTATTAAAGAATAACTAATTTTTTCTTCCCAAATCCAACCAAATCCAAGTTCTGGATTTTGTCCTACTTTCCATATCCAAATCCATCTCCAACCAAACATAGGATTCCATGGATTTCTCTTCAAATCCATAAAAATCCAAATCCCACATCCAAATACGATTTACCAAACAGTCCCTTATCTGATTCACGATTTGCATCATTATAATATTCTACAACTTGAGCATTACAATCATAGTGCAATCCATAGCTCATAGTATGTTTCAAGCAGTGTTTTAAAAATCGAATTATACCTTTTAGTTCAACCAGTTGATCCGTAAATCGATAATTTTTTCGGATCAAAACAGTGTTGATCCACTCTTTTTCAAAAACAGATTGTAAATGAATATTTTTGTAAAAAAATTAGTGTCCAGAATGAATTGAGCTAGGGACACTAAGGTTAATTTAGTGGTTGAACCAACTGGTTGAATCGGACGAGTCGAACTTCCATCCAATTTTTAGAACACTTTTTAAGTATGTTAACACTCAACTCAACTCTTTTCAATGCTTGGATTGCTTGTGAGCCTACTACACATGCAAGATATGTTTTTTTTATGATTCATTGCATACTTCATTCTACCAGTATCTTTTTTTTTGCATACTCTTCTTGAACTATCTGCCTTCCTTTATTAGGTACTTATAATGGGGATTTATAGGGATCTTACTTGATTAACTTTCTTAGCACTTCCTCTATATAATGATATTTAGTTAGAACAATCTCTTTGTAGTCAAAATAGAAGAAAAGGAAGTAGATAAATGGAGAAATCTTTGATTGTATTCTATGCATAACATTTGAAAGAATTTTTTCTTAACAATATATTAAAAAAAAATGTTGTTACAAGGAGATCGATTGAGATCTCTAAGAGAGAAGAATATCTCTATTTAGTTGTAACTGTCACACAATTGACTAATTGGTTACAAACTAACGACAATTTTTTTTTATTATCTTTTTTTGTATAATAATTTTGACCCTAGGTATGACAACATTAATGACAAAGATACATGTAAAGAAACTTTTAGTCTCATTTATGCACTATTTTAGTACCAAATATTAACACGTCATCAACAGAGAATATTTAACACTTTGTAATTATGATTAACTTAAGCGAGGAAATCTACAAAAAATTGCAGAAAAATTCATAAAACTCTAAAACATGCATAGTCGGATGTCAGGGGAACTAGACGGACACCTAAGCGGACATCGGACGGGCACTATAGCTTAGCGCCTAGGCGCCGCTTAGACGGCCTAGGCGGCCGCCTTTTAGATCAACTACCTGTGTCGCGGTCAAACTCGAGTGACTCTTGTGGTTACCAAGGAGATGCATAAGACCCTAGCTAGGTGGCGGAAGATCACTGAAATGATCCACGAGGGCATATTATTTCTTCTATTTATAACATGGTGGTAGCTGGGAGCAATGAGACCAAAAGACATGTAATACAACGTCCATGAAGTCCGCATCGTCGAACATCTAAAAAAACTACCTACGTTGCGCATTGGATTAGCGTATTCTTAGGTTTTAGCGGGCCCTGGCCCATAGCCATCAGGGCCATCCCACTGTTGATACATTTCATCTTTTCCTAAAAAGAGGGAGGAAAAAAAAATAGTAGTAAAAGAGAGAGAGAGGGAGGGAGAGAGAGAGAGCTTTTTCCAAGATTGGGCAAGGGAAAAAGGAGGAACAACGTAAGTGATTACGCGTCAAAATTGTATCTAAACATTTGTTCCGATTTTACAGCTAATAATTCCTAAAAGGACACGGCGACACGGACACGAATACCACACGGGACATGGACACGTCACCTGTTTCGGACTGTCCTGCGGCGTGCCCAGTACGTGTTCGACACGATGTCAACTCGGACGCGGCGGCAGCCGAACCTTTTCTGGCTGCGTGTGGCTTCCTGGGGAGGAAGACATTTCATATCACCCAAGTGTTTGATTTAATTCCAAAGCGAGCTAGGACTTCTGAGAGGAAGGTTTTAAGTATCGGCGGAAGCTGCGATCCGGCTCAGAGCCACCGATACCCGCGAAATGGCCACAACCGATATCCGAACCGATGCTGCGAACCCTAGCTTCTAAGGCAAGTTGCCTATGATGTGTTGTTTTAATGAGCATATGAGCTGATTTTTTTTTAGTTTAATTAAACCGTTCCTTTCCGTCATTGTGTGTGAATGCAAGTTGATCTAGGCCATGTCCCTTCATGATTATTTGATTCTATGGTTGTCGACACTAGGAAATATGGTAATATGCTTTTACGGTTGAACACCTTGCAAAAGTGCTGTGTGTGTAGTTTTGGTTACAAGGCCATCTCCAATGGGGGTTTCTATCTCCTCTATTTCTATAGTAGAAACCCAATTTAGAAAAAAAAACAAAAAAAAATTCTCTCATAGAAATTCTTCCTATCTCATACCAATTAATATTGAACCCCACGTTATTAAATTGATCATTTTATTTGTTACCACTTAGGATAGAAATGGAGAACTATTGGAGAGTGTGTTTTTTGTGTGCAATTTCTGTATAGAAACTCTACAAACTAGGATAAAAATTACTTTTACAACAAGTAGGATAGAAACTCAATTTTAGAAATCCCCATTGGGGAGGCTCAAGAGCACACAATGGCGGACCCCATTTTTTTTCTTTCAGGGAAGCCATAATACACTTACAATAAAAATTAAGGGAGCAAAAATGACACTAGCTTAAAGCTTAAAATTTAAGGAGCATATTATACATAATTTACAAAAATTATGGATCAATTTAGATAGTGATGGGTTATATATATATATATATATATATATATATATATATATATATATATACTCTATTAAATCAGTAAAATCTTACAGTCCATCTAATTAGATGGTTGTTTGGTCATCAACACACCAACACCATACTCTACATTGTGTATAATCCCAATGATAGAGGTCTTAAGACCCTCAAAAATTCGTCGGTTTCGTTCCTTCCATATGTGCCAGATTGTTGTAAACAACTGCATCATTGCTTTCTTAAACTACTCAGCACCTCTACTTCGCACATGTTTCAACTCAGCGATCACCTTATCTATGTTCCATACGCCGTCAAAAGCCACATTTATCTATATACCCTGCTCAACTAATATTTGTCCAGAGATCCAACAGTTGAAAAATAAGTGCATCAGGGATTCATTGGCATTCCGACATAAGATACATCCTTGGGCGTCCACCCTCACATCGAACCTCGCCAATCGATCCAGAGTTAATAGGCAACTCAATGCACCTTGTATATGCATAATTGCATCTTTCTGGCTGTCCCCTTCACCCATATGAACACCAAATCAACCAAGGGTACATGCTGACTACGTATAGCCTTGTATACTCTGTCATACTCGAATTTTTTACTTTGAGCATCTTTCCATACCCAAATGTCTGCATGCAAGCTTTCATCTATGTATAATGATATGATCAGGCCTCCGAACTGCCTAGCCCATGCATGTCCCTCAGGATGCCAAGTCTCGTCCACAATAAGACTATTGACTCTCTGCTGTCTAGTTACCGGACCACATACCAGTCGCCTACAACGATCAGCCAGACTTTGGTGCTTAACCTATGGGTCAAAACCACAAATTCGTATTCGACCCACCTTTGAAGGATCTAAGCACCAGGGCTGTAAAACGATTCAAACGGTTCGTGTTCGGCTCGATCCAAGCTCGGTTTGAAGCTCGTTCGTGGGCTGGTCGGTACTGAGCTCGATCGATTTTTTCTGTTCGAAGGGGGTGTTAGAACCGAATTCGATCATAGGTTGTTCAACTCCGTCTTGTTCGCGAACGGGCTCGAGCTCGAGCTCGAGCTCGGCTCCGTTTCTCGTATGAGGACTTCTCCTACTATATGTATGTTGCACTGTATTGTATCACTTTTCTATACTCTCTCTTAGATCTTAATAATTGCGTCCAAATGATACTTTGATACACTAGAGCTTGATCTTCTTAATTTTTTTTTATTGATTCTCACCAAAATTTCGGCTATCACTCCTCTATATATATTTTTTAATCTTTATTTTTTGTCACAAGTATTAGTATATTATTGGGTAAGTTGGCAACTTGGCATGGCTTGGTCCTGGAAGCAGAGAAAAGTACAGTGACAGTGGCAAGTAAAGTGGTGTAAAGGAAACAAAAGTTTGGTGACTTGGGTCTACCAGTGGTAATAAATAGTAACCGGTAAAGCTAACAACGTGGGTCTCATGTTCAGGAGGCTGTGAAGTGAATTGTCCACATATCCATTGTCTAGTGTCCTCGCACGTTGGTCTACTATCAAAATTACACGAGTTAGTGCGTCATCAAACCATAGTCAATTGAAGACGAAGAGGCCCAAGATGGAGTGTGCATGTTGCAAACCCGAATGTTGAGATAGAATAAAGACAAACTGGAGTCCTATGACTCCTAGTCTCCTGTGCTCGAATTAAAGAGGGCACTTCTACCAATCCTCTTAGCTAAAACTCCCCTATATTCTCTCTGAATCTCAAATCCAGATGCGGAAACCAAGCGGCAGACGCTTTGATTCCAACGAATTTTTGGTTTCTTAATTTCTTTCCTTGATCCCCCCTCCCAAATTTCGGCTTCCAATATGGCATTAAATTATCTTTTTATGGTTTTGGGCCTTTGGCTCGGGCTTGGTTCATGTTCGTCCGAGCTCGCGAGCTAAATCGAGCCGAGCTCGATCCGTTCGAGACTCTAATCAAATCGAGTTCAAACATCATTTTTGGGCTCGACCTTAAGCTCGGCTCGAATCAAACTCGTTCGATAGTCTAGTCGAATCAAGGTCGAACACTCTTTGTTCGAGCTCGTTCGTTCGATTTTCAGCCCTACTAAGCACCTCCCGTTGTACCGCCTGCCTGTGAAGTAACATTGTTTTAAAGGTCACCGAGTCATTACTGTTACCACGATGCATCCAGAAGTTTGCCCCCTTCAAGTACTTGCATTCCATCCATTCGGACCAAAGAGTCTTTTGAGATATGAATTTCCATGTTAGCTTCATCCCTGTGATGATTCGCATATCCCTCAGGGATTGAAGTCCAACACCTCCTTCATACCTTGGCCTGCACATGTCTTTTCAGCTGATAGCATGAATTCTTCCGTGCCAAACAACATTAGCACATATCCTCTCTATTTTTCCTGATAGTAGCATAAGGAATAATAATTGCCTGTATCCAGTAACTCACAATAGTTGTAATCACCGATCGCACTAACTCGATACGTCCTCCAAATGACAAGCTTTGAGCATGCCACCCCTCCACTCTTCGTCTGGCGTATTTCACTAAATTTTGACATTATGTATCTTTATTATAGTTGACTAGAGAAATTTTCAAGTATTTCACAGGCAACTCTCCCAGCACCACTCCCAACATGCCCTTTCTTCTTTGTCCGGACAGTGCAGGTTGAAGTACACCGTGCTCTTGTCCCTGTTGAGGTGAAGCCCAATATTACCTGCAAACGTATGTAAGGCCTCCTCTAGTGCATGCAGCCCAGCGAACGATGGATTCATAAAAACTAATAAGTTATCCGCATATATCAAATGCGAGACGTATGGTCTCACCTTTAAGTGGATTGGCCGGATACGATGCTGATGTACTGCCACATCCAAAATATATGTAAAATATTCCATCACAATAGTAAACAATTACGAGGGCAAGGACCCATTGTCACAGGCTGTATCGGATCGGTATCGGTCGATACTGCGAACTATGGGCCGAGGACCCATTGTCACAGGCTGTGGTGAAGCTCATTCACGAGGGCAAAACGTGAAGGTTTTGGCTGAGGGACATACTTCTCTACACAAAGGGCGACATGATGGTCGTGCCTAAGTGGGGTGGCCTGCAGAGTCGGCTACTAAAGGAGTGCCACGATACCAAGTGGACTGGACATCCGTGACAAAAGTTGATATTGGCACTGCTGGAGGCCGCCTACATTGGCCTCACATGCGCGAGGATGTCGATAACTATGTGCGCACTTGTCTTGTGTGCCAACAAAACAAGGTGGATCATCAGAGACCCGGGTGCCTACTTGAGCCTCTCCCCGTGCCGAGTCGACCGTAGGAGATCATATCGATGGTCTTCGTCTCTGCCCTACTAAAATTGGAGGCACTTGGGTCCATTCTTGTGGTGGTGGACCGCTTTTCTAAGTACGGGACCTTCATTGTTGCTTCAACGGACTGCGCAACAGAGGAGGCCATACGCTTTTTATTTCCCATGTGGCAAAGTTTTGGGACATCCCGGAGAACATTGTTAGCGACCGAAATCCTCGCTTTACGGGAAAGTTTTGGACGAAAGTGTTCAAAATCTTGGAGACAGATTTGCACTTCTCGACCAATTTTTACCTGCAGACAGAGCAGGTCAACTCTCTGCTCGACGAGTACTTGCGACACTTTGTGAGTGCCAACCAACGGAATTGGGTGCATCATTGGACATCGCTCAGTTCTGCTACAATCTTTACATGAGCGAGTTATCCCATAGCATCCCGTTCGAGTTGGTTATGGGTTGTCAGCTGCTTGTCCCGCACACTTTGAGTGCGGGATCGTCGAGTAGAAGTCCTGAGGCTAACCAATTTGCCTTGGACTTCAAGGTGATGGCGAATATTGCCAAGACATTTCTGGAGAATGCCGCACAAAAGATGGAAAAATAGGCCGACGCGAAGCGAAGGCCGGTCGATTATAAGGAAGGGGACTTGGTGATGATCAAGCTTCAGCCGCAACAGTTTAAGGTGTTCTACAAGGTGCACAAGCGACTGATTCGAAAGTATGAATGCCTCTTCCCGGTCCTCAAGAAAGTAGACAAGGTGGCTTACAAGCTTGAGCTCCCTGCCTAGCTGATTATTCATTATGTCTTCCATGTGAGTTGCGTGAAGCCCTACCATGAAGACTTGGAGGAATCTCAGCATGAAGTTTTGAAGCGACGATGACCGTGACTACGTCATTCGACAAAGAAGTGGAAGCCGTGCTCGATAGACCTGTCAATGGATAGTCGAAAATTTGAATCCGATCTGATTCCGTATCTGAACTTTCGGATATTTTTCGAAATTTCAGATATTGTATTCGGATATCCGAATATTTTTCGGATATCTTTTCCGAATACGAATTCAGATATTAAGGTATTCGAATCCGTTAATATCCTATCCGACTTTAAATTGCAAACTTCGAATATCGAATTCGGATATCGGATATCCGAAATTTTGTATATATTATAGTATAATGTATATGTAATATATATTAATTAATAGAGCAGATTAAAGGATTTTATTCTCAACTGGCTTTTACATAAATCAATTATAATATAATTTATATATAATAGTAATATATATTAATTACAATTTACAATAGAAGAAGATGGGACTCAAATATGTAGAGCAATTGAATTTGGTTTTCGGATATTCGGATAATAACTAAATTTTTAATATTTCGGATATTCGAATAATAGCATTCGAATTTTTTAGCTAATCGGATCGGATATTATCCGATATCTGTTAAACTAGACGGATACGAATTCGAAGTGTCAAAAGAGATATCCGTTCGGATATCGGATCGGATTCGGATATTACAAAAAAAATTCGGATATGGATATTATTCTGTCCGTACCGATAAGTATCCGTTGACATCCTAGTGCTCGACAAGAGGGCCATTCGTCGACGAGACGTTTTCGCGTATGTTGAGTACCTTATCAAATGGAAGGGAATGTCGCACGACGAGTCCAGCTGGGAACATGCTGATATGCTGCATCAGATGAAGGCCGAGGTCCAAGAGTTTTTCAGCGGACATGGTTACGATGACGACACGTCATAGGTGGGGAAGAGTGTTATGCCCAAAATGTTGTGCCCCACAGAGACAGATTTGTATAACACTTCACGGACTAAGGTTATGCGGAAAGCTTCCAGAATATTTTAGAAGATGGTGAAATCCTCTAGAAGGTCTTAAAATCTTCCAGAAGACCCAAGATCTTTCTTAATTGCTTATGATCTTTCTGGATAAACTAGAAGCTTCCTTGTAAATATCTAGACTCTAGAATTTTCTAGAATAATTCCTGAAATATGCCGATTCCAGAAGCTTCTAGTAGGTCCCATGAGACATTATAAATAAGTGAGAGGCTCATTTGTTCCTTACCACCAAAACTTGTAAGCATTCACCAAGTTAATGAAATAATAGTTACAAGTCCCAATATTGCTATACTCTTCTCTAATTACTTAGCATTCTAGCTAAGCGTGTTCGAGAAGGCTTGCACGAGTCTTCGAACAGGAAAATAGTGTGCCTCATGCGACGAAGTGTAGGTAAAAACACTAAGTCCGTGACAGCTCGCCCTGGCCGCCCTGGGCCAGGGTTGGCCTGCTCTCATGTTAAGCCGTTCAATTAATAAATTATTTTTTTAGTATCTTGCTTTATTGGTTAAGGACGCTCCATTAAAGAATTTACATAGTCCTTGGTTTGACTGTCAACCTGATGCCAACCCTTTATGATGGTGCTGACCAAGGCGTGGTTACATGGATAGGGAATGCTCCAGAACATGGAATAAAATTGTGAATACGGTCCAAAGGAGTCCTGGAATGCGGTACATAGGGGGTAGGCTTCTTCGTAGCACTTATTCGCAATGCAAACGCTTATCCGGAACGTGGAACACTTTTAAGAAGCAATTCATAATATAATGGATAATGTATATTTGGGTTCAAATTTTATCATATACCATCATAAACAAATCAAGAGTAAAAATATAGATTCATAAGTTTTGATCAATGCTAATAGTAAATTTCAAATGAAGTAGCAAGTCTTGGGCCCTTAAAACTTTTTAGCGAGCAAGGACTAGAAGAATTACATGTTATTCATTCTAAAAGTTTACCTCGTAATCCAAGTAATTGTATGTCGTGTTTGCTTGTTGGAATGTGGATTTCCATGTTCCAATTCGTTGGCGTACCAACGAATTGGATGTTATTCATTCTAAAAGCTTTCCTGGAAATCCAAGTAATTGTAAGTTGTGTTCGCTGTTGGAACGTGGATTTCCATCTTCCAATTCTTTGGCATGCCAAAAGGTGCATTCTGGATTGCGGAACGCTGCCCATATATCATGAATTCAAGTAACCATTTTTCAAGGTAGCTATAAGCACGAGAAGGATATGCCATAAAACCTAAATGGCTAGTTGGCCAGTGCGTAGAACTACCTTTCGGTTCTGCATTAAGCCCATGCAACCAAGGAGCACACTCCAAGTTACCCTAGAATATAAAGGTTCTAGACAAAGAGTTAAGATAATACAATTGTTGTAGGGAATTGCATTATGTCATATTAAGCCAAAGAGTTAAAAGGAATGATATTCCAATTCCCTACTCAATTCTTTTGCAGGCGTTCAAAGGATTCTGTTGTATTCACTGAAGTCCGTGTTGTCACCATCTACCAGAACAGGTTTAGGACGGGTTGAATTAGACGTTAAGAGTGCCCCATGTCAGCTGGCTCGGGTATGGTGTTTACTCTAATAATTGAACCCTTCTTGAACCTGTATTTTTGTCTTGTGCTGAGTTTTATACTTGTTATACATACTTGACATTTGGAGCTGAAATACATATCATGCCTAGAGATTTTAGACATGCATGTTTAAAGCTCCTCCAGACACTAGCATTCCTAGTTGTACTGGCACCGTTCAAAGTTCTGAGCGAGTGAAAGATTTACTAACAACGTTCAAAGTTCCTTTTTAAAGCTCCTCCAGACACTGTAGCATTCCTAGTTGTACTGGCACCGTTCAAAGTTCTGAGCGAGTGAAAGATTTACTAACAACACCCTCACAATTTAATGTTCATGGCCCTCTCTCTCCAAAAGGCTATTAACTGAAAAAACAGTATATGAGAAAATTAAACTTTCGTAGTCTGTATACAAAAAAATTGAACATTAAATCCCTCTACTTTTCCTTTTTTTTAAGTGCCCTTTTTTAGTTTTCCACTAAACCTTCTAGTCATATGAGTACTACGTGACTTTGTTTTAGTAATTTTAAGTTAGTTCTTCATGACTTTGGAGAATTTATGCCAACTTTCATATAGGATAATGGCCCTCTCTCACGAAACAAAGGCCACAATGCCCGCCCCTCTTTTCTCAACCCTTCATTTGTCTACCTATTCATTATCTAACAAGTCCATGCTCTCTTACCCATATTCAGCCTCCATTTCACCAGTACTCCATACAAACATATCATATTCTTCACAGCTTCAAATTTCCTTCACAATCCCTCCCAGGTGTCAATTCTTCTTATTAATCCCTCTACCTGCCAATATGTACTTTGTCTTTGATTATGCTCTCATCCCATATTTCACTGCAAGTGTGCCTGCTCAAACTTCTGTGAACCATTTACTTCCTAACTTTTGTGATCAAAGCAAGTCTTGTAAATTGGTTGAAGTATGTGTTCTTGTATTGTCCATGACTACTTGGATGGTTGAAATCTATGTTGCACAGACACAATACGACACATGCAAAATGTTCTAAAAATCGCTAGGCGGAGTCGGTGCGCCGGAGGGCCGACTAGCGCCTAGGCGCCGATTTTTTTTTTTTTTTTGTTCATGTATATATATGTCTATATATATAACATATATGTAACATAAAGACACAAAGTCTTATGAGTTGTTATGGCTAGCATAGCAATGCCTATGTTCAAATAATGTTGGTGAGGTTTCGGGTTCAAATCCTAGAAATGTTTTGTTTTTTCATTTTTTTTTCTTTGGAAACAAATTTATATATATAGGGGGAGGAGAGGAGAGAGACAGCAGCCACTCCTCCGCTCCCCTCTCCCCTCCCCTCCCCTCCCCTCTCCTCTCCTCTCCTCCTCCTCCTCCCCTCCCCTCTCCTCCTCCCCTCCCACCACCACCACCACCAGCAGAAGCAGCAGTAGCCGCCATCACCGGCGACGACGACGACGACGAAGGCGGCGGCGACGACGGCGGCAGGTAAGTATATAATTTTGTTTCAAATTTTTTTTTTTTTTTTGAATTTTTAAAAAAAATCGGCCGCCTAGGACCGCCGCCTAGGGGGTTTTCGGTGCGGCGGGCGACTGTCTAGCGCCGCCTAGGCCGATTTTTAGAATGCAACATAGACACGACACCTATTTTGGTGTCCTAGTATATTTTGGAGTGTTGTCTCCTATATGTGTTCTACATGAGTCCCAATGTTACCGGAATTCACCTTATAACTGGTGAATCACTTCAAGTTTGTACATAGCGAAACGCGGTACACCAACGAACTAGTACATGGTTTCCACGTTGCGATGACCTAAACCAGTGACCTGACATATGGACTTACATGTTGTTAAGAAGTTTGCAAATAATAAACCTACTTGGTTTTATTTTTAATCATGCATCCCTAAAACATGTTCCACATTCCGGTTCAACGTATTACATTCCATATAAGCATTTCGATGCAGCCTACCCCTAACGTACCACGTATCCATTCTCATTCCACGTACCGAAGCGTTTGACCTTCCAGGTAACCTTGGGTCACATGACACGGCCCACATTTTTTGAGTGTTCGTCCTGCCTAGGTTGAAACAGGTTTACGAGTTCGAGCGCCTAGAAGTGCCCTGCATGGGATCTTGTAAGTTGTAAGTACCCGACACATGGACACTACTGTTGTCTGTTGATGCGTATTTGGCATTTTTTGTGATTAGTATGAATAATTCACTCGGCCAATTATTTCAAGGTATGCTTGAAAGGATAGCGGTTTATTTTTATCACAATCTAGAGTACACATCTTGCATTTTATAGTGCCATCACACGTTGAAATTGTGATGTCATTATTATCGGATGTATTGAAGTGACATGATGTGTCCTGACATACATTATGAATCTTATATGTGAAGTGTCTTGATATCAATTGTTGCAATTAATTGGTTCAGTTTCTGTTAAGTTAGAGTGTTGCGAGGACGATGTTCTGTGAATTTCTAAAGATTAGTGTTGTTGCTCTGAGGCACAGTGACGTCGATGGTTTGAGTAGAATATGTGTGGTTAAAAAGCTCTTAGAGAGGTTCTTCCCTAATAAAGGGAAAACATCTAGCTTTACTTGGGTCACTTGAGGCCTTGTTGTCTGTTCCAGTCAGGTTGATCCAGGATAACCATGGAACTAAATTGACACTTCTTAACGATCCCACTTCGAATAGAATCATGATTTATAGACTAGGATATTAAATAGGATTGCAGGGTCTCGTCTAAACAACCACCCTAGCTAAATTGCTGATAGCTACACAAATTAAAAGGGGATAACTGAAATAGAAACTCAGGTTGTGAATCTTGTGAACCTTTTTGAAAATGAAACTTTTCTTACAGAGAACTGCATCTCTAAGGTGCAATATATGCCAATAGCCAAATTAGAACATAATCCGTTAGAATGTTAGATATGATTATGGACTATGCTTATAAACCCCTTATTTTCTAGTCATATATCTTATCTAAAAGTTTTGTTCTTGTGATTCCTGAATAATACAGGAAAACATGGGTTGGTTATATATATATGAATATGTTGTCATGGTAGTTGCTTAATGGTATATCCTTGTTTCTTTCTTGTCCTGCAAACTACCCTAAATTGTCGATCGAGCTGGTCTAAAGAACAAGCAGTTGTGTACAGTATTCTTACGCTTATGCCCTTCAGGGTTTTCTCTATATATAGGTTTTTGAAGAGTGGTTTGTTTATACGCTTCTTGCTCTAGATATCTACAAACTTTGTGCAGAAGTTCCAGTTCTATAAAGTTTTGGTTAGATAGAATGTCATTGAGGACATCTAGGGAGTTGCACACTTTTGTAATCAGTATTTTGATAATTGATATGCATAGTATATTTAGGATGAGTGATATGGATGTCACATCACATTTGATAATATGGTTGAAAACGGGTATAAATTGTCGTTGCGGATACGTCATAGCTTGTTGTGTTGGAGTTGGATCTGATAAGTTCTATGCAGTTAATTCTTTTTTTACTCTTAATAACAGACCCAATAAGGGGTTCAATACTCCTAAGGGGTTTTTATCTAAACAGCACGTGGGATAAACGGATAAAGTATAAACCTATGGAACAGATTCTTCAAAACTCACTATACACCTGAATCGGATGCATAGCAGGTGAGGGTTTGCCTGTGCTGTGCTCTGATTTGCATCGTGTACTACCAAGACCTAATGAGTTATGGATCGTGAATCACAATCACCTGAAATTTTATATAGACCTAAGCCCTCTTTCCTATATTTAGAAGATGCGGTCAACAAATTCTACATGTGATAAGTAGCATCTGATTGAGAGTTCACATTTGCTTGCAAAAGGTTTCATAGGTGAGCTGTTTAAATGTGGTTTAAGTAAATCTGGCCAGATGGATTTGTGAAGTCCCTCAAGAAACACCCTTAAATGCATATGGTGGACCCTACGGAGATATCTCTAGGTACGTAAGGACTTCAGGTAGATATCCTGGCGGTAGGATGAGGCCTGTTTGTGCTATTTTGTTCATATGGGACCGTATGAAGGTCCTAGGAGACGTCTTTGGGTGTATTTGGGCCCTAGGTAGACGTCCCTAGGTGTATGTTGACTCAAGTGAAGACACAATGTTGGGGCACAATACTCAGCATTTCATGTTTCATAGAAAACGTAGGTGCTATAAATGGATGTGATGGGCAGGTATCTTATGTTGGATCTGAATAGAATCAAGATATGGCACTTTTTTGTAGGGACTCATGTTCTATATTTCATAGTCTTGAACGAACACAAACCCTTTAAAATTGGTTAATAACTTAAGGACTTGGGAACTTATCAAATATTTCCCGGAAACTTTTAGACTAGCAAGGCTTGGTGACGATTCCTGGGCTTCAGATTTTCGTGACCTGTTCCTCTTGAGGTATTAGCCTTCTGTGTTGTTCTACTACTTCCGGATTTGTGTTGTGCAAATATTAATGTATAAGGTCCAGGAGTCGTCTTATATAAATACAGTGTAGTTGTTTAGAATCAGGTTCGCAGTATCGGAATCGGTATCGGACAATTCCTAAGTATCGGTATCGGTATCGGCAGTATAAGTGGTTTCGGATCGGAGTATCAGACTTTTGGTATCAGAAAACAAATAATTATTAATAAATTATTATTATTTTGGAAAATAGTAATTTAGGTATAATTTTAAGTATTTTCAGTGTTGTTTCTTAGTAGTTTTGAAATTGAATGAAATAATAGTCACCCTCATCGATTGGTTTACATGCGATAGATAGTTTTCTTCTTTTACATGCTTTACATATTTTTACAACCTTATTATGCTTTTACACCCTTGTTGATTGATCTTTTTCGTTCAATTTTTTTTGTCGAATTGACCGGAAAAGAGACCCCAATGTCGGTATCGGTCAGTATCGGGTATCGGTCGGTATCGGATCGGGACATGCCAAACCGTGTCAGTATCGGCCGTATCGGATTGGTATCGGCCGATACTACAAACTATACTTTAGATTATATATAATGATGTAGCAGACTTTGTATAGGACGTTGTAATTTGGATATTGACATGTTCTTTATATTAAGTGTTGGTAAATGGGTTTCAGTCATATGGACAATGCTTTACTGGTTATAGGATTGGGTATTTTAAAAGGAAAGAACACCTTTTAAATGACTTGATGTTCCAGGAATGTTATCTTTCATGATTTATATAATGTGGTCGGCTATTTTAGTCGCTGACCCTTGGGTTCCAATCACCTAGGTATGGTTCTTGACAGCTTGAGACAAAGTACTTTAAATCTAGATACTTGGCCATGAGCAGCCCTTTGGTTTTACAAGAGTGGGTGAGTGATTATAGTATTAGAAGTGTTAATGCCTGGCCCCTCCAACTTTAGAGTACAATTTGTTCAGTCTGCATGTGCTTACAGACCTGCCTTGGTCTAGTTCTTCTCATGCTTTTGAAGGCAGCTTCTTTTTCTTGTGTCTTTTGTTGATATAAGTCCCTTAAATCTTCTATATTTATTATTTAGAGTTAGGTCTGCCAAATCTTGGTAATTGCGGAGACATCCCCCAAATCTTAAACAGTTGGAACAATGAGTAGTCATGGTTAAGTTACCTCATTTGAAAAGGTAATATTCCGACAACTTGGATAACTTTATTTTTTGTGACCTTTTGCCCTTATCTTCCTCCTCCTACCTCGTTCTAGCATTTGTGTTGTTGAAAATAGATACATGTATGAATTCGTGCATGATGCGGATTCGAGATACAATTATTTTCAAAAAATGTAGGATAGGGGTATTATATATCCTATATATTTGTGGCCCATGACCACCAAAGTGAAATGGGCCAACTGACTATTCACTTTCCCCCACCAACTACAAAGTCTAAAGGCATTATTTCTCTCCACTAACCTGCCTACCACAAAGTCTTATCAACTAACCAACCTCACCATCCGACTTCATCTCACTCAGGCTGGGACAACAAAGGCAGAAGTAAGCTTTCTTCCCCCTCTTCATTTATTTATTTTCTTTATTCTGCTTTGTTTTTTTATTTTGACAAAGATGGGTCAGATACATCGAATTTGGACAAAATCTGGTCGGTTTCGTCCCAATTTTGCCGGCAAACCGTATCTTGACAATGTCTTGACTGGATCTTGCATATTTTGGGCGAATTCATCGGAATTCTTGTCCAATACGTACTAGACGTGGACAAGAACATCATTTTGGCGTGTTCATGCAATATAGCCTAACATTTTCCATTAAGGTGTTTGGAATAAGGGGGTCGAGGAAAAAGTGGGTCGAAAGGTGTCTGTCTCTACATGTTTCATATGCTTTGTTGCCTAGGCAACTAGTATTTACTATTTAGATGGATGATAATGTCTTGAGGAGGAGGTCACCTTGGCACGGGAGACAGCCACCTCAAGAGCACCTTGATTTGTCTTGACTTAAATACGACCCATCTTGCTTTTAATAGATGATAAGGTCGCCTTGATCTGTCTTGACTTAAATACTAGTACTTAGATGATAAGGTCGCCTTAGTATAAGTACTTAAATTACATCTTGCTTTTAATTTGGATTCTTGCTACCTCTATTAGTGTTAGTATGTTTATTACCTATTGTTCACATGAACAGAACATCAAAAACTAAATTACTTATATTATAGTGTAAAGAAGAAAAGGATAAATAATTTAGTATTTGTTTGTTTACAAGTAATATTGCATAATTTTGTTTGACCTGTATATGATTTATAAATAATTCTTGTGTAATTTTGAATAAGTGTGTGCTTTGTCTTAACGAGGCTCGCACACTTTTGCCTTGCACCTCGCGCTTCAGTCCTAAACATCCTTTGCATTACGCTGCACCTTTCACCTTTAATAAATATGTTCTCGCATGTACCTTCCCTTTATAATATCTTTAAACTTACAATTATAATGTATTCAATACCAATATGTGGTTAGAAATATACATATAGTATGATGTATTTGTTTTTTGATTGAACACTTCATATGCCATTTTGTTTATATACTTAACAAGATTTATATAGGATTAGTGGCGCAAACTAAAACACAAAAGTCTCACTTATCTAAGGTTTAGTCTAAGGCTCGTGTCTTGCCGCCGTGAGCCCCCTACATAGGCCTTTTGGTACGATCTGTCTCGTGCCCCCTTAACAAGCTTGGAGGATAGAGAGAGGAGGACAAGAAAGGGTGGGGGGTTGGTGCCGGGGAAGAGGGGATTGGGAGTGGATAAGAGAGTCGAGACAGGGAAGGGAGGAGGAGAAGGGGAGTTGGCACCAGTGGTGACAGAGGAGGGGAGGAGGGGAGCATGAGGGATGGTGACTGAGGAGGGGTGTGTCTGGGATGAGAAGGAAGACGAGGCAAACTACTATTTTTACACCATACACCCATGGGTTGGGTTAACTTTTTTCTTACGTAGATAGTGGGAGATCATAACTCCAATTGTTTGACATTTGGAGAATTTTTGTTCAATTATCAAGATTTGGGGGACCTAACTCTAAGAGAGTCGAGGCAGGGAAGGGGGGGGGGGGGGGGGGGGGGAGGAGAAGGGGAGTTGGCATCAGTGGTGACAGAGGAGGGGAGCGTGAGGGATGGTGACTGAGGAGGGGTGTGTGTGGGATGAGAAGGAAGACACGACAAACTACTATTTTTACACCATACACCCATGGGTTGGGTTAACTTTTTTCTTACTTAGATAGTGTGGGATCATAACTCCAATTGTTTGACATTTGGAGAACTTTTGTTCGATTATCAAGATTTGGGGGACCTAACTTTAAGAGAGTCGAGGTAGGAAAGGGGCGGGGGGGGGGGGGGGGGGGGGGGAGGAGAAGGGGAGTTGGCTCAGTGGTGACGGAGGAGGGGAGCGTGAGGGATGGTGACTGAGGAGGGGTGTGTGTGGGATGAGAAGGTAGACGGGCCAAACTACTATTTTTACACCATACACCCATGGGTTGGGTTAACTTTTTTCTTAGATAGTGGGGGATCATAACTCCAATCGTTTGACATTTGGAGAACTTTTGTTCAATTATCAAGATTTGGGGGACCTAACTCAAAATATGAAGAATTTAAGGGATATATATCAAAAAACAAATTTCTTATTTAACATTCATTTAGGTCCTCTTTTATTTTCTGTACCACAGTTTTAGTGATGAGCTTCAACTTGGTCTATTTAAAGATCAAAAGTTTGGAATGGATATCTATGTTCAATTTGTGCAAGTTGGATGTTCAATCTTATGCAAGTTGGAGGGTTTTTTTTTTTCGTCTTAGATAGTTGCAGGCACACTTGGTGACTTCTGATGGTAGGTTTCATTGGATGAATTAGTGAACTATATAGATGCCCTATATTTGAAATCAATTTGTCAAATTGTTGTGAATGGTAGTAGTGAACTTGTTACATTTCCTTTCAGACTATATTTACACTTTTAGGTAATAATATTTCGATGCCATGGTTTCCTTTTAAAGCAGGGATGTCAACTGAAACCAAGATAAACCCGACGCAGAAAATTGATGCAGTTGTTTCTCCAGCTAAGTTTCTGCAAACTGCCTCCCAGTTTAAGCGATGGGGCAGGAAATATCCCTTCCTTAGATATGGCCTTCCATTTATTTCACTCACAGTGTTGGGGTCCGTCGGCCTGGCTCATCTCATACAAGGGAGGCAAGTATCTACGTTATCAATCCTTCGGGAATTATTTAGATGTTAACTATTATTGTTTTTTTGACTGTCCAATATTTTTTTTCTGTTACATGTTCTATTTTATCCAATTGTACTGATTTGTATTTCCTTCTGAATCATTGTTGGTCGGTATCCATTAAAAATACTAAAAAAAAAATTATTCGGTTTCGGTTTGGGTTTTGGTCCATCGAAAGTCAAATAAGACTTGCGCAATTATATAATTACTCTCATATTTATGTATATTTTATAATTACAAATGTGTATATTTTGAAAATAACAATTCTATGCATGTGTTTTAAATTCCAACTTCGGTAATTTAATAAGTAGTCCAACTTTGAAATACAACAAACGTAATTATACGAACTCGAGTGGCTCTTGTGGTTACTGAGGAGAGGTATAAGACCCTGACTAGACGGCAGAAGATCAGTGGATCGAACTACGGGAACTTATTATTCCTTCAATTTATAATAATGGTGGGAGTTGGGGACAGTGGGCCCAAAAGACATGCAATGCAGCATGCATAAAGTTCCGTGCGTATCGTCGGACATCTAAAAAAACAAAAAAACAAACGTAATTATAAAAATTGTATTTTTTTAATATAATTTAACCACAATTCCAAAATTTTGGTCCGTCCCATTAAACAATAGAAATAGCCCAACCTAATAAACCAAATTGATTATTGGTTCGGTTTTGGTTACGGCTAATTTCGGTTCGGTTTCGGTTTTGGATTTTTAGAAGTTCATTTTATTCGATTTTTGTTATGAAACCCTTATCTATTCACCATTATGTCATGAGTTACACATGACCCTTGGGATCATGTAACTCATGACCCTTGAGTTATGTAACTCATGACCCTTGGGTTGCCCCTTATACCTATATATATGGCCCTTGCCATATGATGAAAGGAGAAGAAGAAATATACTATTATACAATTCTAGTTTCCCTTCAAACACGTTATCAGCACGATTGCTGAAGCAAGGAGAATCGACGTCCAGATCTCGACGTTAACCTTCATTTTCCCCTAGTCGATCCGACCAGAGGCTGGTAACACTTCTTAAAACAAATTATTGGTTTTGTTCTGTTAACGAATTTGCTTCTTAGAAACAAAATAGTTGCTTCTGTTAGTATCTAATTTGCCTTCAAACAGATAGGCAAATCTTACATAGAACCAAAGAGCTACATATGCATCATGTATTCTGTACATTCAATATGGATCATACTTGTTGAGTGGCATCAACTCATGGACTACCAGTTTTTCATTTGTCCGTAGATGAAAACATTACTTTAGTACATAAGTTTTATTTTAGATGGAAATGTTTGATGCTAATCTGTATTTTACAGAACCTCAGTTCCGAAATGGTGTGAATTCCTTTTTTTTTTCAAAATCAATATTCTTTATTTTATATGCATAATGGGAAGTAATGAAACTCTTCCCATATTGTATGTCTTATAGTGTTTCGGTTTGCTTTCCTAAAGGAAATCAATTGTAACATTTAGAAATACACAAATTTCCTGGCTAAGATTATACAAGGATTAAGTGCACATATATTTTATCTTCCTCAGTCAAACGAGAGATACGTACTAATGCAATTGGTCTCTCCTATTTTTAATGGGATGCTCATTACTTTTGTAAACATCGATTTTTTTTTTTTTTGGTTTCAAGGACTACAAACTGCCGCATCTAACTGAATGTATTGGTACATGCTGGTTTGACAAAATAAATTGTGCTTGATCTTAATTTGATCAAGTTGCACCTTTTGCCAAAAAAAAAAAAATAATAATAAAAATAATAAAAATAAATAAAAATTACTGTAATATTGACAGATTGCATATTAGCTTATGGACTGAACTGTTTTATTAAGCACCGTAGTATTTTTATGAGCTCTGTAACATATATGATTATGCATAAATATTTAATTTTAATTTATGCATGTTTTTCACATGATAGATAAAATGGCCAAAATAGCGAGTGTCGATTTCGAAGTACTAGATGCTGCTGGAAAAAATTATTTGAGCTGGCACGTGGACCTGAAGTTCCACTTACGTGCCCAGGGCTTATTAGCCACAATTTCAACTCCTCTTCCATCGGCTCCGGCCACTGGTACGGAAAATACAGCAGACACTGCTGTGGTTGTTTCTACAGTGAAAGTCTCTGATATAGATAAGGCGAAAGCCATTATCTACATCAGGAGACACATTGATCGGACCCTGAAGGCCGAATACCTCACTGTAGAAGACCCAAAGGAATTGTGGACTGCACTGGAGGACCGCTATAAACATAAAAAAGATGTAATCCTCCCACGTGCAAGGTATGAGTGGGAAAACCTTCGACTTCAGGACTTTATGTCCGTAGCTGAGTACAACTCAGCTCTCCATAATATCACCTCACGCCTGAAGTTGTGCGGTGAAGAAGTCTCGGAGTATCGCATGTTGGAAAAAACTTATACATCCTTCCACGAGAAGGACGCAATCCTCATGCAACAGTACCGTGAACGAAAGTTCACAAAGTACTCTGAATTGCACTCCATTAAAACTTGTTGCCGCATTTTCATATTATGCTTCTCTTTTAAATTTCTTGAAAAATGATATTTATTCTTACATTTGACAAAGAAAATTTTACGAAGTCTCTCCGAATAGGCTCACCTATTTGGGTATGATGTCAGAAAGAACTTGAGGTTTGGTTCTTAAGAGGTCCCCGGTGACCCTCCTCCCTCATTTTTCCGCCTGGTCATATTCACGTAGAGCTACTGAAATGGGTTGACCGAATATTATTTTTTTTGCTCAAATTGTATTTATAATTATGCATTTTTGCAAGCAAATTATTGACCTCTCTATATCGGCCCGTCTATCGATATAAGAGAAAAAATTTTTTTAAACAAAAATTGTATTTCAAAACCGTTGTTTTAATTACGATTGTTTGTTGTTGTTTTTTCATAGATCTATAGATGAAGTGTGAATGCCTTGTGGACAGCGCCTCGACGCACACAATCCTTCGAGAAAAAAGCTATTTTTATAGCTTAAATGATTATGACGGTCCTGTTATTACGATATCAGGACTATCAAACATAATAGAAGGATCTGGTGAAGCAATTATATTGCTCCCAAATAAAACAAGACTAGTAATAAAAGATGCACTATTCTCTCCTAAATCAAGTAGGAACCTCATAAGTTTCAAGGACATTCGTTTAAACGGATATCACTTGGAAACAAATGAAATAAATGAGGCAGAATATCTGTATGTTACTCGTCTAAAAGATGGTTCAAAAACTATCTTAGAACGATTCAAGGGACTCCCGTCGGGTCTCTATCATACTCATATTCAATCAACAGAAGCTAACATGATTGTGCACCAGAAGTGTCATTCATCGCCAAAATTTAAACTTTGGCATAATAGACTGGGTCACCCAGGATCAGCTATGATGAAACGAATCATAAGCCAATCCAGTGGACACAACCTGCAGAACCTGAAGATTCTTCAGAAGTATGATTACTCCTGTGTACCTTGTTTTCAAGGCAAAATTATAACGAGACCATCCCTTTTGAAAGTAGGACTAGAGTCTCCTAGCTTCTTAGAGAGAATTCATGGAGACATTTGCGGACCTATTCACCCCGCAAGTGGTCCATTTAGGTACTTTATGGTACTTATCGATGCATCTACTAAATGGTCTTATGTGTGTCTTTTGTCCACCCGCAACTTAGCTTTTTCTAAGCTATTGGCACAAATAATTAAGTTGCGGGCTCATTTCCCCGATAACCATATCAAAAAATTAAGACTTGATAATGCGGGTGAATTTACTTCACAGGTTTTTCAAGATTATTGCCAAGCAACTGGCATCGAAGTTGAACATCCTGTAGCTCATGTTCACACCCAGAACGGGTTAGCAGAATCTCTTATTAAGAGATTACAATGGATTGCTCGTCCATTCTTGATGCAGTCACAGTTGACTGTAGAAGCTTGGGGTCATGCTATATTGCATGCCGCATCACTTATTAGAATACGGCCTTCTGGAGGTCATATTCTATCTCCGATGCAGCTCGCTTATGGTTCACCTCCGAATATATCACATTTGAGAGTTTTTGGTTGTGCTGTTTACGTCCCCATTGCTCCCCCACAGAGGACCAAAATGGGTCCACAACGTCGATTAGGTATCTATGTTGGGTTTGACTCACCCTCTATAATTAGATACCTAGAACCCCTGACGGGTGACGTATTTAAGGCACGTCTTGATGACTGTGAGTTTGATGAAGGATTATTTCCTAAACTGGGCACACAGTCTAAGAAGCCAGAAGCTTCTAAGACAATTTCTTGGGACACAAAAACTTTGTCTCATTTTGATCCGCGTACAAGTCAATGTGAAGATGAGATCCTGAAGATATTACATCTTCAGAACACTGTACATCTACTTCCGGATACATTTACTGACAACCAGAAGATTGTCAGATCACACGTCCCTGCTGCCAATACGCCAGCTAGGATTGACATTTCCAAAGATGGATGCAATCCGCTGGCAGTAGAAATGGCAATACCTCAATTAAAAAGAGGACGTCCACCAGGTTCGAGAGACAAAGTCCCTCGTAAAAGAAAAAATTCTGGAAAAATTAAGAAGATCCCAACACAGGATGCTGAGCTCAGATCAGCTACCTCTCCCCTCCTAGTTTCCCCTGAAGAGGAACAAACAGAAGAAATATCATTAAATTATGTACGTACTGGAGAGGTACTGAACAGAAAAAGCACAGTCGTCGACGACGATTTTACGTTCAATATTGTCGTTCACGTCACTGAAAATGACGATGACATCGATCCACGGTCTCTAGCGGAATGTAAACGCAGAGGCGATTGGCCAAAGTGGAACGAGGCAATAGGAGTAGAGCTGGACTCACTCTTGAAACGCGAAGTCTTTGGACCAGTAGTCCAAACACCTGAAGGTGTAAAACCTGTGGGATATAAATGGATCTTCACAAGAAAAAGAAATGAACACAACATAGTTGTGCGCTACAAAGCACGCCTTGTAGCACAAGGTTTCTCCCAGAAACCGGGAATAGATTATGAAGAAACATATTCTCCGGTCATGGATGGGAATACCTTCCGATTCCTGATCAGCCTCTCTTCTCTGAAAAGCCTAAAAATGCAGCTCATGGACGTTGTGACTGCATATCTTTATGGCAATATAGATAAAGATATCTATATGAAACTCCTTGAAGGATATAAAATTTCACCAGAGAAAACAGATAGACCTCGGGACACCTATTCTGTAAGGTTACAAAGATAATTGTACGGTCTTAAACAATCAGGAAAAATATGGTATAACAGACTAAGTGAGTTTCTTGCTACGCAAGGATTTACTAATGATAAAGTCTGCCCGTGTATCTTTATAAAAAGATCGGGAACAGGATTTGTTATAGTCGCCGTTTATGTCGACGACTTAAATCTTATCGGATCTCTTGCAGAGATCACTGAGATATCTGAAAGCCTTAAGACAACTTTTGAAATGAAAGACCTAGGCAAAACAAAGTATTGTCTTGGCTTACAGATCGAACACCTAAAGGGTGGTATCCTGTTACACCAATCTACATATACACGAAGATTACTTAAACAATTCCACATGGATAAATGCCATCCCCTTAGTACACCAATGGTCGTTCGATCATTGGACGTAAAGAAGGACCCTTTCCGTCCACTGGAAGAGGGAGATGAATTATTAGGTCCTGAAGTACCTTACCTAAGTGCCATTGGGGCACTACTCTATCTGGCTAACTGTACGCGTCCTGATATAGCGTTTTCAGTTAACTTATTAGCCAGATACAGTGCAGCGCCCACAAAGCGCCACTGGAATGGAGTGAAGCATCTTCTGCGCTACCTCCAAGGGTCTATAGACCTAGGACTATATTACCCGAATAGTGGGTCTTCCACTTTACTTGGTTATTCAGATGCAGGTTATAGATCAGATCCCCACACAGAGAAATCACAAACTGGATTTGTGTTTACTTTCGGTGGTACGACTATCTCTTGGAGGTCCGTCAAACAGACCAGTGTGGCTATCTCATCCAACCATTCTGAACTCCTGGCAATCCATGAAACAAGCAAGGAGTGTGTTTGGCTTCGCTCCGTCATTCAACACATTTTGGCATCTACTGGCATGAAGACTGGTGAACTTGAGCCTACTACCCTTTTTGAAGATAATGCAGCATGCGTAGCTCAACTTCAGAAAGGATACATAAAGAATGACAAGACGAAGCACATATCACCCAAATTCTTCTGGACGCACGACCTTCAAGAAAAGGAACAAGTCAAAATACAACAAATTCAATCTTGTAATAACTTAGCAGATTTGTTTACCAAAACACTGCCACGATGTACTTTTGTAAAGCTTGTAAGAGGAATAGGGATGAGGTAACTAAAAGACCTGCAAGCCTGAAGCTTGTATAGATCATGGGGAGTAAAACTATAGGATTGTACTCTTTTTCCTTAGGACTGATGGTTTTTTCCACTGGGTTTTCCACAGCCAAGGTTTTAATGAGGCAAACTAAGTTTACTCTGGATCCAGCAGTATCCACCCCATTACTTATTGAATCCTGAAGTATTTCATAAGTGGATCCAAAGAAATGGATGAATAAGGAGGAGTGTTATGAAACCCTTATCTATTCACCATTATGTCATGAGTTACACATGACCCTTGGGATCATGTAACTCATGACCCTTGGGTTGTCCCTTATACCTATATATATGGCCCTTGCCATATGATGAAAGGAGAAGAAGAAATATACTATTCTACAATTCTAGTTTCCCTTCAAACAGTTTTGACTATTATTATTTTTTGTCCATGTCTGTGATTTCACTGTCATTACTGTTATCCAATTGTACTGATTTGTATTTCCTTCTGAATCATTATTGGTCGGTATCCAGTAAGGAAGTGACAAAGGAGAAAGACGATCTAGAATGGGAAATCATTGAGAATTCAAAAGCACTGTCGAGAACAGGACCTGTAGACGGCTACAAGCCGAAGAGGCTCTCGCTGGAGGAGGAGCTCAAGGTAGTTTATATTACTCACTACCCGTGCATATTCATATTGTAACTGGGCAATTGACGGTATTATTAGAGGAACTTCAATCCTTTAATAGTTTAATGGATTTTTTTTTTTTTTGGGTGCAGGCCTTACAAGAGAAGGTTGACATTAACAACTATGAGTACAAGAAGATTCCGAAGCCAAATGAACGAAAATAAAGAATAAAAAGAAAAACAAAGGAAGTAGTTCGTTTTGTAGAGAGAGGTGTTGTGGTTAAAAGCTATGTACTCCAAATTTTGTAGTATATTCAAAACCTCTACTAATGTGAGTTTCTCTTCGCGGTTGCCTATTAGAATGAGAACCACATTTTTGAGTGGTTTTCTGGATTTCTTGGAGAAAACTATAGCCTTCGGCCGTTGTACAAAGTTTGTACAAGAATTTTTCGTTGAATATGAGTAAATAGAATTGCTTAAGTGCATTCTTGTGTGTTTGGGATGTTCAACTCCTTTTGCACTTTCGGATGCTATGGAATGTTTTCCTCACTGGCCACTTGTCTCTTACTCCATGATTTCCTGATTCCATCCATATGCCTCTGCTTTCCTGAGTAGGGCATTATTTCTCTAATCTCCGATGTTAAAGTCTTTCCGATATGTTTTTCGAAATAGATTTTTTTTTTTTATTGTTCAGATTGGATCTTTAAAGTATATAGTTTTTTGCGAGATTTTGATCTAATCTCAAGTGGTTGGAGTGAGGTTGCTAGTCAGAGTGACGGAGAAGCACTAGAATATGACTTTGATAAAGTAACATTTCAAGTTAACAGTATAATACCTCTATACAGTTTCATATAGGAGTGAGCATCGTTTCGATTCGGTTTGAACTGAACTGTTTTTCAGAAAGCCGACATGAACCGTAAATTGTAATTGCAAAACCGAAAATCGAACCGTTACCGAACCGAAATAGAACGGTTCGGTTTTCGGTTAGTTCGATTTAATGGGCCACTGGGCCGGGCGTATTTTCTAAAGTATTAAACTGTGGTTAAATTAATTTGAACGGGTCATAAAAATTTAACAGGCTACAATAAAAACAAATCCAAATATAAAACAAAATCCAAATGTAAAAGTAGTTACTGCCACAATCAAATCTAGATACATTACAAATCCAGATAACGATATATACAATTTACTTGCAGTAACAAAATCCAGAATCCCTAATCTTTATTATATTCATTCACAATCAAATTTACTGGCAACACAATCAAATATTTTTTTTGAATTTGCTGCTAGATACATTACAAATCCATATTATGTAGATTAGAATTTATAGTTTACAAGTATACAAACTACAATCAAGAAGAATTAGTTGCAATACAAATTACGATGAAATTTTTTTCCAATCTCATGGCTCTTGCACTGCACAAACTGATCCAATATCTAATTCCAGACTCAATTCAAACCTGCATTATATAAAGTAACTAAATTGAGGCTCAGAATGGCTGCAACAAGTGACACGCTACTGGCTGCAACAAGAGCCAAATCATCATTGCCCATTCTTATGAAATTTTTTAGTAAAATTTATGAATATTAAACGAAAATATGAATCAGAGTACCTTGCCACTGGCTACAACAAGTGCCACGCCACTGGCTGCTAGGAGTGCCTCGCTAATGCACATCAGAGTAAATCTAGCAGACATAGACAAGTAGTATCAGACTCTATATCCATGCATTGTATAGATTCTATAGAAGAGAACATAGTGATGTATCCGGACTACTATATCCAGACACCTCCACAACAGGCATCATGCAGGTAGTACAATTTATAAACTGTAAATTATAAGCCATCAGCAACATATCAAGTTAGCAACCCTGCATTCTGCATATAGCTTCATGTTTCCTACATTTTTTTGCAGCACCATGCCAGAATAAATAGAATCTATTTGTGCAAGCATAACTAAACAGAATCTATTTGTGCAAACAATGCATAATTAAATAAAATCTATTTGCAATTCAAGTAATCCAATGATGGATATGCAAAAATAAAACATGGGAGAAGTCACAGGAATTTCTTGCACGCAGTGAGGCAATGATTATAAACATGTAAAAAAATTATAGAATACTAAGTATCAAATTAACAAATTAATTTACAATTGTTAAAATGTACACTGTAAGAAAACTGTTGAACTAGGGAAACCAAAGACTTGAGGTCATATGGCACGCAGTGAGGCAATGATTATAAACATGTATAAATTTATAAACCCTAATCTTCAATAAATTAATATGAAGAAGAAGAGTAGTAGATGACCTCACCAAAATACTGAAATAACAAGCACAGCTGCACAAGACACCAACAACATTAGTTTAAAAAAAAAAATTAAATAAATAAACATTTGCAGAAAAAAAAAGTAAAACAATGTCAGACCTTACCAGAGTAGAGAATTTCGAGTGCACTAGTGTCCACTTCGAGGTCTTTAGGTTAGATCACGACAGATTTAGATTAGATATCGAGAGATTTAGGTTAGATCTGGAGAGACTTAAACCAATTCGTAGATTAATTAGGAAGCCAGAGAGATATTAGAGAGGGAGAGAGATCATAGAGACTTTTCAAAGATGGAGTGATAATCGGAGGGAGAGAGTATTCAGTCGAGTTAGGATTAGGGTTTCTTCCAACGAGGAAAGGGGGAAGGAGCAGCTGCAACGTAGAAAATAAAGGAGGATGAGAGAGAAAAACGAGTTAGGGTTAGGATTTTTGACATATATATGTGATGATGGGTAATATCATAAATATACATATACTTATTCGATTTTCGGTTCGGGTCAGGAATCGAATCCCAAACTCGTAACTCGAACCAAAAATCGTTGTTTCTATAGATAGAAACAAAATATCGACCCGTGTCTTCAAAAACCGACCCGAACCGCTATTTCGGATCGGGTTGGGTCGGTTTTCGGTTGAAAAACCGATATTTGCTCACCCCTATAATCATACCAAACTCTTATCTAAGAGTCACAGATGACTTTCAACTAGTCATCATATCATATCTTCATTTTCTTTATCATTCTTGATCGAGGACTTGTATGTCGTTTTGACGACCTAATATTGTTCATTAGGGAAAGATGAGACTCCAGAAGAGACGTTACCTTTGTACAACATAGATGAAGCTGAGGAATAATCAATAACAGTTTCAAGGATGCAACAACTTCATTTTGTAGTTGGACAACTTATATAAATTACTTATTTTGTAATATCTTACTAATAAGACTTGTATTTTTTTAGTTAGTCTTATGTATAATAGTTGGGGATATTTAGAATAAAATTATGTTTAATATTATCTGTATTTCCATCCTAGAATCTTACATACGATAATCGTGGATACGGATACCAGTGTATTCATATGGCGCGTAGCCTGGATATATTAGTTACATACCCGGCTCACCGTATTCTAGGAGCGGGACATGACATGGTCAAATTACTAACACGCATATCTGAGGTGCTCATCCTCCCCTTTTCGTCCACATGCCTTGTGAGCTAAAATGCAGGAAGGCATTGGTTTAGTACGTTAGGCTCACCTGGCTCACACGCCCCAAAAATACCAATGTCACATCATATTCACAAAAGAAGCGAAATCGACACATAACATGGCAAGCAAATACGTCATATGGAGGAATCCAGCCCTTTTGAGTCTTGTCGTAGCGTACTCTATGCTAAAGTGAACTCCGGTCTATAACATATATAAATAGACTGGTACTGAATTTCATCCATACATATACACTATAAATGAACAACATGAATATCAACTAAGTACATCAGAGAAATAAAAATAAAGTATTGAATGAAAAAAGGCTATAAAGTTTTATCCCACATAATACAACTGAAATATGAATCGGGAACAAATATGCTAAAAATACTGAAATAAGAAAAAGGGAATAGCTTGAAGATAACTAGATCCAAGTATTAACTAACTAGATAAAGATATATGGTTCCAAGAGAGAGTCCTACAGTTGATCGGGGGTACTCTTCGGGATAAGACTATGAATCATATATATATATATATATATATATATATATATATATATATATATATATATATATATATATATATATAAGACAAAAAAAATATAACAAGTGAACACTTGTAACTATCAAACACATGACCAGGCTAGCAACCAAAGCTGGTCTAAGTGTTAATTTAGGACAACGTTCACACGCATTAGTTTTTCGAGCTAGGGGATAACGAAAAACAAATAGCGGTCATAACAAGACGCTAGCATCCATCAAGTAAGATGGTAATGCACTCATCACGAGAAGCTAGCGGCCAACAAGTAATGATGAGAGTTTATAAGCAGCTCACACGTTTAGTGATTATCATCCCAACCCAATAATATTGTATGGGTCATATCCATGACACATCCAAGTCAAGATCTTGTATTCCCAAGTAATCCAAGTCTATAGTCCATAATGTAATCTATGACCAAAACTAATACTAAATATCCATAACAAGATACAATCATTGTTGGGCGCGTGCGGAGCATTTGCCAACCCACCTGATCAAAACCAACTCCCGTCTAACGGAAACCAAGCACAAGATGAAGACAAGTATATGGTCGTGACGTATGTCACCTGGACAAATCTCAACCTTTAATAACTCAGATAAAATTACAAGATTGATAAAACTTACATTGAACCCTTTGCCCTAATAGGTTTAACCCTCTCACCACTCTCAAGAAGAAAAATAGAATATTAAAATTGAGATCACATACCAACCCATAGCAATCTTCCTAACTGAAGTTGACGACTCCTCGATTAGATCTTATTCTTCCTTCTGTCTTGGATGACAAAGTTCTAAGAGCAAAGTACACATTTTCTCTTAGATTTTCTTGTGGACGAGCACCCAAATCTCCACTTTGTGCCTCCACCCTCACCTCATATAAATAAGATAAGAAAAGTAATTTTTAGGGTTAGAAAACCCTAAAAATAGTCTACCATCAGATATGGCCGTCCACCAACAACAAACAGTGTAGATTATATCCCATCACTAATTATGGACGTCAAAATATGGTCAAATTAAATATTTGATACAAATATGGAAATCTAATCAAATCTGATATTCAATGTAGATATCCAAATCATATCAAATCAAATCTTTTACTATATTTGGGCTCCAAAATTTGCTCTTACCAAATCCAGACTAGACTCCAACAATCTTTTCCTCCAGTATGATGATAGGATGTTGACCCCATGGCTCCTCAACTGGACTGTATACCTGTCATCCCATGACAAAGTTCCTGCTCCTCCATGCCACTGAGCTCCGATCCCCCGAGCTGCTTTGTATCTTCCTTTGTCTCCAGCTCTTCGACCGTCACGTCGATACTAGCTGGCATGCGTAGCACCTCCTGTACCACTGGGATCCTACCGATATCAGTGACACGACCAATACCGAAGTCCCTGACGATCAGCCTCATCGTAAGTCTCAGCTGCCTGTCCCCGACTTCCGTCTTCCACCGGATAGTGTTAACATTCCGAAGAGCTTCTTCATCCTTGGCTGGCCTAACCAAGCGGACGGTACGATTCTCACGAGATTCGAACTCCTGAACCTGTCCACCTTCGTGTCTGAACTTGAAGCTTCCTCATACACATGTATTCTCGAGCAGAATATCATATACTGTACATGCCGTCGATGACCCACAACTCCCCCTGAACTGTGTGAATGATGATGCTCCTGCCTCAGATAGAGTTTGCTGCAAACCTTGATCTCCTCCCTAGCTTCGAACCGCTGAAATTGATGTCGTTCCGTAAAGCTTTGGAAAACCACTTGTCACCAAAACTAGATCCATAGAGCAACCTCCACCTAGAGACCGACCAGCTGTCATAAGACCGACAGACTGACTCTCAATCTTTGACTCATCACCATCCGTCGTCTTGTCTCAATGAATCGAATCCTCAGTATCCCTCAAAGCTTCTAGAAGCCCCTCTTCAGCAAGTTTTTGAAGATCCACCTCCTGTCGAACACCCCTCGAGCCTCCATCCGGTGCATGTGATCTGTCTGTACAGCTCAGCGGCTTGAGCTTGTACATACCAAAACACAAATCTCTCTGAGCCAGTTGTTGGGAACCCTTCGCAAGCATCCAATCTTTGTCCCCAAACAGACTGTAACAACCATCATCTACCAGCCTCCCTACCGAAATCAAGTTGTAACACAAACTTGGTACATGTTCCATACCCCTAAGGACAAGCTTGTCACTAAACTTCATTGTCAAGTGCATACCACCGATGCTTACAACTGCAGCCGTCACCTTATCATCCATCTTCACACGTCCAAACCTACTGTCACGGTATGATATCAAGATCCTCCTATGTGAAGTGGCATGATACGATGCCCCTGTATCCATGACCCAGTCACCACCATGACACATGCCACAAGTTTCTCTGCATCGATCGCTGCGATAATGATATCTCCAAACGTCGTGAGATCCTACTGATCATCCTTGCATTTGGCCTTCTCAGCTTTAAGCTTCATGCAGTTTCTCTTGATATGAACCTTTTCGCCACAGTGATAGCAGTCCTTCTTGCAGTCCACAATCGTAAGATCTCGAGAACTCTTCCTTGTCATCATTTGTGAGTTGGATCTTTCCTTCCCGTAGGAAGCTACCAGAGTGGACTCCTACGACGATTCTACTTGCATATGCCAGACCTCCTCATTCAACAAGCTACTTTTGACTGCCTCCATCGTGACAACTCTATCAGGCATAGAGTTGCTCACCAACACCATCAACGTCTTCCAGCTTTCCAACAGAGAACTCAAGAGCAGTAGGGGCTAAAGATCATCATCAATTACCATCTTCATCACAGACAACTGATTGATGATACCTTGAATCTTGTTTAGATATTGTGCCACTATGGCACCCACTGTGTACTTCGAGTTGATTATATGGCGAATAAGAAATGCCTTGTTGTCAGCCGTCTTTTTTTTGTACTGTGAATGCAGATTCTCCCAAAATGCTTTTGTCGAACTCTCCATGGACACGTGGTGAAACACCGAATCATCTAACCATTGGCAGATGAATCCAACGGCCTTCCAATCCAGTCATTTCTAATTTTTAATAGCTTTGTCCGTTGGCTTTGTGCTGTCGCCCTCCAACGGACCACGTAAATCCTTGTACCAGAATAGATCCTCCATCATTGGCTTCCAAATTCTCCAGTTCTCCACTATGAGGGTGATCATACGAGTGTTCATTTGTTCCGTAGATATGGTTGTTAGAACCCCCAAAGTTCTGATACCAATTGTTGGGCGCGTACAAAAGCGTTTGCTAACCCACCTGATCAAAACCAACTCCCGTCTAACGAACACCAAGCACAAGATGAAGACAAGTATATAGCGGTGACGTACGTCACTTGGATAAATTCTAACCTTTAATAACTCAGATGAAATTATAAGATTGACAGAACTTACGTTGAACCCTTTGACCTAATAGGTTCAACCCCCTCACCACTCTAAAAAAAAATAGAAGATGATAATTGAGATCACTCACCAACCCGTAGTAATCTCTCTAACCGAATTTAATGACTCCTCGATTAGATCTTCTTCTTCCCTCTGTCTTGGATGAAGAAGTCCTAAGAGAAAAATACGGACTTTCTCTTAGATTTTCTTATGGACGAGCATTTCGAATCTCCACTTTATGCCTTCCCTTTGTGTACTGCCCCGTACTTACATCGTGCCCTATTTTCGTCTACGGGGTGCGCAAGAAAGGAACACTGTCGCTACTGATTCAGTCAGGATCGATAGATCAGGATCGGTCGAACGAAAACGATTAAATTAATATCATTTTCTCGTTATGGAATACTTCTTCGGAATCAAGTCCTATATTTAGTAGATTGCGCCTCGAGGATTAGCTCTGCAGCTGAGTCAGGAGAGACCTTCCGTCGCTCTACTTTTTATGCCGTAAATTGCTTTGGCTTTGGCTTTGGTTTTTGTGAGTGTGTGTTTGTGAATGTTTCGATGGTTTTTATGGCTTACGTTTTTGAACTTCGCATTCATATCAAACTTCTTAAATAACACAGTGTTCTAATCAGTTGCTTATGCGATTGCAGGTGATTGCGTAGGCGACGTCTAAGCACAGCCAACCAGTTCCTCTCTTGAAGCAAAGACTAAGGTGAGTGGCTGACCTTTTTTGCCTCGACCCTCTGTTTCAAAATCAAGTATGAAACACAAAAAACAATACTTGTCGTCATAGTGTAGAATCAATAAAATCATGGCACGATTCTTCACGAAACACTTGCTATCGAACTGCTTTTTATGCAGCAAATTGCTTTGGCTTTGGTTTTTATGAGTGTGTGTTTGTGAATGTTTCGATGGTTTTCATGACTTGCGTTTTTGAACTTCGCATTCATATCGAACTCCTTAAATAACACAGTATTCTAATCAGTTGCTTATGCGATTGTAGGTGATCGCGTAGGCGACGTCTAAGCATAGCCAACCAGTTCCTCTCTTGAAGCAAAGACTAAGGTGAGTGGCTGACCTTCTTTGCCTCGACCCTCTGTTTCAAAATCAAGTATGAAACACAAAAAACAATACTTTTCGTCATAGTGTAGAATTAATAAAATCATGGCACGATTCTTCACGAAACACTTGCTATCGAACTGCTTTACATGAGAAACTGATGCCTGCTTTCTTATGCCTTATTTACTTAGCCTATGCAAACCAAAGGATGAATCAATTAACGTTTATCACAATAATACGGCTAAAGTGCATAAATGACTAAGTTCAAAGAAAGGGTTAGTTTCATACCAAAAAGAGAAAGTTAAAGGTTCTAGTAAAAAGATAGAATATTTTATGAATATGCAAAAATGATCATTGGACAACTTATGCATAAGGCGTAGTTTCCTCAAATGGTTGCCTAGTCCAAGAAACCGATTCGGCCCGAAAGGAACGAGTTATAGCAAGCGTCAGCCATAAATCGACGTGGGTGATTCAGAAACTTTCGCACAGGGTTCGCTACCCGCCGTGAAAGGGTCGTTGTCTAACCCAGCTATAGTCCATGATGGCTTGATATTGCCAGCGACCTTCACACCCTTTTACTTCTTGAATTAACGTACGGGACGCGAGATGAATATGATATCTGCTTAATGTATACAATTTCATATGCTTGCCTCAAAACATATTAACATGCAAATCGAACATGATGGTTAGAAAGATCACAAAAATAGCTAACATGTTTTATAAAACTGTTTGAACCAAATGCAGAGCTTGGGTTTAATTAGCCACTCGCCAGTACATGTGGTCATACTTACCCTCGCTCCTTGCAGGTGCCAGGAACCAGGAGGAACGCACCAACTAGCTAGGCAATATTTCGTGCTTTTGAAGCTTCGACTGCGCGTCAAAGATCCCCACCGTATCACTTTTGAAGACTCTCTGCAAGTCCAAGAAACATGTCTCGGCTTCCCTCAAATCCAGGTGGCTGGAATACTTTTTTTTAAATGAGGGATGTATGTATGGAACGACTATCTCATCGGTGCTCCTTTTGTAGTCGAGTCATGTTGTAAAACACGTACGACACGATTGTAATAGAGTCTATAAATGATGTCTATTATCAATAAAATGAAAAAAATTCTGTCTCAATGTGTTGTTCAATTTATCTATACTCGTTCTCTTAGATGCTGTATTTCGGATTACCTTATGACTATGCCTTGTGCGATCGTAAATTAGGTTCGCACGGTATCACGTCCGGGGGACGACTATCGATTCTATGGAATCGGGGCGTGACACTTTGTTCCTCCACCTTTACCTCATATAAATAAGATAAGAAACCTAATTTTAGGGTTATAAAGCCCTAAAAGTAGTCCACTATCAGATCTGGCCGTCCACCAATAACCAACAATGTAGATTATATTCCATCACCAATTATGGACGTCAAAATATGATCAAATTAAATATTTGTTACAAATTTGTAAATCTAATCAAATCATATACTTAATGTAGATTTCCAAATCGTATCAAATTAAATCTTTTACCATATTTGGGCTCCAAAATTTGCTCTTACCAAATCTTGACTGGACTCCAACATGTTTGATACACTTTCGATCTTTTCGACATCGTATCGAATACGAAAACATGTCATAATTACATTTTGTGCTAGGTCTTCTAATCACATCAGAGGGTATCTAAAAGAACTAGGATACACGTAATGTATGTAGTAATAGAAACTCTAGAGTATCGAAAATGATGATTGATTACACCCGAATATGACTTAGAATCCCCGGTAACCAATCATAAATCTAGAACCACAACATGTAATAATGTTATCTACCATTTCACATATGACATCTACAACCTAAAATACAAGTCGTCAAGGTGCACTTGTTTTCCTCATAGTTGGTAAAGAGTCGACATACCCTAACAAGAATATGTCAGATACATAAATTATAGCAAACCTAAATCAAAAAAATTGAAGGTGCAAATAGAGTAATATCCGTGATAGCTCACATATCGAAGCAATAAATTTTAAAAATTGGTTTCGACAAAATGGTGATTGTTGATTTTCAAAGAAACATTATTTTCTAAGCACAATATTTAAAATAAATAAAATAAATAGAATTTTGAAAAATCGAAAAATAGGGTTTACAAATCTACCCACATTAGAAAAATTTCGTCCTTGAAATTTAAAGAATAAAAATTTAAAGTATAACTAGGATAGACATGCTTCGTTGGTCAGGTGGAAAGGTAGGAAGAATTTTTTAAAATGAAAACACTGATCAATTAGATGAAAAGATAGTAAAAAATTTCTCAATAAGAAACCTTAATCAAGAAGGATGGAAACAAAAATTTTATATATATATATATATATATATATATATATATATATATATATATATATATATATATATATATATATTATATATATAGGCTTGATATAGGAATAGTTTGTTGAAACCAAGGTTATGTCCTTGAATCCTAAAAGTTTCTCAAGGTTTTAAGGTAGGCACCAAGCACTAGAAGAAATATTAACGGAATATTAACGAAGACAACCAAATTTTAGATAACTAAAAAATTATGACCAACAGATATAGTTTAGAAGAGTCTCTCATACATGATATCTAACTTATATTTTAAATCATTGCATCAACCTTGTAAATTTGTATCCTCAAGAATATTTTAAAATTTTTAAAATTTCAATCACTAAATTTTAAATCAATAACTCAACACTTGTCACAATCTTCAAAAATTGTGATTTAGCAAATTGTCAATATTGTCTTATCAAATTATCAATTCTTCATTTAAATTTATATTCCATAAAATTTGAATTCTTTAAAATATTTTAAATTTATTTCCACTCTTTAATAACTTCCTAAAAATCCTAAATTTAATAAATCTCAAATTTCTTGTCTCAATTTTATTTATTATCAATTAAGTCGAAAAGCATTCTTTAACAAAAATTCAACCTTATTATAACAAGATAATCATATTCATCAACCCACATAGAAATTTAAGCCTTAAAGTACCAAAAATTTAATAATTCCCATCTTTAACAATTGATTAAGCTCGAAGAACCAATTTGTTAATCGAGAAGTCTGTCCACCTTTGGTCATACCATCTTATCAACACAATATCATATCCTCATATGAAAATTCTTCAAATTCGTATGATAGATTTACCTTAAAATTTAACATGTATCCATACCTTAATCACATAGCCTTTGTAGCAACCAAACAGTCAAATTGAATAAGGCTTTCCCATTGTATACTTAGTCTTAGTTATTCTCCTAAAAATTAAATTAATTCTAATTATGAATGAACACTTCCGAGTCGCAGGCTCGCAGTAGTACGACTAATATAGGTACTACCACGAGTTCGCACAAATTTGCAAAAACTGACATGCATGGACTACCATTAAAATGTGTCACGACCCGCATCTAGAATTTGGACGTGAGTCATGGTCACGCCCAGCCTACACTACAGAGTTGGAAGTAAAACAGTATATAATATCACAAATATGATTTACAGTCCACGCAATAATATCTCAACTCCTGTAGGGAGGTCAATAATTTTTATCCGTATCAAACTCAAACACAAATTCTAAGAAAGATAAACAATGAAGAAATTTAATAAAAATAATGATAATCACTAATCCATAGTTTAATAATCTCTAGAAATAAGAAATGGGTTCAAAAGATGATACTCAAAGTAGTCTACTAAATTTGGAGACAAATCCAGTCAAATCAAATATAATCTAAGCTAAACTAAATAGTCACAGCCGAAACATGTACTGCTAATTCTCCTTGATGTTCCTGAGGTACAAGATCATGCTCAGCTATAACCTCCACATATGGCTCGTAATGGGTAGGGCACTCGTCCTCACCATAGTCACCTAAAACGTTTAAAATAATATTCAATGCTATCAAAATAATTTAAAAGTATATTTCCATATATCCAAAATCTTATTTGAATTAAAATAAATTATCAATCTTTTTATTGTTCAAAAAAATATGATTTCATTTTACAGAAATTCAAAGGAAATTTATTTTCTAAGCACAATATTTAAATTAAAATAGAATAACATAAATAGATTTTTGAAAATTCAAAAACAGTTGTTACAACACTTATACCTGACTCAATGTCCCGAATGATGACTTGTAGGTCCCGAACATTCCAAGGTACCATGCCACATCCAACCGTTCCGTGGTTATCATATTTCTTCCAACAACTTCATGGTTTCGAACTCTAATTGTTCACGTAATTGATGAAGACTAGTATTTGCATATAAGTAGTTTCGTAGCATTTGTGCCACAATTGCTTGTTTCATTTACGAAGCATACCTTTCAATGTTATGACAATTCTGTAGCATTGCGCCATAACACCACTTTGCATATGAAGCCACACTTTCGATGTTGTAAGACTTATTGTTCAATATTCTCCAATTCGTATAGTTGATGAATGCCTCAATACAGTTATTCGACGTTATATGAGTTAGTGTTCAATGTTCTATGGTTCATATATTGATACACTCATCGATACAGTGGTTTGATGTCATACGGCTCGTGCACTGAGGCACTCGTCGATGCAGTAATTCGATGTTCTATTACGACTCGTGCGCTTGATGCATGTTTCGCTTAAGTTGATCAATGTTCTAGGGTCAATATTTTATTATCAATATTCTATCTTAGTGTTCAACACACACTACGACTTCTACTTATCCAAGCCACGCATGTGGACTCTATGAGTTACTTAGCATACAAGGGTACTTTTTATTAAGGCAAGATGGAGTAGGAAAGAAGGGTCAGAGAGTCCTTCCACCTTTACTATTTTTTCTATCTCTCGTCGATCCGATACAACTCGATTCCTTAACTTTTACAAATCGGTGTGTTGTACGATCCTCTCATCCGATCTAACCATACGAGCACTTTGTTCTCCTTCGAACTAACCGAATGGTCTGACCTATCGTGTCCATGTATCAACTCGTTGCGAGGCGATACTCTGATCGCGACGGACTACGTATACAATATGGAAAATTATCGACCTAAAAAAACTCAGTGTGTACTACCTAATTTCGAAAGAGGGATATTTTTGCCATTTCAATAATTTTTTATAATTGTATTAGTGATGGTAATATTTATTTTATATATATTAGTTGTGTGCTAGTTAATTAGAATAGACCATGTGACTAGTTAGTTAGTGGACTAGCCTATTTATTAGACTTGTGTTAGTGGACCAATTAGACTAGACATGACATTAGAGCCCAACAACTAAAATGGCATGACACATAGACCAACGCTTTGGACTAGGCCCAACTAGACCCAATTAGTCATTCCATTTATTAAAAAGAGATTTGTTTATTTACCAAAATAGGATTAGAAACTTTCATGTATTAATTAGCCTTCATGACAAGCATATAGGGGCATATTAAACATCTTGCATTGCATGGAATAGCCTAGACTTGGCATGCCATATAGAGAGGGAGCACTCTCACTCTCTCTCTCTTCATTTTATTTTGTGCCAATTATTATATAAGCCCCCTAGATTTTTATAGTTATATTTTTATTTATTTTGTTTAATATAGTTATTACTATATATTTTTCCACTATTATTTTTTTATCATTAAATATACTTTTTCGTAGCTTTGATTTTGAAGCACAAGAAATGCCAATCTCTAGAAACTTCCTTCATGAGCTTTGATCTAGATAAGTTTATCTTCACTTTGGTATATCATATCCCACTCAAATATGTTCTTTTGTATTCTATTTTTGTCGTACAACTTTTGGGTCAACTTAGGCCAAAAGGTTATCTACTGTAAAACTTGTCGTACTTTCTAACTAGATTTCGGGACTCGACATCGATCCAACCTAAACGACCCAATATATGATTTTAAATTATTTTTAGCCTACTACACACAAGTTTATAGCGTCCCACTCAATTGATTTTTCATGTGCTACTTATTTGCAAATTGCACGTAATACCCGTTTATAGTCATTTCGGTGTTTAATTATATTGGAAATATTTTCGGGACTTATATCCAAGCCAATCTAACTTAGTGGAGACCACTCTAGGGTGTCAAACCATAGTAGAACCATAGTAAATTAAATTAAATCAATTTAATAGCAGCCATGTGCGCAAATCCTACCAAGTTTGACCAAAGTCAAACATCATATTCAAATAAGGAAACCATTACTACTCCAATTCAAATTGATTGATTGGAAGACCAAATAAACTCCAATTCAATCCAAATCAAAACCTATATTTCCATAACTCATTGAGCATCAAAACCCTATATCTATTACTCCTCCATAGCCGCCTACCACCTCTCCATTGTGCAAAACCCGAGCCCCTACTCCACTTGGCCGCCACCCACAACCCCCTTGGTCGTTCCTATAAACACCCCCTCTTCTTCGACTTCCAAGCCTTCCACTGCCATACCCCTCTCGAATTCCTACTCCACCCTAGTATCTCTTGGAAGTACCATATTGCCTTCGGAGAGAGGTCCAACCTTTGAAGACACCAAAAACTTATAGTTTTGGTCTGAATTCCAGTAGCAGGTTAGTAAATTGTAAAATAGGTTAAAAATAGTTTTACTTATCTATTTTGCCTCAAACCAAGTTTAACGGATAGACCTACATGTTTTCTTTCATGTCCAATTGCTAACTCACACTATTCTACTCTGTTTGCCCGTGACGTCCGTTGTACTGAAATGTGTCCAGAATTGACCAATTTTGTTGCGGTGACTTTTTCGATGACTTCGAACCCCGTTTGATCTCAAAAAAAACCTTGGTAAGGTCTCTAACATCTCTATCTACAATACAAAATCATTGTTTGTGAATATTTACAAGAATTTTATGTTGGTATGTCATTACTTTGATCCTATCAATTTTCAGATACCGATCAAAATCCATCTATTTGATTCCAAATTTTCGTAGGATTTAAATATGATATAAATATGATAAATTTAGATTAAAAATAATATTTAATCCTAATTATTCTGATTTATTCCAGAATAAATAGTTTTCTTTTTTTTTTCCATGATTTTTGCTTCTGAATTGAAATTCTATGTGGCATGTTGTGTTAATACTTAAATATAGCGATTTGGTAGTTTTTTCTTAAAGATATTTGTATAATATATATTCAGAATTTAATATCAATATTTTCCAAAATTTAAAGTACATATTTACGATATAATTTTACTATTTTAACTTATTGCTATATATGGTAGAGTAATAGTATGGACTAGTTGACTATTTTGTGACTAGTTTAGTCTAAATAAGGTATGTATATAGATATGGTAAGACTTGGGGTGATATTTATTAGTTTAATTTATACTTCTAGGGGATCGTGATCAGTCAGTTGCAGCAGTTGAAGCCGGACCGATATTTTATACTTTTGGTGTTAATTCAGGCAAGATACCTTGCCTTTATTTACTATTTAAATTATGCTCTCTATTTCTGTTTTTTTTGTTGATTACAATTATAGTGGTGTGCGTCCAAGTTTGACTTGGGTGCCATCAATGTTGTCATCGATGACTTGTGGGTGCGTGTGTTGACTTAGTGTTGGTGGACTTACCTCTAGTGGTGAAGTTATTAATATAACTTCCATGGCCTTGACACGTATTACTATACGACACATTGAGTGAGATTTCATATACATGAGTAGCGCATTGACTGGCCATTGGTGTATTGACTTATTAAATAATTAGATTGTATCTAGGTAGGATGACTTGGCATTGAGATATGGTTTGTCCGAGTCATGGATATGACTTGTGCAAGTCATGGATATGACTTGATGGTATCAAAGAGAGATGATTAACTTGACTTTCCTATGAAACCTTGTCTTTTGTTTTCCCTATCAAAAGAAGGAAATTGACTTATCCCATATCTTTGAATTATCCTTTAAAAGTTCTCAATATCTTTGAATCCTAACTCCCTTGATCACGACCAATCGACTTTGGTCAGCTTCCCTTATCATATTAATATCCTGGGTCGTACTCAATTGAATTAAATTTAATTGTGACCTGGATCTCCATCCTTGGATGCTCGTGCTCAGACTTCGATGACCTTGTTCTCCATCTTGCCCAAATCTTGATTTATCCAGAGATTGATCAACTTAGATCATGTCGAGACTAAATCTTCTTTTATATATACCGTGATTGGATTTCAATGCTATTGACAGTCATGCTTTAAACTTTCGATTTTGATCATCTTTAGAATAGTAACCTTATAGTTAATTCCTAGTTGTTTTTTTGAAAATTACTAGTTTTTATATAGGATGATAGACTGCCTTATAGCCCGAAGACTTATTGTTTTCCTTATCTTTTCCATTATGGAACCCATGACCAGAGTCTGTCCCCAGTGCACATCTTTAGTTTCGGATGAGACCGAGATTGTACTTTCCCCTTCTATTGCTCAGGAGGTGTTAGTAGCCTCACTAGAGAGTTTTTCTCCATCTCCTATCCTTCAGGAGAGGGCTGCAGTTCAGCCGGAGACTGAGGGCCTCCTGTCACGAACCGCACCCAGTATAGGAGCACGAGAAGTGGGTACGTCCAGCCTACGCCGCAGTGTCGGCGGTAGAATGCTGTTCTAGGTTACTATCTAATTAACAACTCACACAATTATATAATGTACTTGTCAAATCTCAACTCCGAACGGAGGAAAAATATAGATATAATGAATTCTCAATCACAGTCTAAGAACGATACGGTAACACAAAAGTTTATAACTAAAGGCTAAACAATAACTATAAACTATTAAATAATAATATCTCAAACAAACTCAATATCTCAAGTTATTACAATTCAAGTTCTAAACATGAATCTAAAGCAAGTCTACTAGCTAGTCTCCTGATCATTCCTGAGTGTCGGGGCCAAAGGTAGCTAAACCATCTCCTAGTCCATAGTAAGTAGGGCAAGTGTCCTCGGGACAAGCATCTATAATATTTTGTCAACGTATCCAGTCAGGATTGGAACGAGCACAACTCATCTAGAAATTCTAAGTAAATGACAAAGAACTATAAAACAGTTATAGACATTTATATTGATGAACATGGCAGTTTTATACTGGTAATGATGTAGAGAAATAGTTAAGGTACAAAAAAAGTAAGGTAACTAAAGAAGAGGAGAAGCATGGCAATGAAGACTGTAAAATAAGATCTAGCTGAACTAGAGTAACATGATATAAGTCCAGACAGTATAATATGAGTCAAGTGTAATCCCAATGTGAGTCCAGACAATGTAAATCTAATACCAGACGAATCTAGCACAAGATGAGTCCAATATAAGGTGAGTCCAGTCAGTGATCAATAATTTCAGGGTCAGTCCAGACAATATTCTAATAGTATATTTTAAAGATCGACATGTAAACGGCTGTAGGTAATACGGCACATCGTACACTCGGCCAAGTGTGGGATGGCTATCTTTCCAGTATAATTCCAAGGGAGTGGTTCCAGTATTTGGGAATGTTCACCTGTCTACTCTAATATTTCCCCGCCCAAAAAGTACAAATAAATCCATAACCCGACACGAAAATAAGTACAAGTCCAGCCAGCACATGAATGATACTAGTAAGTGATTCCAGTAGGTGATGCTAGTAGTGGTTCCAGAAATGGAGGCCAGACATGAATAAATGAGTGTCGCATGTAATAGATCCAGCAATATCAAATCGTGTTTGTAACAGAGAATCAAATAGAACTAACTAGAACTGAAATACAGTAATCGACAAGTAAATGAAAGAACTGTCAGAGAATGTACTCGCCTGATATCCTGAATGACTGATGTATATCAGATGTCTCAACCGGAGTCACAATGTCCTATTTAGAGTAGTACAGGTTATAATGTGTTTAAATTAAGGTAAATAAAGTTTACGATACAATCTACATGATTTCTAAGCCAATCTAGGTCAAAGTCAAACTTTTAGGGTTACATTGGTCAACTTCCTAGTTAACTAAGTCAACAAGTCAATATTGGTCAATTCCATAAACTAGGCTAATTTCTAGGAGACAAGGTTTAGTCAAATCCTATACTAACTAACCTCAAGAATCTAATCTCACATAAACTAAGTATCAAGACCAAAGCTCTACCTTAAAACTCAACTCCTAAGTTAACCATATACCAATCACCCATATACATACATATAGGGTACACTATGACCCAACCTAAACTCAGTCTCAGGAACTGAGAACAGCCCCAACTAATGCAAATGCAAACCTAGCCAAGCCAAATCAGGCCTACAGTTGTGGACAGAGCTCCTCCCCTTCTATCTAATTTCTTAACCTTTTTGACCTCTCATGCATCCTGCTACTCCATCCTCTTCTCACTTCTCACTGAACTCACAAACCTATCTATAGTATATTACTCACACACATAAATATATATATATATAGATAACTTACATACATACATCTATCAACTATACTATCAACTGGAAACCAAAATGGCCAAGGCCAAAGCAATGACTATGGCAATGGCAATGACGATGGCATGGATATGCAGGATAAAATAGTCCCTTATATGGAAATCTGATCATAGGTCTGATCTTATGAGTTCAGTAAGATAGGTAGTCTGAATATTACAAGTTCTCATAACCTGAACATTAGTTGTTCAGATATTAGAACAAGGAATATGATGGCATATTAGATATAGGGAACTACATTACCAAAGACTGAGCTATAGGATATGTGCTTAACTGCTATAGATGGATATCTAACTAAATACATGGGGGTTATTCTTGATATCAAATATACCAAAGTATACTAGGTCTGATACTCAAACCTAGAGTATCATTGGATTGATGCAAGGTAAAGGGACTGAATCTAATTGAATGGAAATTTATGTCAAGGCAAATGGGATGCTAATGAGTTATACAAGGCTTGATACATCCTATAGGACCAAAGGTTGAATAATGGTTAAGGCAGTGAATGCACTCAAACACGATTGGTTGATCAGGATATACTCTAAGGGGAATGAATCATATGGTGTTGACTGATACCAACAACCCATTCATAACCCAAAAATCCAGATAATTAAATCCAAACAACACTCAAATAACCCTGGTATCAGTCGATACCCAAACTAACACACACAAACAATTTCACTGAAAGAAAGGAAAATATGTATCGAAAGAAAGTGTCACACATGTGTCAAATGCGTGTCCATCCATAGTGCCCCAAAACGTGTCTAGATTGTGTCTAAAACTGTGTCAAAATCTAGTGTCGAACAGGTGTCAAAATTGTGCACAGGCAACCCTCGTGCAGTGGCGTCGAGCATCACATGATACGACACACACCCTCTTATGTCACGTGCTTGTGTCCAGAAGTAGCCTACGTATAGGGGTAGGTGTCTAGGTGCATGTTATGTTTCTAGGTTGTGTCATGTCGTGTCAATCAATGCGTATCAGAGCGTGATTTCGTGAGCGTGCACAGTGAGCACAAGACAGTACAACCTCAATTTCTCCCTAACCACTCGATGGTTTCTCCTCAAATTTTGTGTGCGTTGTGTCAGTGTTTGCCCACACCTTCCTATAAAATTTTGTGTCAAACTGTGTTGTGTCCACAAAGAAAATGGACACGGATAGCATGACAGTGCACGAGGTCTCGTGCACATGTCCCCGTGTCCTAAAATAGTGTCCAAACAATGCTAAAATTGACTCAATCGATTAGGGTTATGATATACACATGTTAGGCTACACATATATGTAATTAGTTTTAAAAATTACTAAAATAAATTTCTATGTGGCATTTCACCAAACACTTATTTAAAAACACCGATACGTGTCTGATACATATACTAAATAGACACGAGATCCTACCAAACTTGATCTACAGGGGTATGATACCTAGATGTATGCATCTATGAAGAAAAATTAGGGTTTTAATGGGTTTAAAATGGTTTACCTATTGAGAATTGGAATCTCAATATAAAGAGCCTAGAATTGATGTCTTCCTTGATTTGCTATGGTTCAAATGTCCTCAAACCTTGCTAGCAAGCCTCCACAAGTTTTCTCTACAGTTGGGGATGATGATGCAATTGATTTGACTCAATTTGGACTTAATTTGGATTAAATGGGAGAAGTTTAGGGAAGAACAAATTAGGGTTCTTTGTATGTATCAAAAAGAGGCAATGGCTACTAGATGATACTTTATAGGAGGGGAATTTACTACTTGTGGCTGCCACAATAGGAATTAGGGTTAGGTTTAGATGTAGATGGGTGACTAAGGCTTCTCCACCAAACTTCAAGTCCATTCATTAGTCCAATTTAGTCCTAAGACTTTCTTTCTACAAATATCTTAAGGGAAATATCCTACTACAATGATATCTAGATATTTCTAACCTAGTATAACACCCAGTTTTCCAGATGAGGGTAATTTTGAAAATTTATAATTATAATAATTATTTATTGATATTTATTTCATATTATAATTTTTGGTAATTTTTAATCAATTTTAAACTATTTAAAAATCATGACTTGTGATTTGGTGTTTTGCTAGTGTAACCCTAGAGATAGTGATCTAGAGCCTAGCCATGTGATTAGGATATTTTATTTATCATTTTTTAGCTTGAGAGTTTTTTTGTCATTTTTGGGTTTATTTGATTTTAATATTATTTATTTGAATTTATGGAAATTTTTAGGAATTATTTTGGATGATGGTTGACTAGGTTGACTTTGACTAACATTGACTTTGGTAGACTAGTCTAGAAGCTAACCCTAGTTGTGACTGCCTTGGTTAGGTTAAGTAACCCTAGTCTAACTAGAGTTAACCCAAGATTTAGTCTTTTAGACTCGAGTTAGAATAGAGAGGGTTAAGTCATAAGTCATGACTTATGGTTTTGAGACCAATAGATAATCACTTAGCCATAGCTTGTGAAACTTGGCCAAAGGCCCATAGTCCATCACTAAACCCTAACCCTAACCTACTATGGCCATCCACCTAGGGAATCCCACCCTATTTAATGCCTCCTTCATTTAGGGTTAGCCTCCCTTGGAAATAGATCTCAAGTTTAGAAAGAGGTAAATACCCAACTTTAGAAATTCATAGAAAATCCATTTTAATTCCTTTTTAATCCAAACAAATTGCAATAGGTTCTAATTAGTGTGTTCTTGCTATTTGTGGAAGTTTTTCTCAGTTTGTGAACAATTTGGTAAATTTTGGAAAGCAAGGAGAACACCCCTCTTTAGAGCTTTTGAGGAGATTGATACCTATAGGTCATTCCCTAAAACTCTATTATAGTTGCTATTATTTTTGCATATTAGCCTAGATCTAGGTGTCCCCTAGCTAACCCCCAAGTTTGGCAGGAAACCGTATCCGATTTGTGTGCCAATTGGACACGTATCAGTTTTAGGCATTAAGTGTTTGATGAAATGCCCCAAAGAACATCTCGACCTAATTTTTGGAATCTTTTTGAATGGAATTGTAGATCTAGGGCTTGCTTGTGGATTTGTGTCATTTCTCCTTGATTTTGGTTTCGTGTCATGTCCACACGAGGACACGAACACAGTCCCCGCACGCGGCTAGGGTTTCCCCTGCTACTCGGGGTGAAATTCTCCACGGACACGGTGACTCGACACGAGCCACTTGACACGCAGGTGGGGGCAGTATCTGACAAGGCCCTCCCCAAGTCTCATATGTCCCGCACGAGCTCGTGCACTGGATTGGCACTATACGCGCACAGTTCGATTTTGGGTTCGGATACGGCTTGATAAGTCGGACACGACGACACGTGGGTCCGATTCAGGGTGGTGGAACCCTAGTCCTATCCTAGGCGAACCTATAGGAACGAGTACGTGTCCTAGTTCGTGTCGTGTCCACGAATGGTGTGCACGCGTGCACGAGGCAATCCTGTGCACAGACTCGTGTCTGTGTATTTTCGATGCTTGGACACGTCGTGTCCCACTTTGGGGACACGACACGCACTAAAATGAATGTCCACACCTACACTATTATTTACCAACCAAATTCCTATTGATTAATTTCTATTTTAGTGATGGGATAGGAAATATTCCATTCGACTGATACATGGGATATATCAGTGAGTTTAAGAGTTGATCTTCATTCGAATTACATTAATGTTTAATATCATATAATTAGCTATGTTAAATATCTGAACATTAGGTAACATGTTAGCTATATGGGGATTTAATTGTATTAAGATTGTGAATGGGATTCGAATATAGGAATTTATGGTTACTATTGAAATGGAATTGAACCCTGTTTTGAGTTATGTACACTGTTTTAATCTTAATTTCTGATTACATTTATTGACTCACACTTTCATTACACCCTAAGTTAATTCCTGTACACAGGATCCTAACACACATCTACATTTAACTGTCACTTGCAGACCTGGAAACCTGTATACTAAATCACCTATCCACACTTACACTGGTTTCCTGAGACAAACCTGGGACTTTAGTATTCACTGATTTGAATTTCTGAAATAACCTTGAGACACTCTCACCTTGTGCTAAACTTGAGATTGATCTTCAATTCCTGAGAACACTAATGCACATTGGTTGTATCGAGACTAAATCGAATGATCACACTGTCAATAGTTGTCTAACCTGAGAACACATTCCCCTTAGCCCTCTAACACACACATAGCTCACTTCTCTAACACACACACACACACACACACACAGGCCACCCTCTTATGATATCTTGTCACTTGAATCATACATATACATGCCTAAACACTGTTTTCCTCTCACTCTCAGATGTTCACACACTTTTACACACAGTTTGGAGTTGCTACTGATCTCCTCATGTATTGTCAAGGGTTGGAAACCCGAGAACATACTTTTTCGCTAAAAAACTCAGTCAACATACATTTCTCTGAACATATGTACACTGTTAGTTCACTGAATAGGTTTTAACTAAAATTCCTGAGACTTCATCACATGGAAATGCATTGTTTGATAACACTCTCATGACACTTTGCTCACATGTACACACAAATATACATTGCCCTTTTCTATCCCTATGTATATGTGTACCTACATATGTATGTATATATATTTATGTGAGATACATATATAAATATCCTATATATTATAATATGTGTGTGTATTATATTTAGACATATGTATTGATATGATAATATGTGATATGTGGGTTCGCTTAGGCATGATATAGCCTATAGCCTAGGGCTCATGGCCTATGGGTGTGTCTGTTGCCTAGTGAGTGTCTAGTAGACTTGTACAGTCTAGAATTGGTGTGTGCTTGATAGAATAGACTAGTTAGACTAGTATAGACTTGTTTGACTTAGGTTTGACTTAGTTGACCTAGTTTGACTTCCAGGGTTGACCAGAGTTGACCAAGAGTTGACTTTGGTCTAGATTGACCTAGATTTATATAGAATGCATTGAATTGCATCTTATTATCATTTTAGACATGTTGTGACTTGTACTGTTCTATAGGAGACATACACCACTCCTCGGACAGTAGATATTATTCAGATACTCAGGATACAGGCGAGTACATTCTCTGATCATTTCATATCTTGTTAGAATTATATTCCTGCTTTAGATTACTTTACTTGATGCTGTGACGACATTATCACAGATTAGTACTATATGGATCTCTTCATGCGATGTTATCCCCCTTGGGAGCATCGGGTACATTATGTCATGTGTATTTTACTTTCATCATGTACTCCTGTGCTTTCACCAGACATGTACACTCTTGTAAATCATGTACTCTCATGTTCACGGAGCCCTCATGTATACTATCATGTGCACCCTTTTATGGGCCTTCATGTGATATCACGTATAATAACATAACCTGCTTAGATCCTTATGTATTGATTGGGGAAACGGGGGAGTGCAAATAGTCATGTGAACAAATTATATCGTAGTGTAGATCATGTGAAACTCCTTAGTGTAGATCATGTACTAATCTGTCCTGTTCACATGTACTATCCTGTACTCTACATCACTAGCCACTGTTAGTTTTCTATATACAGTAGCTATTTACTTACAGTTCTCTTTCTTTTACATCATGTACTTCCTTTCAGTTTCCTGTATCTTACTCTACTGCATGTTTATATTTCTAACCTGCTATGATTTGTTGAGATGTATTGTGCTCGTTCCTGTTCTGACTGGACCAGTTGAAAATATTACAGAGGACGAGGAGGAGGCCTGTGTGGATACCTTCTATGGGACAGCCCTAGACGACACTTGTGAGCTGGACTCTCAGGAGGACCCAGCTCTAGCTGATGATATTACTCCTACTACCTAGACTAGTTTAGTTAGGCTTTATCTTACTTATGTTGTCTTGGGACTAGTTTAGTTAGGTTTTATTTCCTTTATTGAGATCTGGATTGTATATATTCTTCATACTCTGTAGTTGAGACTTTGTATATCTGGATGTTGCTGAGTTGTTATCTTAGATACTTAGACTCTTCTGATCATCTGTATTTCATTTGAGTTCTATATCATATCATGCTTCTTCTTCCTTAGTTGTGATTGAGTTTACATTCTGCTATGTCACCCCCATTCGGGGAGTATAAACTGCTTAGCATTATATTGTTAGATGTTGTGACCTAGGACAGCGTTCTATCGCCGATACTGCGGCGTAGGATGGACGTACCCACTTCTCGTGCCCTTACTCTAGGGTGTGGGTCGTGACACATTTTTAGTGGTGGCCCATACAGGTCGAGTTTATGTAGTGGTATTCAAATTAGAGTATCACTACAGCCTGCAGTAGAATTAGGATATTTTTGAGGGTATTCAATCACACTTGGAAAACTCTTAATCAGATTCCTTTATCTAAATTGTTGCTTATTTCTTGAATATAAATTGTCCCCCTTTTTGAACTTTCGCTTCATTCTCAGAAATTGCTTCTTGTTTTGATCTGTCTTCATGATGGTTATGAAGACACGATCTCATCGCTCCGGTCCGGGGAATACTATCGAGAGGCTGGCCACCTCTCGTCCTGTTCATCAGGGCCTCGAGACCGCAGCTCCTGTTGTGCCGACTCAGGTTGGCATTTTTGCTACATTGGAGGTGCACCTCTGTCTGTACAAAGACTTTTTTTCGTCATTCCTGATTTCTTTCAGTAGCAGCGGTTCATGCAGCATCAGCAACAGACCGGGGGAAACCAGCAGGGGCGAGCTATCGTCAGGACAGTCGATGATACACAGACCATTGGAGATCTTGCTGCAAGTTCTATTTTTCTCGATTCCGTTCCCGCAATTATCTTTTATAACTACCTTGAAATTCGATTCCATCTGTTCCTTGTTGATTGATTAATTTTGTCATGTTGCTCTTTTGTTATGTTTGTTTTTTTCTTCTTAAAAAATCATATGGGCTAGGTCACCTCAGTTATGGGATCTAGAATTTTTGATAGTCGTGTTAGCTGGCATAGTGAGGACATATAGTCAGATTTTGGACGTATTTCTCAGGTGTGGGAATTTAAGTTTTTGCCGTCGCATGCGACAATGCGAAAATTTTAAATACCATGATTCTAGAGGTATGTATCTTAGTCAAGGACTCTGTGATTATCGTAGCCTTGCTCACTAGCATGACGAAGACTCTGAGTAACATGATTTTGGACAGACGCATATGATTATCAGATTTTATCTTGAGAAGGTTTCAACCTATCATCTCTATCATACCCTTCTGTTGGTTTTTTTTTTTAAAAAATTGTATTCCATCAAATAACTTAGGAGTAGGAATATTTAGTTGTAGAGCTTATTCATATGTAGTTCTTTCATATTGTAGTGATGTGATTACTTATAGAGTGTCTGTACTCTAGAGAAGATAGTAAGTATTGGTATTAGAATAGTAACCCATTGTAGATGTTTTTCCTGTTATTTATAATACCAACCAGTTTACATATAGGATGTTAGTATGCCTTACAGCCTTCATGATTGTTATTACTTTCCTTACCATTTCCAGTGAGACACCCACGACCAGAGCCTGCCCTTGAGTATAGTTGTAGTTCACCTAAGACTGAGAGGCCTATATACATATAGATTGCAGATGATATTGGCATATGGGATATGGGTTGGTTGATATCTATAGGTCATTGTTGAATAGGGTATTGACATGTTGATTAGCCTATATTTTGTTCAGTTTTATATTTTAGTTAAGTTCTCTTTGTGTTGAGTTCAGTCATGATTGATCAACCTTTATAGGCAGTGTGTAGACCCTTTTTCCTTGGTTCATACTATTTCAGGTTGTTCACTGTACTCAAATTTCATTATCTACCATGTTGCATCATAGGTTTCACTGGACCATAGTTTAGACCCCAATTATTGACTCACCAATATAACCATCAACCCTTACCATATTCTGCATATCTGGAGAGTTAGTATCATACATACTAGAGGTCTGTACTCACCCCTTGGGACAGTTCACTGTTCTGTCCCAGTACACCTTACAGTATCTGACCCCTTTATTAGAGTGATAGGCATGTGGTAGGGAGTATGTGTTATTAGACCTTGAGTAGAGTTGAGGTGATGAGGGTTAATATATATATAGTTTGTCTATATATGTAATGTATTTTGATTGGTACGTAGCCTGCACTTATTTGTAGTATACTGCCTATTGCATTCCCTGTACACCAGTTTGGTTCACTTCTTTTAGACCACTGTCTTGCATGTAGTTAGTTCAACCAGATATATAGGAGAGGGCAGGTTGATCTAGAGGCATGTTTCAGTCACCATGTAGGTTTCCTTTCACTTTGACTTTACAAGTGGACCCAAATGTCCTGTCCTTTAGCTCATAAATTTCAGTCTCCTTAGCATCATTCCCTTTTTGCCTATATTGATGTTTCAGGCCATTCATCCTTAGCCAATTTTTGAGCATTTGTTTCAGTCCCTTATAAGTATAGTCTACTTTAACCCTTGGTTGATCAGTCATATATATATATATATATATATATATATATATATATATATATATATATATATAATATACTTAGGATATATGTGATGGGTTGTTGTTCTTGAGCTTATGTATATGTGGTATTTGGGATTTGGTGTGCTTAGCTTATAGGTATTTAGTTATGGGTGACTTGATAGGATTGGAAAGTTGAGAGCTAGCCTATTATAGAGTCTTTTTTGCTAATCTCTAGTTGCCAACACCTAGATAGCTAGCATAGGTGAAATCCTAAGAAGTTGACCAGCTAATGACCAAGTACTAGGATGTTGAGAAAATTGACTAGTGATTGACCCTTGACTATGTTTGACCTAGAAGGGAGTGCGATCATCTTAATCTCGAGGACGAAATTTTTATAAGGTGGGTAGGATTGTAACACCCAATTTTTCAGATGAGGGTAATTTTAAAATTTTGTAATTATAATCATTATTTATTGATATTTATTTCATATTATAATTTTTGGTGATTTTTAATTATTTTTAAACTATTTAAAAATTATGACTTGTGATTTGGTGTTTTGCTAGTGTAACCCTAGAGATAGTGATCTAGAGCCTAGCCATGTGATTAGGGTATTTTATTTATCATTTTTTAGCTTGAGGGTATTTTTGTCATTTTTGGGTTTATTTGATTTTAATATTATTTATTTGAATTTATGAAATTTTTAGGAATTATTTTGGATGATGGTTGACTAGGTTGACTTTGACTAGCATTGACTTTGGTAGACTAGTCTAGAAGCTAACCCTAGTTGTGACTGCCTTGGTTAGGTTAAGTAACCCTAGTCTAACTAGAGTTAACCCATGATTTAGTCTTTTAGACTCGAGCTAGAATAGAGAGGGTTAAGACATAAGTCGTGACTTATGGTTTTGAGACCAATAGATAATCACTTAGCCATAGCTTGTGAAACTTGGCCCAAGGCCCATAGCCCATTACTAAACCCTAACCCTAACCCACTATGGCCAGCCACCTAGGGAATCCCACCCTATTTAATGCCTCATTCATTTAGGGTTAGCCTCCCTTGGAAATAGATCTCAAGTTTAGAAAGAGGTAAATCCCCAACTTTAGAAATTTATAGTAAATCTATTTTAATTCTTTTTTAATCCAAACAAATTGCAATAGGTTCTAATTAGTGTGTTCTTTCTGTTTGTGGAAGTTTTTCTCAGTTTGTGAACAATTTGGTGAAGTTTGGGAAGCAAAGAGAACACCCCTCTTTAGAGCTTTTGAGGAGATTGATACCTATAGGTAATTCCCTAAAAATCTATTATAGTTGCTGTTATTTTTGCATATTAGCCTAGATCTAGGTGTCCCCTAGCTAACCCCCAAGTTTGGTAGGAAATCGTGTCCGATTCGTGTGCCAATTGGACACGTATCAGTTTTAGGCATTAAGTGTTTGATGAAATACCCCAAAGGACATTTCGACCTAATTTTTGGAATCTTTTTAAATGGATTTGTAGATCTAGGGCTTGCGTGTGGATTTGTGTCATTTCTCCTTGATTTTGGTTTCGTGTCGTGTCTACACGAGGACACGAACACAGTCCCCGAACGCGGCTAGGGTTTTTCCTGATACTCGGGGTGAAATTCTCTACGGACACGGTGACTCGACACGAGCCACTTGACACGTAGGTGGAGGCAGTGTCTGACAAGGCCCTTCCCAAGTCTCATGTGTCCCCGTGTCATGTTGAGCGAGCACGAGCTCGTGCACTGGATTGGCACTATACGCGCACAGTTCGATTTCGGGTTCGGATACGGCTTGATAAGTCGGACACGACGACACGTGGATCCGATTCAGGGTGGTGGAACCCTAGTCCTATCCTAGGCGAACCTATAGGCACGAGTACGTGTCCTAGTTCGTGTCGTGTCGTGTCCACGAATGGTGTACATGCATGCACGAGGCAGTCCTGTGTACAGACTCGTGTCTGTGTATTTTCGATGCTTGGACACGTCGTGTCCCACTTTGGGGACATGACACGTACTGAAATGAATGTCCACACCTACACTATTATTTACCAACCAAATTCCTATTGATTAATTTCTATTTTAGTGATGGGATAGGAAATATTCCATTCGACTGATACATGGGATGTATCAGTGAGTTTAAGAGTTGTTCTTCATTCGAATTACATTAATGTTTAATATCATGTAATTAGCTATGTTAAATATCTGAACATTAGGTAACATGTTAGCTGTGTGGGGATTTAATTGTATTAAGATTGTGAATAGGATTCGAATGTGGGAATTTATGGTTACTATTGAAATGGAATTGAACCCTGTTTTGAGTTATGTACACTGTTTTAATCTTAATTTCTGATTACATTTATTGACTCACACTTTCATTACACCCTAAGTTAATTCCTGTACATAGGATCCTAACACACAACTATATTCAACTGTCACTTGTAGACCTGGAAAACTGTACACTAAATCACCTATCCACACTTACACTGGTTTCCTGAGACAAACCTGGGACTTTAGTATTCACTGATTTGAATTTCTGAAATAACCTTGAGACACTCTCACCTTGTGCTAAACCTGAGATTGATCTTCAATTCCTGAGAACACTGATGCACATTGGTTGTATCGAGACTAAATCGAATAATCACACTGTCAATAGTTGTCTAACCTGAGAACACATTCCCCTTAGCCCTCTAACACACACATAGCTCACTTCTCTAATACACACACACACACAGGCCACCCTCTTATAATATCCTATTCCTGTCACTTTAATCATACACACGCATGCCTAAACACTGTTTTCCTCTCACTCTCACATGTTCACACACTCTTACACACAGTTTGGAGTTGCTACTGATCTCCTCATGTACTGTCAAGGGTTGGAAACATGAGAACATGCTTTTTCCCTAAAAAACTCTGTCAACACACATTTGTCTGAACACATGTACACTGTTAGTTCACTGAGTAGGTTTTAACTGAAATTCCTGAGACTTCATCACATGGAAATGCATTGTTTGATCACACTCTCATGACACTTTGCTCACATGTACACACAAATGCACATTGCTCTTTTCTATCCCTATGTATATGTGTACCTACATATGTATGTTTATATATTTATGTGAGATGCATATATAGATATCCTATATATTATAATATGTGTGTGTATTATATTTAGACATATGTATTGATATGATAATATGTGATATGTGGGTTGGCTTAGGCATGATATAGCCTATAGCCTAGGGCTCATGGCCTATGGGTGTGTCTGTTGCCTAGTGAGTTTCTAGTAGACTTGTACAGTCTAGAATTGGTGTGTGCTTGATAGAATAGACTAGTTAGACTAGTATAGACTTGTTTGACTTAGTTTTGACTTAGTTGACCTAATTTGACTTCTAGGGTTGACCAAAGTTGACCAAGAGTTGACTTTGGTCTAGATTGACCTAGATTCATATAGAATGCATTGAATCGCATCTTATTATCATTTTAGACATGTTGTGACTTGTACTGTTCTATAGGAGACAGACACCACTCCTCGGACAGTAGATATTATTCAGATACTCAGGATACAGGCGAGTACATTCTCTGATCATTTCATATCTTGTTAGAATTATATTCCTGCTTTAGATTACTTTACTTGATGCTGTCACGACATTATCACGGATTAGTACTATATGGATCTCTTCATGCGATGTTATCCCCCTCGGGAGCATCGGGTATATTATGTCATGTGCGTTTCACTTTCATCATGTACTCCTGTGCTTTCATCATACATGTACACTCTTGTGAATCATGTACTCTCATGTTCATGGAACCCTCATGTATACTATCACGTGTACCCTTTCATGGGCCTTCATATGATATCACGTATAATAACATAATCTGCTTAGATCCTTGTGTATTGATTAGGGAAACGGGGGAGTACAAATAGTCATGTGAACAAATTCCATAGTAGTGTAGATCATGTGAAACTCCTTAGTGTAGATCATGTACTAATCTATCCTGTTCACATGTGCTATCCTGTACTCTACATCACTAGCCACTGTTAGTTCTCTATATGCAGTAGCTATTTACTTACAGTTCTCTTTCTTTTATATCATGTACTTCCTTTCAGTTTCCTGTATCTTACTCTACTGCATGTTTATATTTCTAACCTGCTATGACCTGTTGAGATGTATTATGCTCGTTCCTGTCCTGAATGGACCTGTTAAAAATATTACAGAGGACGAAGATGAGGCCTGTGTGGATACCTTCTATGGGACAGCCCTAGACGACACTTGTGAGCTGGACTCTCAGGAGGACCCAGCTCTAGCTGATGACATTATCCCTACTGCCTAGACTAGTTTAGTTAGGCTTTATCTTACTTATGTTGTCTTGGGGCTAGTTTAGTTAGGTTTTATTTCTGTCATTGAGATCTGGATTGTATATATTCTTCATACTCTGTAGTCGAGACTTTGTATTTCTGGATGTTACTGAGTTGTTATCTTAGACACTTACTCTTCTGATCATCTGTATTTCATTTGAGTTCTATATCATATCGTGCTTCTTCTTTCTTAGTTGTGATTGAGTTTACATTCTGCTATGTCACCCCCATTCGGGGAGTATAAACTGCTTAGCATTATATTGTTAGATGTTGTGATCTAGGATAGCGTTCTACCGCCGATACTGCGGCGTAGGCTGGACGTACCCACTTCTCGTGCCCTTATTCTAGGGTGCGGGTCGTGACACCTTGGCACTTAGTAGGAATGTTCTAACCATGATTATAACCTCAAGACTAATCTAGATTAGGTTAAACTTCTAGATTAAGGCTTAACTAAAAGATTAGCATAATATTTAATTAATATAAATTATAATTTCATAAAATTGTCAAAATAACCAAAATACCTCTAGGCTAAAAAGTAGTAATATGACATTCTAATCACATGACTAGGCTCCCTTGGTCATGGTTAGTCTCTAGGCCTAGCAAAACTAGGGTTTAACTAGTTATCCATCAAAATCACAATTCAATATTTTAAATAGTTTTAAATTGATTAAAAATCACCAAAAATTACAATATGATTTAAATATCATTATTAAATGATTATAATTACAAAAGTTTAAAATTACTCTCATTTCTGAAAAGTGGGTGTTACACCTCCCTTTGTCTCCTGGAATGGTACCCCATGCCATTCCTGATAGAGCTCAGATTTACAGACTTCTTCAGGATGTGTGGGAGGTACAGAGACTTCAGGCTGAGCTTATGAGAGAGCAGAGTCTCAGTATCCAACTGTTGTGGGATTATATGCATTCGAGGGGAGAGCCTAGCCCCAAGAGGGCGAAGAGCAGTATATACCCAGAGCCTCAGGAGTACCCCGACTTTCAGCCTAGACCAGCCTATCCAGTTCAGATTTCTGTCCAGCAGAGGCCAGTTGAGCGAGTGCCTACCTGTGCCTTCTGTAAGAAGCCTGGGCACGTATGAAAGGACTCTAGGAAGAGACTAGGATTGTGCCTATTATGTGGGTCAGCTGGACACAGGATGCTACATTGTCCTTCTGCACCTGCCTCTAGTCGAGGCCTACCTCCAGGAGAGAGTTCCAGCTACCAGACCTAGTAGAGGTGAGTTCTTGACTTATACCTTATCCTGTCTTGATGATTACTGTACCCTACCATATTGTTTGTATGTTTGATACCCTATGACTGTTTTGATCTAGTATGACTATAATAGCTAGATGATGAGACCTCAGACTGATATTACCTGCCGTAACCCTGTATGATATCTTTCCAACTGCATGATTTAGATAAGTTTTCTTCGGACTATGATTATTGGGGGTTTGACCTAGAAGGAGTACGACCACCTTTATTTCGAGGACGAAATTATTTTAAGGAGGGTATATTTGTCACACTCACTTTTTCTAATTAAGGATATTTTAGACATTGTGCATTAATTTGAATTTATTTAAATATTAATTAGATTGATTGTTGTGTGATTTAGATTGGTGTTTTCATAGGACCAGGATGGTATAACCTTAGTCAACCTTGTTTAGCAGTCTAATAATGTAATTAGGTTTATTATTGACTTATTAGAATTAATTTAGAATTTTTATCTATTTTCTAGAATTATTTAAGGATTTTTAAGTCATTTTTTATTAAGCCTTTAAAGCCTTTTGTCATTGGGCCTTTGTAGAAAATTAGAGAGCTTGGCCCATGACTTAACCCTAACCCTAATACCCCCTAGCATGGCCGGCCAAGCATAGCAGCAGCCCCCCTCATTTTTGAAGAAATCACATAGCCTCCAAGATCAACCCTAGTTTCTCTTTCCCTTTAAAACCCTTTCTTATTCGACATTCGATTCGCGCCAAATGAATTGCATTGAGACCGTAAGGAGGAGGAGAACTTGCTGGAGTATTGCTATCAAGGAGTTGGAGGCATTCGCTTGGGAGAAAATGGTCGTCGAAGCGCTCGAGGATTCACTTTAATTGAGATTCTGACTCTCAATAGGTAAATCTCGTTCTACCATTGTCCCTTCTAAAATTTCTACATTGTAGCATCTATATAGATACCCCAGACCTTTGCATGAAGTTTGGCAGGATTGTGAGTTCGTTTGATAGCCGTATCGGACACGTGTCGGTCCTATAGAACACGTGTTCGACGAAATGACACTTAGAACTGAAAAGTGTTATTTTTTGATTCTGTTTTCACGAATCCCTTGCTAATATTATTTGTAACAACTTTCGTGAAGACAAATCAGAAATCGACACGATTTCAGTGTCCGAATCGGACACGGACACGCATACACGAGGGCCGTGCACGACTCCGTGCATGTCCTGCTGTCCGAGCGTCGTAACTCGACGCACAGGGCTCCGTTTCGCGTGAAATTTTATGAGCACGTGGAGGAAACCTCCACCCACATGCCCGTAAAATTGTATGTTATTTCACAAAACGGGCGCGGAGAAATCTCGGTGTACTGTTCAGCCCGCATTGTGTACGCGGCTGAAAAGTGCCGCTGACACGGCCTTCGTACGCGGACACGGCGCGTCGAGACCCGTTCAAGGAGCATGAGCACGTATCCCTATACCTAGACTACCTAGGTATAGAAGCATGGAATTTTAGGGCGCATCTATGTGCCAGAATTCCTATGCGCTCAAATACTACTCAGAACATGCGCCAGGGGGCTCAAACGAAGTACTTGGCACAGCAAGACAACAAAAGTATAGACAATCAAAAGAAGATTTTTATTTCATATAAAAGTCTATTACATGTCTAAAGGAAAGGCTTTACATAAAAGAATTTCTACAAAAAAAACATCCTAAGACTACAACCAGGCGCAGCAAACTGCCATGTGCCCCCCACCAGGCGCATCATCAGGCAGGCGCATCACTTCAGCATCTCAGTCAGGCGTGTCTCTTCAGCATCACAGTCAGGCACAGCCTTCAGCATTTCAGTCAGGTGCATCTCTTTAGCATCTCAGTTATGCGCATCATGAAGTCTCAGCATATGCGCCTTACTTCGACCAGATCAAATGCTTCGACTAATGAAGCATTTATTGCGCAGAACCTGGGTGGGCGATCAACCCCACCCTAGCGGGAGGAACAGCTCTCCTCCGAGGCTAAAGGAGCACATTTCAATACAACCAGAATGGGCAACACCCACTCTTGCAGGAGGAAGAGCTCTCCAAAGCCCAAGGAAGATGAGAGCACCGCAATTCGATCTGCGGCTCTTCCAGCATAATAGAGACAAGGCTCGAGCATCCAGATCTTTAGATACAACAGGCACATTCCGCATGCCTCAGAAGCCCTCGACCCCGACTATTGGATGTAACAGTCACCTTCACGAGTGCATGAATAAAGACAATACGTCGCATCTTCACCCTCGGGAGCATCTCGTCAATAGAATGTGCTCGAGCAAACAAGTTCATTCGGGAAGACATGAGAGAACGAGAAGCAAACTCTCTCCTTGCCACTATTTATAGGCCGGACAAATCAAACCTATGTGCCAAGTAGCGGGCTCTCCGAATCCCGTGCAATAAATTTGCACTTATGGTGATGAACCTCACTCTTCGAATTCAGCCAAGTCAAAACGGCTATTTAAAGCACTTAAAGGACACAAAAGTTGGACCAATAAAAGCACGTCAAACAAAAGGATACGCCGATCAGATACCGTACATCGTACAGACGCGCTCATCGGTTCTATAGCGCTCCGTATGAATGTGCCCAACAGAGCACAAACCCATGCGTCCTAATCAACATGGACCCATGTGCCCATTTCGGCTCGTAATCCATCAAGCAATTAATTTTTAAGTGACAGAGTTGGCAGCACGTCCCCCAAGGACTGGACAGTTAGTAGCTTTTTCAGAAGACGAAGCATCGCTGACATCAGCATCATTATTACGTTCCTCCGACGGCTACGACCCACGTGGCCTACCAACCACTCGTATGCGCCTCAGCGGCCATGCGCCTGAAGACTCGCATGCACCTCAAAAGTCGTGCGCCCAGACTGGTTTGTGACTCCTGAAGGTTGTGAGCCATAGTCTTCTTATGCGCCCGATCCCAGGCGTATCCTATCAGATCACTCTCCACCAAATCCGAGATCTTTGAGCCATGGACGTGTGCCATATGTCCTTTGACTCAATTCAGCCAATGAAGGGGTGCTAATCACCCAAGATCTCAGCAACAGAAAGATCCTCTCCCCTGCTACGTGCTAGACCAAAAAAGCAGCATGAAGGATTCAACCCACAAATGAGGGCGCATCATCCATGCACCTCCCGAAGCTTCAACTACGTGGCGTCCCCACGTACAGGAGCATCCTACATATGCTCGTATGAGCAGCCAGCCTGCAAGCTATAAATAGGGGGATCATTTCTTTCTCTTACACACACACACACACAGAGACACACCTACGGACAGAAGCCTACATACCTAGAGAGAGAGGTAGAACAGACACTCAACGTCTTCTTCCTCTCCGCAAGCTCCAGCACCCAGAATAACTCAGACCCTCAGAGAACCGAGAATCGTCGTCATATCGTCAACGGAGTCAACGTATTACCACTCGCTCTATCGACACAGGGACCTAGATAAAAAAAGTGTTCTCCTAGGACTACATCTAAGTCCTACATTGTAACACTGTTCTGTTTGTAATTGAAATTGCAATAAAAAGATTTTAATGGCAAATAAGCTGGCGACTCTGCTGGGGACCTCTTTCTTCTCTAACGAAAAAGCTGTGTTACAATCCGACGACGTGAATGTGGGCTCCTCACACAAGACGCTGGTCGTACGCCTCAATCAACAGGCGTATGAGGAGTTCATCTCTGAAGACAGCATAAGTCCTTTGAAGCGGATGCCAAAGCCGAAGAAGACTCGCCAAGTCTGGGTGCACAAGGTCGAGGCCCCTGGCACCACCACTGAAGGGGATGCGCCGACGCAGTTCACCCTTCTCGCTGACGTCCTTAGCGGCCAGGATGCGCCAACCGGTGCAGCGCATCTTTCGGGAAAGCGTGGTGCTGACCACATTCCCTAGTCACCTCCTTTTCAGACAAGGAAGATGCGCCGACGGAGCGAGGGCGCATCTAACGCCCTGCGCAGTAACTCCTCTGCACCACAGAAGGCTTCTGTCTTTTACGGACTCACTCGCTATCATGGCAAGAAAAATTTGGACTCTGAGTACTGTGCACCCCAGCGGGCTGGTACGAAGAAGTCCAAGGTAGCACGGGCCATGCGCCTCAAACGTACTATGCCGACAGCAAACTAGAAGCATGCGCTCACAATCATGCGCACTGCTGATGGTAAGCTGTATAAGGTCGACTCGGGTGCTTCTGTGCCAGAAATGAGCCGACCTTCAAAGTCCTTGCCTCACTTGGGCGCATCTGTTGCGTCCGCAACCAAGTCGAGCAAGGCAAAATCTGTGGTCTTGAACCCCAGCACCTACATAGGATGTGCGTCTGTGGCCGGTTACAAGTCACTATAAATGTTGTACCCCCACTACTGATCTGAGCGCATCTTCTGCGTTGGTTCAGGGGGCGCAGCATTCACCTGACCACCCCGACACTTGGCCTTGCCATGCGCCTGATGGAGGTGTGAAGGTGGCACTCTCTTCCAATGATTTGCGTAATGTGATCAGTCACAAGCGCCGATCAGGAGAGTCAACTGACAAGCACAATACGTCCCTCACAGGGCACACCTGTGCTATAGTCACCATCAACTGTTGTTGTAAAACAGCAGTCCTACCTTCAAGGCAGTCGATGTTCCAGTGGCTGTAATCATCAACACCTCTCCAACATCGCCTCGGGAAGAAGGTGTCAACTGAAGTGGAGCCAGAACTACAGGTTGCTTTTTGCAACGTAGTCTCCAAATCTATTAATTCGGAAGGCGACTGGCAGCTCCTCGACTTTGTCCTCATCCAAGAGCCAGCCGAGGAGGACCAAGACGACTATCCCGTCCTCAGGAGTGTTTGAGGGCACTCGGGGGAGAAAGAAGATCTCAGAGGAAGCTGGGGGTAGTCAAGCCCCTATGGATTTTCATCCTGGAGATGAAGTTAGCCTCCCGGACATAGCTGGGGATAGTCAAGCCCCTGTGGATCTACGTCTCGAAGACGAAGAAGTCCTTCAAGACAGAGCTGGGGGTAGTCAGGTCCTTGCTGATACTTTTCCCGAAGATGAAAGTGTCCTCCAGAACATAGCTGGGGGTAGCCAAGACGAAGATCCGGGGGAAGTTCCTCTTCTACAAGAGAGCGAGGGAGAAAGCGAAGCCTCAACCGATCCATCCACTTCCAGTCGTGTCATGACGGTGTACATGACGGGAGCTGGTGATGCGGAGTCAGATGTGCCGCCAGCAGATCTCGTCCAGCACATGGATACCTTGGAGGGAGGACTCAAAACCCTCTCTGCCTCCAAGCAAATACTGACTCAAGCAGTGTTTGAGATACGGTCAGCTTTGGCCAGGGCACCATCTATCGGTCCTGACCCAGGGGCCAATGGAGAATCAAGTGTACCCCTTCAACGGGTATCCTTGGATATAGATCACCATGAAGCACCTCGAACGTCGGAGCCATCAAATGCTCAACTCCAGGCTGTACCACCTTCTCCGACTCCCAGCTCCACGGAAGATGTGGTTGAGATGATCAGGGACTTGCGCGAGCGCTTTGAGTCCAAGAACAGACAAGAGGAGCGCCAGAAGATCGGGATCCCACAACCATACTCCCTCGAATGGAACAAAGTGGTTTATCCTCCCAAGTATAAACCACAAACATTGAAGCCATACGACGGGAAAGACTCTGCACGCCACTATCTGACATACTTCCAGTATTAAATAGGATATCTCCCGAAGGAAGACGCACTACTCACCAGCATATTTGTCGGGGCACTAAAAGGAACTGGTACTGCAGTCTTCCCGACAACTCCATATCTTTCTTCGACGATTTGACACGTCTCTTCCTCGATCATTTCTACGATAGAGGGAAGGATATGACAATGGCGTCCCTCATAGAGATATGTCAGAAGGAGAAGGAAACAGTTCGAGCATTCATCGAACGATTTCGACAAGCCTGCTTCAGACTGCCCCCGGGCATGCCAGAACATGCACTCCTCTCCTCTTACATCATGAACATGCTGCCTACGATTAAACTCTGGCTCAACTCCACTCCTCCTCTCGACTGGAGTTCATTGATCATCGAGGCCGAAGCAGCAGAGAAGAAGGCGTCCAATGCTCGTCTTCTGGGAGTCAGTTTCCCTACCTTTGAGGACAAGGGAAAACAGCCTGCAGCCAACAACCCTGGACGAGAGACGAAGGGGAAGCAGGCGTTGACTGTCAATGCCTCCAAAGGTGCATCAACACCTACTCAGAAGCCTCCACTTGCACCAAGGCCAAAGGAGGTTTATTCTTTCAACGATGAAGACACCCTGCAACTCTTCGAGATATTGAAGCAGGGTGACAAGATCAAGCTACCGGACCCAAAACGTCCTGACAAGGTTGGAAGAGTGGACAATCCGAGGTACTGTCACTACCATTGGTTTGTCGGACATTCAACTAAGGACTGCTAAGTCCTCAAGAACTACATCCAGCACATGATTAATGCGGATGTCATCTCCGTCGACTAAGAGGAGAAAATGGTCTCGGCCAACCTGGTATCACTCCAATTTGGTACCTTGTCACCAACCACAACACAAGATGGCGTCGTCCCCATCCCAAAGGCGACAATGGAGGTGGTTAATCTACCACCTACTCGTGACAACGTGAGTGGACACATCCCAGTCACTACATCTCGGAAAGAGATCTTATGGGTTCACCCCGATCTCGTCTCCGAGGTTACTCAACCGGAGGTACGCTCTACCTCCAAAACCAAGGACAGGAAGATCAAGTCTTGCCGTATGGTCTCTTCCTCTGCAAAAGAGGCACTTCCTGTACAGACGCGTTCACATCAGAACACCCAACCTGACGAAGCTGCCGTCGAGGTGGTGCCTCCTTGCACCATCCCTGCTGCCCAGGAAGAAGGCCCGTCCAGGCCTCCCGCAGCCAATAAACAGAAGCATGTAGAGGCCCGTTTCGACAAGCCTTTGCGAAAAGAGAATGCTTTGGGGCTAGCCAAGCCCCACAACTTTGACATACTGGCACAACTGGCCAGTACTCCTGCCCGCCTATCTCTGTTTGAGCTTCTTCGTCTTTCCAAGGACACTCGTGAAGCTCTCTGTGAAGCCTTGAAGGATGCTGAATCATTCATCTATCAGGTCAAGCAGTCGAGGATACCCCGACCACATGTACGCACTGCCATTGTGCGGATGAAGTTATCTCCAACATAACCTTCACCCAACAAGACATGTTGCTCAAGCACAACCGACACAACAGGCCACTGTATTATACAGGGTATGTCGGTTCTGTCAAGGTGAAGCAGATTCAGATCGATCCAGGATCTTCCTTCAGCATCATCCCGAAGAAGCTGATCTCAACACTGGGGATCCCAATGTACCGTCTGGCACCTTCCAATACTACAATCAGCGGTTTCAATGCTAGCAAAAGTAAACCACTGGGTAAAATACGGTTGAAATGTCCTATCGGTAACCTCCGAACCGAGGTGACTTGCTATGTCGTGGACGCTGACGTCAACTACAACCTCCTACTGGGTCGTCCGTGGCTGCATGAGTACATGGTGGTGCCATCTACACTCCACCATTGAATGAAGTATGTGTCCACCAACGACATCATCCGGACAGAGTTTGCGGACATTGACCCTTTCAAGGGGGTCGAAGCCTACTTCATCGATTCTACCCTGTACAAGTCTTCCGACGAAGGGGAAGCCAATGATGCTGACGATGAAGAAGAAATGGCAGCAGAGCCGGACATGGAGCCAGAGATGATTCTCGATACTCCTTTGAAAATTCGACTCAAAGGGAAACCGCCTCAGATGTTGCCTCCCATGACCATCAAACTACCTGGAAAAGCACCAACTTCTCTAGGAAGAACAGCTACTGAAGCTCCCTTGAAGATACGGCTCAAGGAAAAGCTGCCTCAAACATCGGCTCCCCATGTGGCAAAACTACAGGGGAGGACACCAATCACTGAAGGCACAGTTGAGGCACCTCTGAAGGTGCATCTTAAAAGCAAGCCTCCGCAATCATCCGTCTCATCCAAAAGCTGCCGGAGAAGGCCCACATAGCCCTCTCGGACCCCAAGGTCAAAGCTACGGTGGACTCTTCCGAACCAACCCCAGTACTCACAGATGAAGAGCTAGAGGAGTACATATTTGCTGATGTAGATGCACCCTCTCTGGCCAATATAATCCTGCGGGACAAAATCTCGTGTTTCATCAATAATAGAGTGTCATTTAATTATTCTAGTCTTCCATATTAGAATGCCATGTATACATTAGATAACGCTCTACGGTCATTGCAAACACAAATAACGACCGTCAATCATGTAAATCGAGTAGTCCCGTCCCAAGGGGTCTGTTTTGTAGTCCCATCGCGGAATCGAGACGAAGAATCCATCATCTTTGGCAAAGTCGAGCGTCATCAAGACCTTTCGCCACTTGAGCAAAAACCAGATATCGGCAGAATACAAGTCTATCGGTACACGGACAAGGCAAAGTACCTCATCCAAAAGATGGATTACGACCTAAAAAGCAATAAAGGCCTGAACTACGGCAAGGGTCGACGTCTTCCTCTCCGGCTCCCAACACCTAAAGGAAAGCCGCAGGACTACTATCATCGAACTCGATGGGGGGGTGGGCTATGTCACGCCACCGGCAACTCCAGAGAGTTCGGAGGCAGAAGAAGTAGAACATTCTCATTCGTCCGAAGCATCAACCTGGGATTCCGATACTAGTATCGACTCAGTCTTCAAGAAGGTGCTATCAGTCAATATGGCATCTGCACAATCTCAAGAAGATGAAGGTGATGACCAAACGCCGGAATTTTTCGAAGAAGAACCTTGGGCTCAACGCCTAGGAGCGCAGTGGGAGTCTCGTTTTGAATTACACGAACCCCCTACTGAAGACGAAGTCGAGCAGATTGACTTGGGGGATGGATCTTCTTCCAAACCTATCTTCATCAGCAAGTGTCTAAAGGGACCAGACCGGGAATCTTTCATCCAACTGGCTAAAGAATATATCGACGTCTTCGCCTGGAGCTACGAAGATATGCCCGAACTTGATCCCCATATCGCGATGCATAGGCTTAACATCTTACCTGATGCCAAGCCTATAAAACAACAACAACGATGCTTTCGTCCTGACATCATGAACGCTATCGATCAAGAGGTGGACAAACTCCTGACCAGCAGGTTTATCCGTGAAGAACAACACCCAGATTGGGTGGCCAACATCGTCCCTGTCACCAAGAAGAATGGGAAGATACGGGTCTGCATCGACTTCAGAGATCTTAATGCTGATTGCCCGAAAGACGAATTTCCGCTTCCGATCACCGACTTAATGATCGATAATACATCCAACTTCGAACGCATGTCTTTCATGGACGGATATTCAGGCTACAACCAGATCAAAATGTTTCCTGATGACGTAAAGCACACGTCATTCAGGACGCCGAAAGGGGTTTTCTGCTACACAGTGATGCCCTTCGACTTGAAGAACGCTGGTGCTACATACCAACGAGCTATGAGTACCATCTTCCGTCAACATCTTCGCAAAACAGTCGAATGCTATATTGATGATATCGCTGTCAAGAGCCGTCTCAAAGGTGATCACCTACAAGACCTAAAGACAGTCTTCGATCTCATGCGAGCGCATCAACTCAAGATGAACCCCGCTAAATCCTTCCTTGGGGTTTCTAGCGAAAAGTTCTTGGGCTTCATTATCACGACAAAAGACATTCATGTCGATCCCGAGAAGACCAAGGCCATCCTTGACATGGACCCTCCGAAGAACCTCCGAGAACTTTGAGGCCTGCAGGGGCGTCTGGCATACATTCGAAGGTTTATAGCAAACCTTTCCAAAAAATGTCAACCCTTCACCCAACTCATGAAGAAGGGGGTCTCCTACGTCTGGACAGAGGAATGCCAGAAAGCTTTCGATGATATCAAGGATTACTTGACGAGCCCGCCAGTCCTGGTGGCACCCGTCGCAGGCAAACCATTTCTCCTCTACTTCCGTGCCATGGATCATTCCCTCGGTGCTCTGCTGGCTCAGAACTGCGATGCAGGCTACGAACAAGCTATCTACTACCTCAGTAGAACACTGATCGGGGTCGAGCACTGGTACAACCCCGTTGAAAAGGAGTATTTGGCTTTGGTATTCGCCATCCAAAAGACTCGCTATTATGTCTTGGGCCAGACAATTCATGTCATCTTCCGAGTCAATCTGCTCAAGGTTCTCATGACGAAGCCAGGATCATTGAACTTCCGGCTAGCTACATGGGCGATCCTGTTGACGCCGGACAACATGGTGTTCGTTCCACAAAAAGTCGTCAAGGATCAAGCTCTGGCCGACTTTTTAGCTGTGCACCCCATCCCAGAGTCCTCCAAACTCTATGAAGACATCCCGGATGAGGTCCAAGAATCAAACGTCACAGAAGAAAGCTCCGTCTGGCAGATGTTTTTCGATGGCACTTCAAGAACAAGCCCCAAAGGCCAAATCATCGCCGGAGTGGGGGTAGTCTTGGTCTCCCCCGATCAGCTAGTCATCCAGCGTGCTTACTCCTTTTCAAAGCCGTGCTCCAACAATGTTGCTGAGTACAACGCTCTCATCATGGGACTCCAGCTGGCGCAACAGCTGGGGGTGGATCATCTGGAAGCCTATGGCGACTCAAAACTCGTCGTTAACCAGATCAGAGGGCAATACGAAGTTAGCCATGAAGATCTGGTCCCTTACCATGAATTTGCATTGAATATTATTTCAACCTTCACCAAGTTCTACATAGAATATGTACCTCGGTTACAAAACCTGGAGGCTGACGCTCTGGCTGGCCTCGCAGCCTCATTGGCAGCACCCCTCGGGACTCAACACTACGTCACGGTAGTTGGTCGAGACTTGGTCTGTCCTAAAAATATCCTATTCTCACAAATGGCCCATGCCATGTCAACGAGTGCTGGTGTTAATGTCCGAGACTGGAGGTTCCCGTTCATCGACTTCGCTGTCTACGAAATTCTTCCAGAAGACCCGAAAGAAGCCGTCTCAGTCAGGAGGCGTTCCCTTCGATTCTATTACGATACAACTACTAAAATGCTGTACCAATGCTCCTACGATGGACTTCTCCTTCGATGCCTGTCCAACAAAGAAGCAGCCGAAGCCCTTCGAGAAGCTCATGACGGAACTTGCGGGGCTCATCAACCTGGGCCTAAGTTGCAAGATCGACTGCAACGTATGGGTTACTACTGGCCAACCATGGCAGCCGACACCGTCGACTATGCCAAAAAGTGCCATGCTTCCCAGCTTCACGCCGACTTCATCCATACACCGTCGGAACCACTACATCCTACGGTCGCCTCCAGGCCCTTCGAAGCTTGGGGCATAGACATTGTAGGACCGATCACCCCTTCATCATCGAGGGGACACCGCTTTATCCTTGCCATCATCGACTACTTCTCCAAATGGGCAGAAGCAGTTCCGCTGGCGAAAGTGAAGAGCTCTAGGGTGATCAGCTTCATCAAGCACCATGTCATCTACCATTTCGGGGTACCTCGAAGGATTATCCACGATAACGGTCCTTGGTTCATCAGCCATATTTTCAGCAGATTCTGTGACAAGAACCGTATTCAGAACGTGGCATCAACTGCCTACAATCTGGCAGCAAACGGATTGGCCGAGGCTTTTAATAAGACTATCGTCAGGTTACTCAAAAAAGTCGTGTCATCTAACAAACGTGACTGGGACGAAAAGCTCGGCGAATGCCTTTGGGCCTACCGTACAACGGTACGGACTCCGACGGACAACACTCCATTCTCCTTAGTCTACGGGAGCGAAGCGGTATTGCCTCTCGAGATATAGATACCCTCACTCCGTGTAGCGATCACAAATCAACTAACAGAAGAAGACAATCAACGTCGCCGTCTACGAGAATTGGAGGCACTTGACGAAAAATGTCTCCTAGCTCAACAGCGCATCGAACTCTATCAAGCCCGTATATCACAGGCTTTCAACAAGAAGGTCAAGCAGAGGACTTTCCAAGTAGGCGACCTGGTTCTGGCAGTCAGAAGGCCGATGGTGTTGACTCACAAAATACCAGGAAAGTTCGAACCCAAATGGGAGGGACCTTTCATCATAGAGACGGTATACTCAAACGGTGCTTACCGCCTCGCCCGATCAAACGGGGACTTGTTCATGATGCCCATCAACGGCAAGTTCCTAAAGAAGTACTACTCTTGACATCTTTCAGATATGTACTTCCACCTCTACCTAGCAAGGGAGTCAGTGGACCTGATCATCAAAGTTCACATACACCTCCCTTTCATAAAAATCCTATGCTTTCGGAACCCAGTTGCTCCATTGCATTCTATCTCCAGTAGAAGGACAACCACGTCCACATTACCTCTGAGTTGCTCCTCTACGCCCTACAAAGTAGAATCTTATGCTCCGTAAGACTACGCTACCCATCACGTTTACCACGTCCATATTACCTCTGAGTAAACATCCCGTACAGACAATCCCTGCGTTGCCGTATATTGATCGCAGAACTTCTATGTCCATATTACCTCTGAGTAGTTTCGCGTATCTCTCCAGAGTCATTCCTACCACGTCCGTAACACCTCTGAGTAGGAAGATTCCACCATTCGAACCCCATATTTGCTACGTCCACATTACCTCTGAGCAAACATGTCGGTTCTCTCAAACTTATTATTTGTACCTAACAACCAAGGTGCGCAAAAGATAATAGGTCCACACAAATCACAAGTTCATGACAACGAAAGATGAACACACCACAAAATTCTTTATTTTTCATCTAAAAAGTAAAGGATTACATCTCCAGCATATAACAAAAAAAGAGAAGAGAAGACTACAAATCCCTAGGCATCATTGGGATTGGCGGATAGCTCTTCGATCCGACACCTCAAGTCTGCAGCCCGAGTCTCTGCAGTCGCCAGGACCCGGCGTTCAGCTTCCTGCCGCATCATCTCCACAGCCTCGAGAGCAGTATCGTTCTCATGCTTGGCGTCCAACTCCTGTCGTTGGTGAGTCAGAGAAAGAATATGGCGAGTAACAACTGCCTCTTCCTCCTTGGACGAGATGTGCTCAGCCTGGGTCTGCTCAAGATCTAACATAAGTTAGGCCCTCTGGTCTTCTAGGAGGCAAACCCTGACAGTAACTGTCACGCCCCAGAACCAGAATACTGTAGAGCGAGGGAATGACTCAGCCAGCTACGTATTACGGGTAGATGAATACCGTATAATACGATCAATGCTGTCTATAAAGACAAGGGGGTGCATACTACATGAAAGTCTTGCTATGGTCACTTCACATCTATTGTCTCAATTATTCAAACAAGAAACAGTAATAGAGAACATGTAAGATAAAGCAGTAAGACGTCCCGAACGCTTAGTCAAAATGTTTTTGATATCTGGCTTTACAAAATATAGCCAGATGATGAAGCAAGGTATACACAATTATTATTAGCTGCAGCCTGACTCAGTTACAATTATGCAAAAGTAAGAACAAGACGATCAGACTAACATGTCGGTGCCAAATGGCAAAGTATAAAGTAAGTAACAAAACAAGCGGGGAAGTAAGGAACCCACTCGAGTCCTCATGCGATCATCCCTCTAGTATTGACCAGCTGGGAGGTGGAAGTAGGCTTAGTCCTTGGAAACCGGCTCTAAATCTGGCCATGCAAAACCAGAGAGGTTAGACCTCTAATAGCAAGTACCGCAAGGAAGCACGATATGAGGAATGAAGCTAGTAATAAGAGAATATGATAATAGATCTCTGCTATCTACTAGGATTTACATAACATCACGACACTTCGAACCAACCTCTCAACCAAACAAGGACAAAAGTTGGCCCGTCATGTCCTGACGTTCTGATCATCTCAGTTAGGTAATAGAGTAGATACAGTACACAAACAAATCAATTTAAAACGACCATTCAACAACTACGGCTTGCTACTGTGAGGTCCAAGTTATCCTGGAATAATGCTATGAGGATTCGTCAGTTCTTACTATGTGCAAGCAAGGCTAGTCTATCCAGTCAATCAATTGCGCCAATCATGAATTAGACGAGTCCCAGCGGGACGCCCGCCATCAATATACAATATACAATAAATAATATAAGCAGATACCGCTCCCTGCCCGTGTGGCAGATTTGTAGTATCTGTGGGAACCAGCCGGCTTGTCGGGCACTTAATAGTCCCAAAGAGGGCTGCCATGTAAGAACTCGGGAATCCATTCTCTCAATGCAATCATTATTTTATTTAACTTAATAGTCTCTACGTTGAGTGAATTCCCATGCCATGGATCATGGTCATTCAAATGAGTACTTTCGTATGGGGTACGTTATGCACAACTCTACAACGATACCCGTGCGGTTAGGTTATAGGTCTTACATAACGTAATGCAACAATCAAAACTAACCACGGAATAATCATACCTTGACCATAAAGTACACATGCTGCTTTAGTAAGATAAATAAATAAATAAATAAATAAATTGTAGCCTGCATGTGCCTGTATGCCAATATTCGGGATCGGCCAATCGATTATAATAGTTCATAATTAATATGAACGTGTCTCATTTATTCAATTCAATAAGACGACTAGCCAGTCTCTTAGTTCCAACTAGGAACACATGATCAATTATTAATCAAGATAGCAATCAATGTTAATTAATTCCAGTTTGAAATAAGAAAACAATTAAAGGCAATAAGGGCAACAATAGAGGGATGCCTATCTATGTAGTCGGGTCAGTCAGGATCCTTCTTATGCGGCCACGAACTAAGTGCCATAAAATCTCATGTGGCTGAGAAAATCGGACCTATGCGGCTAGGGTGAAACAAGTCCCATGCGGCTCAATGTCTTACGGTCAGGAGTCGAGTCCCATGCGGCTGGGGTTCATCCGCAGTCATGCGGCTAGGAAAATAAATCCCTATGGGGCTCGGGTGAGAGGTCTCATACGGATAAAAGTTTAGAAATTCATGCGGCTGTGGCAATTAAAGTCCATACGGCTGGCAAATCATATGCGGCCCAAATGACGAAGCTCATACGGCTCAAATGATGGAAGCTCATGCGGCTGGGATGCCTGCGCCTATACGGCTCGGATGAGCTAAGTCCATACGGCTGGCAATTCTTATGCTGCCGAAATGACGAAGCTCATGCGGCTGCGGCCAATATAATCAACATATCCTTATGCGGCTAGCAAGTCTATGTGGCCAGACTAACAAGACATGCGGCCAGATGGGACTCGGGTCCTTATGCGGCCGGGAACGTCAAGCGCTCATGCGGCCAGGAAGCTGCCATGCGGCTGGGAAAATCATATACGGCCAGGAAGACTCGCCGCATGAAAAACTCATGCGGTCAAGCACTGTTCTTTTTCTCCACTTTTCTGAGAAGGAGAACCATGGAAAGCCATTACTTCCAAGCTCTCCAAATCCTTCATTCCAAGCCCAAATCTGGACTTCCATAGGTCAAAATGGGATAGAACGAAATCCTCTACAACATGGAACCATCAAAACATGAAAAATAACAAAGTTACTAGATCAAAACCTAAGAAACCTAAAAATGTATTAAACTTAGATCTACATGAAATGAGCCGTAGAAATTAAAAACGCTGAGTATTAAAGTATCTAAGAATCTTGAGAGGAAAACAATGGAACAAAAAATAGAGATCCATCAAGAAGCAAGTTGGCACTTGCCTATGCGGCTAGGTAGGTGGGGGAGAGTTGATGAGGAAGAAGAAAAGTGATGATGAAGTAAAGAAGAGAGAGAATGGGGATGGGGCTTTAAATGAAGGGGTGGTGGGGGTTTATTTCGGTTCATGATGAACCAACATAATTTAATCAATCCAAGCCGAACCCAAAGCAAAGCTAAAGCAGAGTATAAAAGTAGACAGAAAAATACAGAAAATAAAATTGTAGGAAATTAATTAACATAAAATTAAAGGGATTTAAATACAGAACAATATATAATAAATATTAAATAAATATATTAAAGCAGTACATGTATAAAAATACGTATTCTGGGAACGGGAAGTGACATCTCTACCCTCCTTTATAAAAATTTCGTCCTCGAAATTTCAAATCCAAGCAGGATAGAAACATCAAAGCTAAACTAATCTAAGTAGAAGTAAATTTAGTAAGCAATCATTCTACAATGTCAATAGCAAGTAACATATATATTTTTGAACAATCCACGACTTCAAGTAATTCTACTCATAAGGTGACAAGCATGAGGAGTTAAGACAATCAAGGTATACAAAAAGAAATATACCTTGTGAGTCAAACAGGTGCAGATACCATGATCGGATATCATCCTCACGTTCCCACGTTGACTCACCTAAAGAGTGATGACCCCAAGCAACCCGGACAAGGCTAATTGTTCGATTCTTGAGTATCTTCTCTCTTCGGTCCAAAATGGACCCAGGCTGTTCCTCGTAAGACAGGTTGGTACCAACAACCAGCTCAGAATGATCAAGAATATGGCTTGGGTTCGATACATACCTTCGTAACTGAGATACATGAAACACGTCATACACCTCTCGTAACGAAGGTGAAAGAGATAAACGATAAACAATATCACCTATCCTATCAAGGATAGCAAATGGGCCCACGTATCACGGACTCAATTTCCTGCGAACGCCAAATCTAATAATCCTATGGGTAGGTGAGATCCGCAAGAACACGTGGTCCCCAACAAAAAACTCTAGCGACCTACGATGCTGGTCCGTCCAATGACGATGCCGATCCTGCGTAACTCGAAGTCGCTCTCTAATTCCCTTAACCACTTCAACTGTCTGGATAATTATTTCTGGGCCTAGCATCTTCCTCTTCCCGATATCATCCCATGCTAGTGGTGACCTACACTTCTTACCATATAGTACTTCAAATGGCACCATCTAGATACTGGCTGGATAACTGTTGTTGTATGAGAACTCGACTAAGTGCAGATGGCTCTCCCAAGATTCTCCAAAATCTAGGGTACAAGCTCGTAACATATCTTCTAAAGTCTGAATTATTCTTTCTGATTGTTCGTCCGTCTGTGGATGGTAAGCTATGCTAAATCTCAATTTGGTACCCCGACTATGATGTAAGCTCTTCCAGAAATATGATGTAAAGCAGATATCTCTGTCTGACACAATACTGACAGGAACTCTATGCTGCCTGACTATCTGCTGCATATACAAGTCTGCCAACTTTTCTGTAGATTGTGCTACTCTGAAAGGAAGAAAGTGTGCCACCTTTGTAAGTCGATCTACTATTACCCAAATAGCATCTTTACCACTTGGTGATCTCGGTAAACCGGTCACAAAGTCTATTGTGATGTATTCTCACTTCCATTCTGGAATAGGAAGCGGTTGCAATAATCTAGCTGGCCTTTGCTGTTCTGCCTTTACTTGCTGACATACCAAGCAACGAGAAACGAATCTAGCTATCTCCCTCTTCATCCTGTTCCACCAGAAGTGCTGTTTGATATCTTGGTACATCTTGGTCCCTCCAGGGTGTATAGAATACTGAGAACTGTGAGCTTCTTCTATAACCTCCGGCCTGATATCTCCACTAGGCACACATAGACGCGATCCAAACCTAAGTGTACCATCTTCATGAATTCTCATCTCCTTTCTGAGTCCTGACTCACATTCTGCCCTAAGCTTCTGAATCCTTAGGTCCTGTGCCTGAGCTGCCTTGATCCTATCTACCAAGTCAGATTGAACTTGTAGATTTGTTGTACCCCTACATCACTAGGAAGTATAACCTCGATGCCCATCTCATGAAGGTCTTCTAAGATATACTTTTGTGTTGTCAATATAAATATACCACCTTTCCTGCTAAGAGCGTCTGCTACCATATTAGCCTTGCCTGGATGATACTGAAGATCCACGTCGTAATCCTTGATCAACTCCAACCATCTTCTCTGCCTCATGTTCAGTTTTTTCTGAGTAAAGATATACTTCAGACTTTTGTGGTATGTGTACATGTCCACTCGATCACCATATAAGTAATACATCCATAGCTTCAAAGCAAATACTACCGCTGCCAACTCCAAGTCATGAGTTGGATAGTTCTTCTCGTGGTCCCGAAGTTTCCTAGATGCATATGCTATCACCTTCCCATGTTGCATAAGGACACATCCAAGTCCTTTATCTGACGCATCACAATATACAGTAAAACCTTCGGGTCCAACTGGCAATGTAAGAATGAGCGCTGATATCAACTTCTGCTTCAGATTCTCAAATGATGCCTGGCATTCTACCGACCAGACGAATGGTATATCCTTCCGTGTCAAGCGGGTCATGGGTGCTGAAAGCCTTGCAAAGTCTGCTACGAATCTCCTGTAATATCCTTCCAATCTCAAGAAACTCTGCACATCTGCTACAGTCTTGGGTACTGGCCAACTCTCTATTGCTTCTACCTTCTTGGGATCTACTGCTACTCCAGTGCCCGATATGATGTGACCCAAGAATGAAATGCGATCCATCCAGAACTCATACTTGCTAAGTTTGGCATACAACTGGTTCACTCTCAGAACCTGTAACACTTTTCTAAGGTGGTCTTCATGCTCCTCTTCACTGACAGAGTATACAAGAATGTCGTCAAGAAACACAACGACAAACTGATCTAAGTATGGCATAAAGATGTGGTTCATCAAATCCATAAATATTGCTGGAGTATTGGTCAAACCAAACGGTATTACCAAGAATTCATAATGCCCATACTTCGACCTGAATGCTGTCTTAGGAATATCCTTCTTCCGAACCCTCACTTGATGATACCCTGAACGAAGATCTATCTTGGAGAAAAATCTAGCTCTGCTCAACTGATCAAACAAGTCGTCGATCCTGGGTAGTGGGTACTTGTTCTTTACTGTTGCCATGTTGAGCTTCCTGTAATCGATGCACAATCTGGATGACCCATCCTTCTTTCCCATAAGTACCACTGGTGCTGCCCATGGTAATATGCTAGCTTGGATGAACTTCTTCTCCTTCAGTTCCTCTATGTGCTGATATACCTTGGCCTGCTCTGAATTCGCCATTCTGTAAACTCGATCTGACATCGATTTAGTTCCAGGTGCCAATTCTATACTGAACTCAATATCTCTAACCGGTGGTAGACCTAGAAGTTCTTCAGGAAATACGTCTAGAAACTCTTCAACTACCTTCGAGACTTGAACTTCTTCTATTGCTGTTACTACTCCCTGATCTTGCTGAGTTGCCACTGATCTGACTAAGGTGAACCGCTTCATGTCTGGAATATCAAAATATACACTCCTTCTACGACAATCTATTGTCGTATGACTATCTTTCAGCCAGTCCATGCCTAAGATAACGTCAAAATTTTCAACAGAAAATTCTATCAACCGGGCAGGTAAGGAATGCCCGCAAACTACAACGCTACATGATAGAATAACTCTACTAACTCCTACGAGCCCATTACCAGTAAGTATAGTTAACCTCCCTGGTAATGCCTCGAATTCCATTCCTAGCCGTGTTGTAAATTGTGCAGATATAAATGAGTGTGATGCTCCCGAATCAAATAATGCTACTGCAGGATATGAGACGACGAGAATGTTACCTGCCACAACATCTTCCGATGCTAATGCCTCCTGCAAGGACAGAGTGAATGCCTACCCTCTACCTCCTTATTGGTTCCCATGCTGCGGCCTAGCCTGGTGCTGCTGCTGGCCCCTGCCTTGATGATACTGGGGTGGTCTATGTTGTTGTTGCTGAATCGACGGTTCCTGCTGCCGAAACATCTGAGCCTGTGTCATGAACGGACGTTGTGCCAATGGTCTCACTGCCACTGCTGGTCCTCGATACTGTCCTGCCCCTGGTTCTGGCAGAGCAGGAAATTGTTGTACGGGTCCTCCTGACCTCAAATTCATGGGATATGTGGTAATTCGATGGTCTAGATTTTCACATATCAAACACAGTCCGTTCAATGTCCGACACACATCCCTAGTGTGCCCTACCTTCCCACAATAAGTGCAGCCCGCTGGGGGCTGCTGGTTCTTCCTCTGTTGCTGTTGCTGCTGTCTTGGTGGTACTGGCCCTCGTATTGCCACACCGTGAATACGAATGCCAATGGACGGTACTGTTGTTTGGGACGCTACTCACCCTCCTCCTTTAATCTGACTGTGGGGTCTCTTCTGACCTCCAGTCCTAGCCGTGATCCTCTGAATGGTGATCTCATGCCTTCGGGTTGTCGTCAATACTTCGTCAAAAGTTTGATAATTGTGCCCCTTTATCAATTACAAGAGCTCAAGATGAAACCCTTGCTAAAATTCCATAGCCCTCTGGCTCTCCGTTACTACCATCTCTGGGGCGAACCTACTCAATCTGCAGAACTCCGCTGCATAAGCATCTACTGCCTTGTCGACCTGCTTGAGGTTGATAAACTTCTGTTGTAGCCCAAACTATGCAACAACTCTATAGAACTTGGTCTTGAACCTTGCAGTAAAATCGTCCCAAGCAACAAGACGTCTGATGCCCACTTTATCTGATTCCCACCAATCACGTGCGAGATCCTGAAGTAACAACTTCACCTGCTCTACACGTTCTTCTGCCGGTACCTTAGCTGCCGTCAGAATAGCCTCAATATCCTTAAGACATACATCTGCTGAGATGGCATCCTCCGTGCCTTCAAAATGGCGGAGGTTGTACTTGCAAAACCTGGCTGATGCTCCCGAATCTATCCTTGTCCCTCTTTCTAAAGCTGTCTGCAATCCTTGGTTGAGTAGTACGTTCTGCTCTTGCAACTGAGCGTGCATGCGCTGCTCGGCTAACATCTGATGTTGCTGAGTAGCCATCATCCCTCTTATGATCTCCAGAAGGGCTGGTTTGTCCACTTCCACAGGGGTAGATGGAACTGTTGGTGGTGGTGGAACCTCAGGATACTACGATCCAGCTGCTGGTTCCACTATCACTTCTTCTTGGATAGTCTCTTGAGGCAGTTCTAGCCCTTGTTGCTGACCAACCTGGTCAGGTTGCCCATGTTGCCCTTGTTGCTGCTGTTCAATTCTGACAGATGCGGACGAGGTGCCCCTAAGGAAAGGGACAAGCGAACAATCAAACGACTGAACATTAAGGATCAATGAAGCTGAAGGATACGGAAATGTCAAGCTAGGGTTGAGAACAACGAATCATGAGATCAAGGGGGAACATGTGTGATTGAGACATCCTATAAATTAAAAAACCCCACAAGTCTAAAATCAGACCTGCATAGGCCACCACTTAAACCTTGTCACGCCCCAGAACCAGAATACTGGAGAGCGGGAGAATGACTCAGCCAGCTACGTATTACGGATAGATGAATACCGTATAATACGATCAATGCTGTCTATAAAGACAAGGGGGTGCATACTACATAAAAGTCTCGCTATGGTCACTTCACATCTATTGTCTCAATCATTCAAACAAGAAACAGTAATAGAGAATATGTAAGAAAAAGCAGTAAGGCGTCCCGAACGCTTAGTCAAAATGTTCTTGATTGGCTTTACAAAACATAGCCAGATGATGAAGCAAGGTATACACAATTGTTATCAGCTGCAGCCTGACTTAGTTACAATTATATAAAAGTAAGTACAAGACGATCCGACTAACATGTCGGTGCCAAACGACAAAGTATAAAGTAAGTAACAAAAGAAGCGGGGAAGTAAGAAACCACTCGAGTCCTCCTGCGATCATCCCTCTAGTATTGACCATCTGGGAGGTGGAAGTAGGCTTAGTCCTCGGGAACCGGCTCTAAATCTGGCCATACAAAACCAGAGAGGTTAGACCTCTAATAGCAAGTACCGCAAGGAAGCACGATATGAGGAATGAAGCTAGTAATAAGAGAATATGATAATATATCTCTGCTATCTACTAGGATTCACATAACATCGCGACACTTCGAACCAACCTCCCAACCAAACAAGGACAGAAGTTGGCCCGTCATATCCTGACGTTCTGATCATCTCAGTTTGGTAACAGAGTAGATACAGTACACAAACAAATCAATTTAAAATGACCATTCAACTACTACGGCTTGCTACTGTGAGGTACAAGTTATCCTGGAATTATGCAATGAGGATTCGTCAGTTCTTACTATGTGCAAGCAAGGCTAGTCTATCCAGTCAATCAATTGTGCCAATCATGAATTAGACGAGTCCCAGCGGGACGCTCGTCATCAATATATAATATACAATAAATAATATAAGCAGATACCGCTCCCTGCCCGTGTGACAGATTTGCAGTATCTGTGGAAACCAGCCGGCCTGTCGGGCACTTAATAGTCCCAAAGAGGGCTGCCATATAAGAACTCGGGAATCCATTCTCTTCATGCAATCATTATTTATTTAACTTAATAGTCTCTATGTTGAGTGAATTCCCATGCCGTGGATCATGGTCATTCAAATGAGTACTTTCGTACGGGGTACGATATGTACAACTCTACAACGATACCCGTGCGGTTAGGTTGTAGGTCTTACATAGCGTAATACAACAATCAAAACTAACCACGGAATAATCATACCTTGACCATAAAGTACACATGCTACTTTAGTAAGATAAATAAATAAATAAATAAATAAATTGTAGCCTGCATGTGCCTGTATGCCAATATTCGGGATCGGCCAATCGATTACAATAGTTCATAATTAATATGAACGTGTCTCATTCATTCAATTCAATTCAATAAGACGACTAGCCAGTCTCTTAGTTCCAACTAGGAATGATCAATTATTAATCAAGATAGCAATCAATGTTAATTAATATTAATTAATGCCAGTTTGAAATAAGAAAACAATTAAAGGCAATAGGGGCAACAATAGAGGGATGCCTATCTATATAGTCGGGTCAGTTAGGATCCTTCTTATGCGGCCATGAACTAAGTGCCATAAAATCTCATGCAGCTAGAAAAATCGGACCTATGCGGCTAGGGTGAAACAAGTCCCATGCGGCTCAATGCCTTGTGGTCAGGTGTGGAGTCCCATGCGGCTGGGGTTCAACCGCAGTCATGCGACTAGGAAAATAAATCCCTATGGGGCTCGGGTGAGAAGTCTCATACGGATAAAAGTTTAAAAATTCATGCGACTGTGGCAATTAAAGTCCATGCGGCTGGCAAATGATATGCGGCCGAAATGACGAAGCTCATGCGGCCCAAATGATGGAAGCTCATGCGGCTGGGATGCCTGCGCCTATGCGGCTCGGATGAGCTAAGTCCATACGGCTGGCAATTCTCATGCGGCCGAAATGACAAAGCTCATGCGGCTGCGGCCAATATAATCAATATATCCTTATGCGGCTAGCAAGTCTATGCGGCCAGACTAACAAGTCATACGGCCAAATGGGACTCGGGTCCTTATGCGGCCGGAAACGTCAAGCGCTCATGCGGCCAGGAAGCTGCCATGCGGCTGGAAAAATCATATGCGGCCAGGAAGACTCGTTGCATGAAAAAATCATGCGGTCAAGCACTGTTCTTCTTCTCCACTTTTCTGAGAAGGAGAACCATGGGATGCCATTACTTCCAAGCTCTCCAAATCCTTTATTCCAAGCCCAAATCTGGACTTTCATAGGTCAAAATGGGATAGAACAAAATCCTCTACAACATGGAACCATCAAAACATGAAAAATAATAAAGTTACTAGATAAAAACCTAAGAAATCCAAAAATACATTAAACTTAGATCTACATGAAATGAGCCATAGAAATTAAAAACGTTGAGTACTAAAGTATCTAAGAATATTGAGAGAAAGACAATGGAACAACAAAAATGGAGATCCATCAAGAAGCAAGTTGGCACTTGCCTATGCGGCTAGGTAGGTGGGGGAGAGTTGATGAGGAAGAAGAAGAGTAATAGTGAAGTAATGAAGAGAGAGAATGGGGATGGGGCATTAAATGAAGGGGTGGTGGGGGTTTGTTTCGGTTCATGATGAACCAACATAATTTAACCAATCCAAGCCGAACCCAAAGCAAAGCTAAAGCAGAGTATAAAAGCAGACAGAAAAATACAAAAAATAAAATTACAGAAAATTAATTAACATGAAATTAAAGGGATTTAAATATAGAACAATACATGATAAATATTAAATAAATATATTAAAGCAGTACATGTATAAAAATACGTATTCTGGGAACGGAAAGTGACATTAACCTCCGTTATACTTGCCTCCAATGAGGCCTGCAGCTCCACCTACTCCTGTGTGGATTAAGAAAGTCTCTCTACTGCAGCCTCAGCAGCGGCCACCTTACCGTCCCAGATGGCCACCGTGGCCTGATAAGACGACTCAACCTCAACAATCAACTTCTTCTGTTCTGCTTCTATCAGAGCGGAAAAGTTATTCCGCTGGATACTCTGCAGTTCAAAAAGACGCTGGTCGAGCTCAACCACCAACTCCTCTAGAATTACAGCCATATGATCGTGGCTACGGTACAAACATATCAAACCAATGGAAGAGAGCGCCATGGCTTTCGTCGTCGTAAAACTCCCATTTGTATTCAGCACCGTTGATACGCCCTTCTGCAGCATCTTGTACACTGATTCAACAACAAACTGAACGTACTCATCTGTATCAGCCAGCACTTAAGGCATCATGGCAGGAGTTGCAGGAGGTACTGTGATAGACGGCGGGCCTGAAGAAGATCTACCGACGTCAATCTGCAAGGCTGAAACCTCGGCATCAACGGACTCTCCTTCAACAGAGGCTTGAACTCCGCCACTGGCCCGAGGAGCCAAGAGGACGGAAGGAGCTGAGAGGGGCGTCGATATCGTACCCCAAGTAGAAGGAACAACAGGGGATTCCAGCAAACCCTTACCCTTCTCAAGCTCGGATGGACCGCCGACGTCAGGGGCTACCTCCTCCGGCTCCAACACACTATCAGCAGGCCGTACGGGACCTTCCCCCTCTGGAAAAGCAGCGAGATCAGCACTTATTTCCTGATTCGGCTCCCCTGGATTCAGGCTCGGCAGACGAGTCTCATCTTCCTCACCGAATCCTTTCGCGAGGATAGAATCTGTCGCTTCTTCCTGGTCGGCAGCCACCTCAGCCTCCGCTGCTGAGTCTGGGGTAGGGCTCGGCAACGCTGCAGCCGACCTTCCTTCATTATGATAAGAAAAGAAATCAGTCCACTCCTATGTTTCAATCATGTCTGTTGCTTCCGCAACAGGCTCACTCATCTCTGCAGGAACGTCATCTGAAGAAGACGAACTCCACTCCACTTCCTCATCTGGAAGCCCCATATCTGCTGGATCCTCAATGTCAGAGGCCCCCACGGTGGCTTGTACCCTCCCAGGAACTGCTGTATCCTCAGCTTCCCTTCCAACATAATCTGGAGATACTAAAATCTCCGTCGAAACAACATCGTATGGATTCTCCTCCATGGAAGACATCACAATCGGCAGAATGTGCTCTCAGAGTAGCCAGCCACCTCCTTTGGTCTGCTAGCACCCGATTTTGGAGTTCGGGGGTCTCCTTTTCAGCAGCTCCTACAAATAGAAAGCATATGTCACAAAACTGGTAGAACTAACCAGACTATGTGGGACATCCTTACCTCCACAAGAGCTGAGTCCGTTGATATTGTCGGTGACAATGCCTTCTTCTGTCTCTTCGGCATAGAAGGGCCAGCCTCGATATCAGCACATCTCTTCGGCTGATCTCCCGAGGGCTCTGCTTGACCCCCCGTAGATATGGCAGGGGTACCTCGATAACCCGCCTCTGGCGGGCGATACGACCGAGCCTTCGCCAACAGGTTCCCAGTCGCCTCTAACTGGGTGCCGACAATGAAACTGGTCTCCCTATCATATCCAGGGGGCACGACGTTCATAGTACAGTAAAATTTGGCGGCCGAAAAAAGAATCGACGACCGCGGATTCTGAACATGCAGCTTAAAGCGAGCTCCGGTGCATCCGACATTATAGTAATGCCAAGCTCGTGCACCGTCTAGCAAACTCCCAGTATACCCCAAGTTAATACTGGGGTTCTCCAACATCAACTAAGCATAGACAAATTTTCGTACAAAACGGCTCGACAAATATGGTTCCAATACACCAGATGGGACGGCCGGATGCTTTACAACCAACAAAATCCCCATGGAGGCAGAGTTGTGGCATCTTTATCCGAATCCGTTAAGTCTTCGTTGGCCTCAAAACCCAAAAAGATGGGACCAACATTGGTGATCTCCCACCCCTGAAGGTGGGATAAAACTTTTCTGCAAACAGGAACACCAGTATGCAACCAGCTCCTCTGGTGGAAACGGCGGAGAAATGCGTCCCCGGCCCTGTGATCTTCTTCCGGGCCGGGCTTATCACGTTGGAATGGTGCAAAATTAACCACCCCTTCAAATAATAAAATGGCAGTTCAGCACGGGGAAAGTTGTCATTCCTACCTCGATCATGAACGACATTTCTCACAAATTCTCGTAAACCTCGCAGCAGGTTACACACCATTGCGGGGAGTAGAGCCAGGCGACAGACAAAAACCAACTTCACAGCTGGCAGGATCCGGGTCACCCTCTCCACAGAGCCTGACCCGTCCGAAAAGACATAATCCCGGAGCCAAATCATCAGATAAGCAGCCAACACTGCTTTGGACGACATCCGATGAGTAAGATGCCAAAAACAGCTATAGGAGCGTTCGTCCGACTGTCGGTTCTCATTTTTCCGGGAACTCTTCTCACTTAGCTTGCTCATTTCAGAGAGCTCCGCGGTACTGGAAAGCGCTGGCGAAGTTGTAAACTGAGAGGGATTCTCCTTGTCTTGCTTACAGATATAGTCTCTCCAAGCAGTCACATGAGGCTGTGACCCGCCCTTATCCCTCTTCTGCATATAATAATGATGACTCGCCACTTCCTTGAAGATGACCATCATCTCCTCTGCTTTGTCCTCCAGGACTTGGAACTCCTCGTTGGTCGAAAAATATTCCTCATAATGTTCTGATCCCCAAGGGAGCTTTGACACCTCGTACGTTTCATGAAGTACAAATCCCAGCTCCCCCACCGGAGTAAAGAAAGTCTTGGTCTGAGTGTTAAACATCTCCAGAAGTACGAGAAACATATGTCTGTTTATGTCGACGCTTGCCTGGGTAGCACGGATTGCGACAGTCAGCCCAATCTCTCGGAGTTCGGTTCGAAACTACGTCAGAATCCAGAGTGTCAGCTTGTCCCACTTGGAAACATAATGACACCAATCCTCTATCCAAAATTTACCTTTCAGATACGACCGCTTCAACGACAGCATACGATTTGCAAAAGTCGAAGCGCCAAAAGCAAATGTGTTGGTAGGGACGTCACTGTAAATGCTCCTAGGACGCAGAGTCCGCCAGGTGAAAGAAGGCCCAGCCCGCGCGGCGGCCAAAGTATCCCTCTGATTGGAGGTAGCGTCGATCTTGATGGTGCCTGCCACCGCTCCCCCCTGAGACGGGGTTAGCTCCCAAGATATCCTCCTTTTAGAAGCAAGGCGACAGAAAGCCATCAAAGGCCATTGACGCTTAAGTTGCTTAACAATCATATGCACCCCTCTGGCTGTAAAGAACCAATCTTCCTTGATATTTAACACCTTTGCTTTAATAGAAGTAAGGCTGTCCCTAAACAGGAACTCAGGCTTCAAGAAATTCACATTATCAGAAATGGCAGATTTCAAAATGCTACGCTCCATCATCCGTTGGAGGATCCCATACTGTTGTTCCCAAATTTGGGTCATTCTCTCGAGAGGCTGATCCAGCATAATGGTAGTTTGGGCAGGATTTATCACCTCCTCGTTATAATTTACTCATATCTGACAGAGAGCAGTATCTAGAAGCACTTCGTTCAAGAGCGGGACGGTCATCGACACTGGCGGTCAGCAAAAGAAGTCAAAAACTCAGATATATTAGAACAACAAAAATTCTGAGTTACGCTCTCACCAGAAGTGCATACACTGAACCAAGGCTCAAGCACATCTGGAAAGAAGCTTCAGCGCATCATCAGGATCTAAACCCATGCGCCTCAGCAGGAAAGCTTCGGCGCATCATCAGGGTCTAAATCGATGCACGTCAGCAGTGAAGCTTCGGCGCATCATCAGGGTCTAAACCCATGTGCGTCAGCAGTGAAGCTTCGGTGCATCACCAGGGTCTAAACCCATGCGCGTCAGCTGGGAAGCTTCGGCGTATCATCAGGGTCTAAACCCATGCGCGTCAGCAGTGAAGCTTCAGCACATCATCAGGACCCAAGGTCCATACGCGTCGGCTATGTGAGTTCAAAAAATGGCCTACTCGAGAACAGAAAGGTACGGTAAAGAGCGACGAAACCCACCGATCACCGCCGACCGAACGTCGACGGGCGTCCTGGGGACATCAACCACAGCAGCCTCCACAGGCTCTTTCCTTTTGCTTCATCCCTTGCCAGCACCACCGCGAGGAGTTTGGGGGCCATCTCGTGAAAGAAGAAGTTAGGATTTTTCGAAAGAAGAACTCTAGAGGAAAGCAAAGAGGAGAAGAACCATCTCTCTCCATCAGACGCTTATTTATAGGCTTCGGCATACGCGAAAACCGATGAGGAATGACGTAAGCCACTGCTTGGGGTTCTGCGTGTCACGACTCGCCCCCGGTTTTCGGATGCGAGCTCGTGAGCAAGCCAGCTACGTATCGAGCGGACTCCAGCCCGACTCGAGTACGTATAAGCTATCCAGAATAGGGTATCATGTCTAATCTAAACTATATCTCAATCCACATGAATCTTATAAAACAAGAATGAACAAGTATGGGTCGTGGTCTACAGTCCACTAGCATATATGTCCGATTAGACTCCAAGAATAACATGAGTCTATAAAGCTAAGCTGATAAGCAGGATATATCATAAAAGCACGATTTAAAATTTTGGTACTGATTTAAAATTTTGGTACTGATTTAAAATTTTTATTAAATTTGGTACTGATTTAAAATTTTGTTTTGTACGTCGCGTAGTCGTATTGTACGTCGCACACAAAATTTTATTTTTCGTAATTGCTCGACGAGTGCGAATATGTGCGAGCGTACATATTTTTAGAAAAACATTTTTTTCTATTTTTATAGTTACAAGATAATATATACAATAATTATTTTTAGCTATCAAAATTTTTAAATTTATGATTTATTTACGAACAGCCTTTTATTTCGACAGTTATAATAATAAATAATATTATTATAAAATAGTATACTAGAAAAGTATAATTATGTAAATATTATTTGTGCATACATATATTTCATAATTAGTTATTAGTTTATTTTAAATAATAATGTAATTTTTGAAATTATTATTAGGGATATTTTGTAAAACCTCCCCTAAATAATGGGCTAATTTGCGAAATATCCCCTAAAGATCTCGAATTGGTAAAACCTCCTTTCCGTCAAGACGGTGTTTAATTTTGGGTGACGTGGCTATCCGTGTGTGGCTTTTCCCAGTCAGACGAAAATACCCCTGCGTACGTGGCTTTTCCCCCTCTCTCTCTCCTCTCTCTCTCTAACGGTCATCTTCTTCCTCTCTTACTTTTCCTCTAACCTATTTATACCGATCATCTTCCTCATCTTTCACTTGATCCTCTTTCAGCGTACAACTTGTCTACCAAAGATCAGGTTCCTACAAGCATGGGGGTGTTTCTTCATCTCTAGAGAAGGAGGCAATTTCTGCCATTAAAGGAGGAAACACAAATTATTCTAATTACAGTAAGGAGGAAACACAAATTATTCTATTTACAGTAAGGAGAAAACACAAATTAAGCAACAAGCGAAAAAGACAACCAAAGTCAGCCCAGCCAAGCTCAAAGCTGTTGGACATTTTTTATTTTGAAACTTAAACTCTCACACACATTCTTCTTCTTGTTGTTGTCGAACACGGCACTACTTTCCTCGTCCACCAGCGACACCGACTCCCTCTCCGCCTTCCGCGCCCTCGTCGACGCCCACGGCAACCTGGCCTCCAACTGGACCGGCCCCGACGCCTGCTCCTCGCGCTGGGTCGGCGTGGGCTGCTCCGGCGGGGCTCTATCGCGAGCGTGTCGAACGTGGCCGGGTGCTCGAAGGGGACGTGGCTCCAGGAGGAAGAAGGGGAAGGGGGATGGAGGAAGGGTAATTTGGAAATTTCATAAAATTTGAAAAACAGAGTTGTGGCCACGTATGCAACAATTGCCACGTCACCCAAAATTAAACACCGTCTTAACGGAAAGGAGGTTTTACCAATTCGAGATCTTTAGGGGATATTTCGCAAATTAGTCCATTATTTAGGGGAGGTTTTACAAAATATCCCTTATTATTATTAGTATTTTTGGAAAGTACATTTTGATTTTTTTCGGCAATTTAAATATTGATTTGATTTTATGTATTTATTTAAATAGTTAAATTAATATCTATATCTGAAATTTGAATTATCTTATTTGATTTTAAAACTAAAAGATATAATGTAATTATATCTAGATTGATTTAGATTTAGATTTGAAATTTTGAATGGATTTAATTTAATAATTGGATTATCTACTTGGATTTAAATGAATCCTAATTCTTATCCAATTGGGAATTCCTACATCCTATAAAAGGCAGATACTCCTCCAAATTTCTATCATTCATTATTCCTCCAAAATATTTCTCACCACAAACAAAACCTGTGCATCGTGTCGGTGTCCAATTCCTCCTCGTGTCAGCCATGACGACCTCGGGTCCGACCCGGGTGTCTTCCAATAGATTATTTCTTTTTCACATATACATCAAAATCCCATTCCCGTGTCCGACACTTGGACACGATTCCTAAGACCAAACCTAAAATCCTAGACTTGTCGGAAACAGCCTTCTCGTCCGAGGCATCACCATCCTCCTCCTTCTTGTACACCAAGCCCCCACCCGGTCGCCTCTCGGCAATCGCCTTGGCCAACACCGGCCTTCCCAACACGCCTCCTGCTTCCTATGGCTTCCCTTCCAGCAACCCGACCACCATCCACACCACACAAAAACCCTAAAACCACAACAACCACCAAGGCCACGGCCACTGGCCGGAAACCCGACCGCCACAGCCAGCCCAAACCCCCATCACCATCGTCACCACTCCGACGTCCCCGCCACCACAGCCTCCAAGAAATTCACCACCAATAAATAAATAAATAAAAACACACGCACCCCCTCAACTCACCTGGCCGCCTCGCCGGTGAACAACCGCGTGACCTTCCTTCCTGACCGCCGCCACGATCCCGACGTTTCCACCAAACACCGTTGTCCCCTCCGCTCCGTCGCGTCCCAGTCTTCCACGCCGACGCACGTGCATAGCTCACAGCCCCAGATCTGCGACCTTCCCTCGCCACTGTGCCTGGACCTCCCCAGGCCGCCTCTCTCCGCCGCACACCGTCGGCGGAACCCTCTTCGTCGAAACCCTCCAGCCGCTGGCGTCCTCTTCCGCTCACCGATCTTCCCCACCTCTGCACTCTCGACCTCGGGCTCGCCGGCCACCCTCGCCGCGAGCAGCTCCTCCTCTGCCGGACCGCCTCTCCGTCGTGCAGCTCCTCCTCTGCCAGACCGCCTCTCTGTCGCGCTGAATCCCCGGCGCCGCCTCCACTTTCGACCAAATCCCGTGCCACCCGCCTGAGTGTAGCCTCTCCCTATCTCCCTGGGTCTCTCCCGGACGATCCCGCTTCCCCGCCCCCTTCTTTCCCAGTCGTCGACCTTTCTCCGCCTCTCCGGCTTCTCTCCGCTCTCCTCTCCGTTTCTCTCTCCCTCTTCGACTTTAATCGCCACTCTACAGTCTCTCTTCCCCCCCAATTTATTCCTTCTCTATCCTCTGTTCAATTATGTATTATGTTTCTTTAAAGAAGCTGCTACCATTAGATATTTATTAACAAAATTAATATTTATTATTATTATTATTATTATTGTTATTATTATTCTTATATTTATGGTTTTAAATTATTGTTGTAGTCTTATTATTACTAATAAAAATAATATGCTTGTACAACAAAATATATTTCATATATTTTGGTTATTTTTTGCTATAATAATTGTTATTAAAATATTTGTAGGTAAATTATATATTTTCTAAAAAGGTTATATCATGAGGCGGCCTACACCTATATTGTAAAATATAATAATTTCCTAGATAATTTAGTTAAAAGTATTTTTGACCCATAAAGGGTAGTTTCTAAATTTATGAAATAATTTACTAGTCTTTTCAAATATTTATTATTAGTATTATTTTTACTAATAAGATATAGTATTTTTACCTAGAAATTTTATTTCGACAAACTTAGAGTTTCTGTCTAAAAACACATTTTGATTTTTGCAGTATCTACAAAAATATATCCTAGTCAATAAAATATTTTTTATTACACATATAATTTTCCTTTCAATATTATAAAATATTTTCTAAAATAGATATATACTACTCATCCACTTTCCTTCGATTATCACCCTGACTAATCCCATCATTCTCAATTTCTTGCCAATTTTGTACCTACCTTATGACCACCCTAACTAAATTGACCCTTATGGACCTAATGGAACTGTCCGTGCCACCATCAGAGGTCACCTTATATAGTTGTTACACCGACGTCGTAGTTTGTGCCATATTTATCATTGCAGCACACCAGGCGTACTACCAGGCAAGACACCTTGCCATTTGCTGTTTATTTATTTAGGTCATATTTCATACATTATTTATTATATTCTTTATACAAAATATACTGTGATACATGGCATAACCTGTTAGAACTTACTGTTCATTTATATTTCTTGCTATGTATTAGTTTTCTTACACAATAAACCTAGAATTAAGGGACCACCTTGTGTGTTTGCATTCATTGGCCTTGACATGTTGTACTACGAAGTTGTGTGTCGCATGTAGAACACGGACATGCGTGACTGGCTGGCCACCGGTGCGTATAAGCCGTGCGATAGGATTAATCGCTAATAGAATTGCATGCTAGTTTGACTTAGCGGTTATAGAAGTTTACTGTTGTAGATACAACATAATAGGCATTGGATGGGAAGAATAGTTCCTTAATGTATGGGTCATATATGCACTGTCCTGATTGTCAGTTATCTCCAATGGGAGGTACGGTCCTGATAGCCAGTTATCTCCAGTGGGAGGTACGGTCCTGATTGCCGGTTATCTTCAGTAGGAGATACGGTCCTGATTCCTGATATTCCTGATCTGGCACATGTGTCAAAGGTTTGTTCTTTATTGCATATTCACTATAGTACGGTTAGGTACCCTATTGCATGCCTCCCTTATTTATTTGAGCAATATTTATTCAGTTTATATGGCATGATATTATGTGTTTTGTTACGTCCATCTGAGGACCTGGTTATCTCGCTAGGTGTGTATTTTTGTCTTTCGCAGGTGTTCTAGCTCTAGCCGTGATCATCGCTATTTCTTCGAGGATGATTGCACTTGGATCGTCTTCGCTTCGCTCGCCAAATTCATTTCTTTTCTCATGTATTTGTCCTTTACTTGTTGGTAGTGGATTTGTCTCCGCCCAACATATTGTATCAAGACAATTCATTATCATTATATGATATCTTTTATTCATTTATTTTGTGTGGATGAGATTAGTTATGGATCTACTGTATTTTACAGCTTATGTATTCATATGATGTTTCCATATATTGGAGTATACTTCGTATGTATACAGCTGGCATGTCTACGTTCCTAGTCCTACGTATTTTGGGACTGGGGCGTTACAATATATATATATATATATATATATATATATATATATATATATATATATATATTATGTATATATATAATAAATCTCCAAAAATTCCAAATAAAATCTCGATACTATTTATTCATAGTATATGACCTATTTATATAAATACGAACCTATGTAACATTTATTTGACCATAAGATAATATAACAAATAATAGTAATTAATTCCTATTTAATAACAACCATCAATATTACTAATAATAATACCAAATAATACAAATTGCAATAAACCAACTAATAGGAGCAGTATTGGTGATCCATAATACCCTTACTCTAATTGGGTCCACAGGAAAATGGTGCTAGCATTTTAGAAATAACATTCTAACATATTAATTCCATTTTATTATGCATAAAATATTTAGAAATATTTACAATATCAAAATAAAATACCAATTACTTGCATCTACCCAGAATATGTCTACATGGGTGTTCTTGGACGCATTATATGTCTACACGGGCTTGGGCTCATTTCGGGTCCAGTTTGGGCTAAGTTGGTTCAACCAGATCACTCAAAAGTCAACAAGATTAAAATAATATCTAACTAATTATTTATGGAAGTCATGCCACAACTTGGCCTGGTTTTCCTAGTTAGGACTCTCTTATGGCTAGGTCTCCCTTGGCATGGCTAATACACTGGTCAAGGCACGCCACTACACTATACGTGCCATGATTTCTAGTCGTCTGGTACTCCAAAACTCAACCATGGCTAAAATCTTCTACCGTAATAATTAACTAAATAAACATTTATAAAATTCTAAAATCACTATTTAAATTAAATAAACAATAAAAAAATAATTCAAAAATTTCTGGGAAGGGAAGCTACAAATCTATCCACCTTAAAAATAATTTCGTCCACGAAATTCTAATTCATAACTAGGCCTTAAAATTAAAGTCTACCATTACCTAAATCTCCTTAAATTTAATCCCTCAAAAATATTCTATAACATTCTCTGGCCATTTTATAACTCCGAATACTTCTGGGGCTTCTACCCACCTTGGGTCATACTACTCCTCAAAATACGGTCACCAAAATCTTAAAATCTTCTAACTACTGGCTAATAGTCCTTCCAACAGATATCTACGGCATATGGCATCTATAATCCCACCTATCTATAAACAACCAAATATTCAATAGTCAAGCAATATTAAACTATAATTTAAGAATTTTTGATAGATTCTAGACAGCACGATCATTCGTCCCCTCGGAATAAAAGGGACGAGAATCAATGGCACGGAAAGCAAGGAAGTGTAATTAAGAACAAATATGAAATTTCAAAGGCTGTAGAGAAATTTCTAGAGAATTTTCAAGGCAGCGTGGATTGAGATTTCTAAGGGTTTAGTCATGGTCGCAGGCTCGTACCAGTACAGTTACGATATGCTCTGACCTGCATGGGCTACCACAAAAACTTGTCACGACCCACACCCGGTTTTCGGACGCGAGCTCGTGAGCAAGCCAGCTACTTATCGAGCGGACTCCAGCCTGACTCGAGTACGTATAAGCTGTCCAGAATAGGGTATCATATCTAATCTAAACTATATCTCAATCCACATGAATCATATAAAACAAGAATGAACAAGTATGGGTCATGGTCTGCAGCCCACTAGCATATATGTCCGATTAGACTCCAAGAATAACACGAGTCTACAAAGGTAAACTGATAAGCAGGATATATCATAAAAGCACGAGAAGATAGTAAATCGATAATACTAACAAAATACATGAATCATGCAGATGAAGTCAACTACCACATGCTCAGCTAACTAACTCCGTGTAATCAACTACCTGAAGAGATCATCAGGTCCTCAGAGGACTAGCACGATACATAAAACATGCCTACTAATATGACAGTAAATAACATGTGTGGAGGATAGAACACTGCAAGAAGAACATCTAAGGACGACGAGTCGTGTGGAAATATAATACTAGACTTGGCTAACTATCAATCAGAACTCCTATAGCTTGTAGTATAATGCAAGATACTCCCAATCTATAGTGTTTCAATTGACATACAAAGCAGGATACTCTCAGTCGAGATTAGCTAATTCTAGTATCGATCTCCTCTCCTAATGGATACAAGGTCAAGTAGACTCCTATAAATCGTAGTACAATGCAAGATACTCCTAATTTATAGGATCGCAAGTCAAGTCAATCAATCAATATATGCTATAGGTCGTAGTACAATGTAAGATACTCCCAATCTATAGTATATCTCAAGTCAAGTCAATCAAGCAATATCAAGATTGAAGAATCGGCTATAGGTCGTAGTACAATGTAAGATACTCCCAATCTATAGTATGTCTCGACTGTAGTACAATGCAAGATACTCCCAGTCAAGAATGGTCAAGTCAAGGACAGATATAGAAACTGATAAATCACGAGATAAGGTAACACAAAAAGACCAATAATCTAACAACGTCAAATATCCTATACGTGCACGTAAATCTAGGACAAGTAAAACGATCAAGGGCAAATCAATCACAATATATAATCATGTGACAATATGAAAAGGACTATAATAAAGAAAAAGAAAATAATGTAAGTACTGTATATGTTCGGCAAGGTATACTTGCCTGGAGGTTGTACGAAGAGCCAACAATAAACCGTCAACCGGTAAGCCAAATAAGTCCAAAATCTACAAATATCTTTGAAAGCTAAAACAGACATTGCCAACATTCTCAGAAGAGTCAAATTAGCTAGGATTGCATGTCCTTCAGTCCAATTCTGGACACAGGGATAAAACGATAATTTTGGGCCAAAACGGTATCCACCGTTGGACTCGCTTTGCACCAAAAACGTGCCAGAGTCAATGGTCTCTAAAGTCGTCAAACTACATGTCTATGAATTTGTTTTGATGATATGAACCCAATGGTAGATTCCGGTGGACCGTGCACAAAATTACCCGTTGAATCGGATCGTGGGGCCCGCAAAACGGCGATCCAATCAACTATCTCATAATTGGACCAAACTTGGCATACAGGACCAGAAAAATGATATGGTCCTGTTGGCATAAGTTTCGTCTCGATCTGATGAACGTGCACAAAGTAATTGAGATATTTGCACAGAGGCCGATATGGTAAATTTCGACGGGTACGTATCAAATTCGTCGCGCACACGCGACCAATTTGAATTCCGTCAAAGCCCAGACGACCAAGAAGCCGTTACGCACCTTTCAATGCTTTTGGTTTGCGACCACGTCGTCCGGATTGGCGGGACGCACGTCGTATCGAAGAAATTTCTAGTTTTTAAAACAGGTTTTCGATAAACTTCGGGATTCGATTTCTCGACACGTAATCGATGATTTCCAAATCCACAAAAAGGGTTGTACAGTCCTATATGTTGTCTAAAAGACTCTTCAAATAGATTTTCTAATCTGGATCGATCAAAATCGATCGTCAAACGTGGGTGATGGACTGTATTATGTGTCCTATTTTGACAGTTTTCGGTTCGACTTTGCGCAAATTTGTGTTTTAGTGGGTTCTCAGTCGAATCCTAATTGCTAAGGTTCTATATGGTTATATAGGCTTCCTGAATGACTTTACGGAATCGAAAACGAACAAGTGTGGACAGAGAAAGCTTACCACAAAGTTGGGGACTCTGTCACTATTGCTGTCCACCTTCACTGTACTGTGCGCGCGGCCGTACTTGGCCGGCGGCTGGAGGAGGTCGGCGCAGGGAGGCCGCGGTGGTCGCCCAATGATCTGGGATCATGGCGTGGGTTTTGGTTAGGGTTTCGGAAAATCCCCTTCCTATCTTATACGCATACAGACTGACTTGTTAATCCGAGCGGGGGAGGGGGAATGGGTGTCGGACTGGCTCTCGATTTGGGGCGTACTGGTCACTCGGGCTGATGGGGGGGGGGGGGGGGGTTCA
>JANAVB010029018.1:3752112-3858021 GCA_029216955.1 Iris pallida | reverse complement strand
GCCTCAACGTCCGGGCAGACCGGTGCGTTTGCATTTCACTGGGGCCCACTGACCAATAAGGTCGTCGCCCTAAAATATTATCATTTCCGAAAATTGTTTTAAAATCATATAATTTTTATAAAAATTTCGGCAGCATTCCCTCTATTTTCGGGATAACCCAAAACTGGGAAACGCGCCGATTTTTCCTGCAAAATAATCTCAAACCAACATATACACAAATTCCCAAGTCCACAGATACTAAGGAATTTCCCGAGCCAACATGAATTAAGGAATTCCCACATAACAAAATACTAAGAAAACCAGCAGAACCATAATCCAATTAATATTGGCTAAACCACAGCATCCGAAATATTTTCGGAAAACCAAAAATTTCCAAACGAACCCACAGAACTCTTTCCAAAGACTTCACGTAAAATCACAGAACCCAAAAATCAGAGGACAACTGTCCGAAACCAGAAACGTAGCCGAAAACCCAAAATTTTTGAAGAAAATTCCTGGACCAGATTTCATCACAGACCATGAGAACTATAGGACTAACAGAAATTACCGAAAAACGAAGGAATCCAAAGTGATGCCTCGGACTCGGAACACTGACAGAGTGTACGACCACGCCTAGGAGCGGATCCTACGGAAACAGCGCCGGAAAACCCCGTAAAGAGTGGTCCTGATCAGGATCGTCCTAGAGACTCGCGAGCGGAGTCGAACAGGGGCACGGGAGGATGGCGCTAGGGCACGGGAAGGTGCTGAACTGAGCACGGACTGCCACGGATCGGTTCGGGTGACAGGGCACCACGATGACGGAAAGCCACCGGTTCTCGGGCGGAAGGGCCGCTCGAGAAATCGGCCGGGAAAGGCGGTCGGCCTGGTTCGCCCAGGGTCAACGGCAGCGGGTCGCGGCTCAGGTGGATGGGTCGCCGGAAGGGCGTCGGCCTGGGCGCAGTTGATTCGGCGCCGGAATCGCCGGAAGGGGCGCGGGTTCACCAAAAATTTGGCTAGGGCACAGATCTGAGGATGGGGGTGGTGGTGAGTGATGGAAGGAGATGAGGGGTTTATATAGGAGAGGAAAAAAAGAGGTTATGGGAGAGGAAGGGTGACCGGCCGGAAAACCAAAGGCCGGCGGCGGTTTTGGAATGGAAGGGTCGGCCGACAGTCTCCTCCAGGAGAGAGGAAAAGGAAAAAGAAATGGTTTAAAAGAAACTAATAAGTTATTAAGTTAATAGTTTTAATACAAAAGCTTAATGGATTATGGATCAAATGGCCTATTGGGTTTGGGCCTAAGGGCTATGGGTCCAAGTTAAAATAATGAGCTAACAAAATTTCAATGGGCTGAACAACAACAACAAGAAAATGGTTTTAAGGCTTTTGAGAAAATAATTTGTTTTCTTAAAAATCTTAATTAATTCAAAATTTTTTTTTTTTAAGTTCAATCAAACCGGGTTCATATCTAGGCTGACATACAAAAATCCAGTCAATTTATTTTCTTGCAAATAATTGTATTCTAAATAACATAATTTTTAATTAATTAGAAAAAAAATTTACTTTTTTTGATAAACCCTAATTTCTAAAATTCAATTTCCCAAATTAACAATTGAAAATAATTTTAAAAATAATTTTTTTAAAATTACGGGTTTAACAACCTTCCCTCCTTGGGAACGAGGCAAACCTGACACGAAATCCATTGTGATGTGCTCCCACTTCCACTCCGGAATATCCAGCGGTTGTAAAAGTCCTGCGGGTCTCTGTCTACTGGCCTTCACTTGCTGACAGATCAAACATCTCGCCACGAATCTGGACACATCTTTCTTCATTCCATACCACCAAACAATAGTGCGCATATCCCGATACATCTTATTAGCTCCAGGATGTATAGAATACTGCGACTGATGTGCTTCCTTCATCAGCTCGTTCTTCAGTTCGCCAGATGGTACACAAAGCCTCGTACCATTCTTCAAAGCTCCATCGCTGGCGATTGAGAAACCCTCAAGTGTTCCCACCAACACTTGGTCTCTCAGTTTGCAAAGTGCCTCGTCTTGAAACTGAGTCTCCTTGATCTTGTCCATCAGATACGAGCTCACTTGCAATTTTATCAGTACTGAATCAGCATCCAGCTCCATCCTTCTATCTCCAGGCAATATGATCTATAATCTAAGCTTCTCGATGTCCTCTAGCAGATGCCGCTCCTTAGTCAAGAACATCGCCACTGGGTATCGACTAAGTGCATCAGCGACCACATTAGCCTTACCCGGGTGGTATTGCAGGTCGATGTCAAAGTCCTTCATTAGCTCCAGCCATCTTCTTTGCCTCATGTTCAACTCTTTCTGAGTGAAAACATACTTCAGACTTTTGTGATCTGTGTATATCTCCACTCTCTCTCCATACAAATAGTGCTTCCATAGCTTCAACGCAAAGATAACTGCCTCCAGCTCCAGGTCATGTGTGGGATAATTCTTCTCATGGTTCCGTAATTGCCTAGATGCGTAAGCAATCACTTTCCCATTCTGTTGAAGAACACATCCCAGTCCTTTTCCAGAGGCATCACTGTAGATTGTGAAACCACCGGATCCTGCGGGTAGCGCAAGGACTGGTGCAGTGGTAAGACTCTTCTTCAGCTCGTCAAATGTTGTCTGACACTCTTCCGTCCAGACGAACTCTTCATTCTTCCGAGTCAGCTTCGTCATTGGTTCAGTAATTCTAGCAAAGTCCTTCACAAACTTCCGGTAGTAACCCGCCAAACCCAAGAAACTCCTGATTTCAACAACTGAGCTTGGGGTAGACCATTTCTCCACAGCAGCTATCTTCTTAGGATCTACCGAAATTCCTTCTCCTGTGACAACATGGACAAGAAAATCCACCTTGTCTAGAAAGAATTTATATTTGGATAGCTTACCATATAACTTCTCTTTCCTCAAAGTTCCCAGAACTTTCCTGAGATGCTCCTCATGCTCCTCTTCCGTCTTTGAATAGATCAAAATTTCATCAATGAAGACAACAACAAATTGATCTAAGTATTCATGGAAAACCTTGTTCATAAGATTTATGAATACAGCCGGAGCATTTGTCAGTCCAAACGGCATGACCAAGAATTCAAACTACCCATACTTGGTGTTGAACGCCGTCTTGGAAATATCTTCCTTCCTGACCTTGATCTGATGATAGCCAGATCTGAGGTCTATCTTGGAAAACACCTTGGCTCCACTGAGTTGGTCAAACAGGTCATCGATCCGGGGCAAAGGGTACTTGTTCTTGATTGTGATATTGTTCAGCGCCCGGTAGTCGATACACATCCTCACTGTTCCGTCCTTCTTGGGAACAAACAAGACAGGCGCTCCCCAGGGTGAAGCTCCGTCTCGAATGAATCCCAGAGCCTTCAGTTCACTGATCTGATCTTTCATCTCCTTAGCCTCCTTCGGGTTGACTCTGTAGCATCCCTTAGAAATAGGGGAAGAACCGAAAACTAGGTCAATGGTGAACTCCAAGTCTCGGTCTGGGGGTAACCCGGGAAGACTATCAGGAAAAACATCCATAAATTCCCTATGATAGGGTGCGGAGGTCCGGATTCTTCTGTGATAGAAGTGTAAGTAACACCTCCATATCCTCCGGGGTTCGAGAGATTTCAAACTCCGGTTCTCCAGGTGGACTGAAGACTACACATCCTCGATGACAGTCTATCAGTGCATGCTGCTTACTTAACCAGTCCATCCCTAGGACTACATCATAGTTAGGTAAGGGCATGACAAACAATGGTGCTATAAAGTTATGGCCACAAGCTCGCGTCCGAAAGGCGGGTACGGGTCGTGACAAGTTTTTTTTGGGTGGCCCATGCAGGTCGGAGCATATCGTATCGGTTACGTAACTGTACTGATACGAACCTGCGAATTTGACTAAACCCTTAGAAATCTCAATCCACTCTGCCTTTAAAATTCTCCTAAAAATTTTCTATGTCCTTGAAAACTCCATATTTGTTCTCGATTTTTCTTCCTTGCCTTTCCGTACCCTTGATTCTCGTCCCTTCCTATTTCAGGGTGACGAATGATCATGATGTCTAGAATCTATCAGAAATTCTTAAATTATAGTACAATATTGCTTGATTATTAAATATTTGGTTATTTATATATATAAGATATTATAGATGCCATATGCCCTAGATATCTGTTGGTAGGATTGTTAGAAACTAGTTAGAAGATTATAAGATTTTAGTAACCATGTTTTGAGGAGTAGTGTGACCAAAGGTGGGTAGAAATTCTCAAGCATTCGGAGTTATAAAATGACTAGAGAAGGTCATAAAATATTTTGGAAAAATTAAATTTGAGGAGATTAAGGTTATGGCAGACTTTCTTTTTGAATTTTAAGGAATAGTTATGAAAGAGAATTTCGAGGACGAAATTATTTTTAAGGTGGATAGACTTGTAGCTCCCCTTTCCAAAATTTTGAAATATTATTTATTTATTTATTTATTCGACTTAAAGGGTGATTTCTAGAATTGTATAAATAATTATTTTAATTAATTATTATGGTAGATGACTTTAGCCATGGTTGAGTTTTGAAGTACAAGACGACTAGGAATCATAGCACAGATAGTGCAGTGGCGTGCTTTGACTAGTATTTAGCCATGGTAGGGAAATGTCGAGCCATAAGTGTGTCCTAACTAGGAAAAACAGGCCAAGTTATAGCATGACCGTTATAAATAAGTTTAATTAATTATTAATAGATTTATTGACTTTGCAGGAACCCGGTTGAACCAAGTTAGTCCGAACTGGGCCGAACCAAATCCAAGCCCATGTAGGCATGTAGTGAGACCCAATACGGCCATGTAGACATATTCTAAGTAGATGCAATATCTTTAGGAATTGGCAATTAATTTCTAATAATTGTTATATGTCACGACCTGCACCCTAGAGTAAGGACATGAGACGTGGGTACGTCCAGCCTACGTCGCAGTGACGGTGGTAGAACGCTGTCCTAGGTCAACATCTAACAATATAAAGGTACCTGTACAGTATATACTCTCCGAATGGAGGTGACATAGCAATACAGTCTCAATCACAACTAAGGTAGAGCATGATAAAGATAGATAGATGGATAGATATCTAGAAATGAAAACACAAAGATACAATCCAGAAGTCTAAGTGTCTAAATAAGTACATATTCCCAAAACATGTCAGAATCCATATACAGAAATCTATGAAAAGTAAAGACATCCTAATCTAGAGGAGTATCGTCAACTGCTAGTGGGTCCTGCTGCTGGTCCAAGTCACAGCAATCATCAAGGGTCGTACCATAGTATGTAGGGCAGAATGCCTCAGCCTCATCCTTTGTAATATTTTAACAGGTCCAGTCAGGACAGGAGCGAGCACAGTACATCTCAACAAATCATAGCTGGCCAGGAAATATAATCATGCTAGAGAGTAAGATACATGAAACTGAAGGAAATAACATGATAAAAAGGAAGACTGTAAATAAATAGATACAATATATAGAGAACTATCAGTGACTAGTGATTCAGAGCATAAGACGGTTATGTAAACGGCACGATGTTGTACACGAGTAATCTACAGAGGTTGTACACGAGTAATCTACTGGATTGATTACATAACCACTTCTACTCCCCTGCCCCAATCAATACATAAGAATCTAGCCAAGATATGTTATTGCACACGAAGTATAGTCGTACACGAAGATCATGTGAGCACATGAGTATACACGATTTCACACGATTTGTATACAAAAAGTACAAACACAAGGAGTACACGATGCTCATGATAAAGTACACGAACACAAAATACCCGATGTATCCGCTAAGGGGATAACATCGCACGACAAGATCCATATAGTACTAATTCGTGTTTCCAACGTGTCAGCATCATGTAAAGTAATCTAAAGCAGGAGAATACTCCTAATGCAGGATATGAAATGATCAGAGAATGTACTCGTCTGTATCCTGAGTATCTGAAAAATATCTATTGTCCGAGGAGTGGTGTCTGTCTCCTATAGAACAGTACAAGTCACTATGAGTCTAAAATGATAATAAGGTGCAATTCAATGCATTCTACATGAATCTAGGTCAATCTAGACCAAAGTCAACTCTTGGTCAACTCTGGTCAACCCTAGAAGTCAAACTAGGTCAACTAGGTCAAACATAAGTCAAACAAGTCTATACTAGTCTAACTAGTCCATTCTAGGTCTAATCAAGGCTAAACAAGTCTAACTAGACTCTATATTGGCATTCAAGCCACACCCATAGGCTAAAAGCCCTAGGCTATAGGCTATAACATGCTATAACCAAACCACATCACATATACACATATCCATAAATGTATCTAATATAATATAGTACACTCATTAACATAGGATACATGAATATGTGAATCTCACATACATATATATACATAGAAAACAAGGAAAGGGAATGTGATTGTGTACATGTGTGTGTGTTGAGAGTGAAGTGACATGAGAGTGTCAAGGGTGTGTGTGTGACAGGAATAAAAAAATAGGGCAATTACCAAATAGTGTATAAACTGTAAAATATGAAAACTGTGTATGGAAACAGTGGCATGGTAATAACCTGGAATCAGTGAGTAGTGTTAGGCAATGACAGTGTAGAGAGTTAAGGTCATGTTGAGTGTGTAGGTAAACCTGTGTACAGGAATATCAGTGAAAAAAATCATGTATTGATAATCTGGAAATCAGTGTAGTATACATTGTGTTCATGTGTCAAAGGAATGAAATCAGTGTAATAATATGAAACAGTGGAAACCTGGGAATAGGAAACAGTGTAGGAAATAACATGTAATCTAGGAAAAATAGGGTAGTGTTCCTGTGTCAATAGGAATATTAGTAAAGTGTCTGAACATGTGAGGTTGTGTGAGTTATGACATGAAATAGGAACACATGATAGTGTACATTCAATCCAGTTCCCTGTGACAGTTTACATATAACCCAAAATCAGTTGACAGTTAACATGTAAACTCCATTTCAATTAAAAGGGAATAAAAGGAAACCAATCCTCAGATTTGTGAGAACTAACATTCATATTTTAGTTTAATAAATAGAACTGAAACCCAAATCAAACCAATGTATCAGCTAATACATTCGAGCCCCAACTCATAGTCCAAAATCCCATTTCCATATCAAAAAGCTTGTTCGAATGTAAATTGAATTAAACTTAAACTAACAAATATATGAGAATCATCCGTGATACTTAAACATCAGTACATGATTAAAATGGATTAACAGTTAGGAGAAATTGAAATAACCATGTATCAGTGGTATCAGACATTCAAAGCTCGATTTCGAATCCCCATTCCACACCATAAAACTCATTCTAATATGTAAATCGAATCAATCATGAACAACAATTATGTGGGAAACATATGACAGTTGAAAACATTAGTTTAAATATGATTGAAATGGATTCAACAGTTTTAGGAAAACTGAAATAAAGTATCAATCGAATGCCAACTTCCAAATTCGAATCCCCATTCCACATGACAAAACCTATCTACTATGAAATAATCAACTATTAGAGATTAACAACATGTCTAGGAATTTAAATAGAAATTTAAATCATAATTTAAACCATTTAAACTAGGAATTAAATAGTGAACAAAAAAAGAACTGCACACGCACAGTGCACGACCAGTGCACACACGATTTCATGTCTGACACGACACGAGGACTCACAAAACTTTGGAAGCCTCATGTCAGTGTCAACCCGCACCCATGTGTCAATTTACACGTGCCCAAGTGATGTATCCAGTGCACAGTGCACCCCGAGTAGCAGGGGAGCTGTCACTGCGCGCGCGCGTGCTGTACCCCGCGCGTACTCGTATCCATAGCGACCTGACACGATACCACAACCACCCCAGTCCACTGGAAAACTATAAGCGAGGCCAAGCCCTAATTTTCTATTCAAACCAAATCCAAAAATAAGGATAAAATGTCCACTGTGGCATTTCATCGAACACCTAGGTTAGCCACTGATACGTATCCGATACGGACACGTATTAGACACGAAACATAGAAGTAGCTATACCAATAGTTAGGGCAGACCTAGGGCTTCCTATTTATGCAATTAAAATACCATTTTATGGAGGGGATTAGAATTTACCTAGGGGTTTGAAATGGCTCAAAAAGTTCCAAAGTGAGTTGTTCCTCAAGCTATCCAAACTCTTCCAAATTGCTCCTCCACTGAAATTTCTCACCATAGACATAGAGTGCACAGAGATTGGAACCTATTGCAAGAAATTAGAAGAAAAAAGGAGTTTAAATGGAGAAGTTATGGATTGGGGAAGAAAGAGTTTACCTCTATTTTCAACTTGCTATTTTTCCTAAGGAGGCTAGCCCTAAGTGAAGAGACATTAAATAGATGGAGGGGAACCCTAGGTGACTGGCCAAGTGGGTGTTGGGCTAGGGTTAGGGTTCCACTAGTTGTCTATGGGCCTCTATGGGCCTAAGCCATAAATCATGACTTATGAAATCACAAGCCATTCTCTAGCCTAGTCAAATCCTATTTTTCCCAAATAAATTCTAATGAGTAGGATATCACTAACTTAGGTCAAGCTATGGTTTCATACTCTAACCAAGTAGTCATGACAAGGGTTAGCTTCTAGGACAGTCTCCTAAGTCACCCTGAGTCAAAGTCAACAATAGTACTAAAACAATTATACTAAAAATCACTTAAAATTCCAATAATTATAATTAATACTAAATAATTTCAAATAATTCCCAAAATTTTAAAAATGACCAAAATACCCTCAAGCTAAAAATGTGGTAGTGACAAATCTACCCCCCTTAAAATAATTTCGTCGTCGAAATTAAGGGCGAAACTAACAGATGAGAAGGATAGATAATCATACCTCACAGTGCAAACAAATATGGGTATCGCTCGTGCATCTTAACCTTCCGCTCCCAGGTCGACTCTCCTGGAGAATGATGCCTCCATGCGACGTGAACCAAAGGTATCACCTGGTTTCTCAGCACCTTCTCCCGACGATCCAGAATCTCCGCAGGCTGCTCTGGATAACTGAGAGTAGGTCCAACCTCAATCTCCGAATGATCGAGCACATGGCTAGGGTCAGCCACGTACCATCTCAACTGTGATACGTTACGTTGTGGACCCCTACTAGTGCAGGTGGCAAATCTAGCCTGTAAGACACGTCATCGACCCTCACGTTAATCACGAAAGGTTCGATGAAGCGCGGGCTAAGCTTCCCACCTCCACCAAAATGTATCATACCACGAGTCAGAGATATCCGCAGAAAAACTATGTCTCCAACCTAAACACAAGCAAGGTCTCAAGTTACTAAAAATTAAACACGATCAATCAAAAAAAACAAAATACAACCTACTACTAATCCTATCTCTAAATCTGTACCTCAAACTCTAACAGCCTCCAGTGGCTATCGGCCCAGTGCCGATGTCTGTCCTGCGCCACACGAAGTCTGTCCCTGATGAGCTTCACCTTCTCGACTGCGTCAGCAACCATCTCTGATCCTAGTAAAGCTTGCTCTCCAACGTCATCCCAAGATAAGGGTGTACGACAGCTACGCCCGTACAGAGCCTCGAAAGGTGACATCTCAATGCTGGCCTAGTAACTGTTGTTGTAAACAAACTCCACCAAATGTAGATGATCCTCCTAGGAACCTCCAAAATCCAGGACGCACGTCCGCAGCATATCCTCAAGCGTCTGAATAGTCCTCTCTGAATGTCCGTCCGTATGGGGGTGGTATGCAGTACTGAACTTGAGCTGAGTGTCCAAACTAGTCTGCAGACTCCTCCAGAAATGGAAAGTAAAACGACTATCCTGATCTAAGACAATGCTGACGGGAACTCCGTGAATCCTGACTATCTGTCGCATGTACAACTTCGTAAGCCTCTCTGTAGATGTACCCACTTTGAATGGCAAAAAGTGGGACGATTTGGTCAACCTGTCAACGATGACCCGAAGCGTCTTTCCCTCCTGGTGTACGTGGCAACCCAGATACAAAATCCATGGTGACATGTTCCCACTTTCACTCTGGAATGGGCAACGGCTGTAATAATCCTCCGGGCCTCTGTCTCTCTGCCTTAACTGCTGACAGACAAAGCATCTATCTACGAAGTGGGCTACCTCCGTGTCACGACCCGCACCCACTGTTTGGGTACGAGAACGTAACAACGCCCAGCCTACGCCGCAGTATCGGCGGTAGAACGCTGTTCTAGGTCATGAACTATAACTAGCATAATATGAATACTCTCCATAAAGAGGCCAACATAGAGGTACAACTCAATCACAATCTAAGATAGAATGATAAAGATAGATAAACATGAAATCCAAAAGAGATACAGGAGATAGAAGTCTAAGTGTCTAAGATACATAATCCTAGAAATACATCTCAAAACTCAAATACAGTAATCCACAAGTAAATACAACTCAAGACAACTAAAATAACTATCTATACAATCTCTACTGTGTCTCCTCTAGGCTAGCAGGCAACCTCCAAGCTATCTGTAAAATTTATCAACAGGTCCAGTCAGGACAGGAACGAGCACATCTCATCTAGAAAATCCAAGTAAATGACAAAGAACTATAAAGCAGTTATAGACAGTTATATTGATGAAAATGACAGTTTATATTCAGGTGATGGTAAGAAAGACAGATAAAATGCAAGGAAAGTAAATACTAAACAAGAGAAGAATCATAGCAATGAAGACTGTAAAAATAGAACTAGCTGAACCAGGGTAATATGATATAAAGTCCAGACAATATGTAGACCAGTGTAACTCCAATGTAAGTCCAGTACAGGATGAATCTCATACAAGATGAATCCAGCAAGGGACGATTCCAGTCATAGTGATCAATGATTCCAGGGTGAGTCCAGCCTATACTCTAGCAGTGTGTTTTAAAATACCGAGATCGACATGTAAACGGTTGTGGGTAATCTGGCACATCACACACCTGGCCGGGTGTGAGATGGCTATCATTCCAGTAGATTCCAGTAGGGGTGATTCCAGTAATGGGGTATGTCTACATGTCTTACTCTAGTATTTCCTCTCCCAGCAAGTGAATCCAGAATTTCGACACAATGATTCAAGATGAGTCCAGCCAAGTACAATGATACCAGTAAATGATTCCGGGGTGATTCCAGTAAATGATTCCAGTAAGTAATTCCAGTAAATGATTCCAAAAATAATGATACCAGTAATAGAGGCCAGAAAATAAATATGTGTCGTATACATGAATCCAAAAATATCTATACGTGTTGTAACAGAGAATCGCACACAACTAACTAGAACTGAAGTACAGTAATTGACAAGTAAATGAGAGAACTATCAGAGAATGTACTCGCCTGATATCTGAATGTCCAAGGTAAAGATACTATCCGAGGAGAGGTGTCTGGCTCCTAATTAAAATAGCACAAGTCACAACATGTCTAGAAGGGTAATATAAAGCACTACAATGCATTCTACATGAATCTAGGTCAAACTAGGCCAAAGTCAACCCTTGGTCAACTCTGGTCAACTGCACTAGTCAAACTAGGTCATGTCCTAACCCAGCAAGTCTTACTAGGCCTAACCAAGACTATCCTAGCAAGCACACATCAATACAAGGCTATACAAGCCAACATACACCCAACTCTATATAGCATGCAATTATTCAATACTCAAATAGGCAAGAATTCACATTGGATATACACTAGGTAATCTATTACTTTAAGCTATATATGTCTACACATATATACACATGCATATATTGGTATTCAACATTAGGTCTATAATCACGACATTTTAAATGGTTATATAAACTTATATATTACAACACAATATGCTAACATATATATAATATACATACATAGCTAAGTTAACTATATTCATAAATACTTATTTAAGGGGCTATGTGTGTGTATGTGAACATGGCAAAGGGGCAAGTGAGGGTTAAATGGGCATACATAGTGTATACATATCAAAGAGTGTCAAAGTGTAAGTGAATAATGTGTCAAGTGTGATAGTGTCAACATAGTGTAAGGGGATACATGAGGTAATATAGGATTTGTGTTAACATAGAACATTATATCTCATTAACTTGTATATTGCATACATTACATCTATTATTATATTACATTCATGCTTGCATTCATTCATCATTCATTTATTCTCTTGCACTACTATATGCACCATACATTACATACTATGGAACCTACATATTCATTACAAGCCATACTTATACATGCTTACATTAGATAGGATATTTACACCTCATACATCATTTATTTAAACATTTACTCATGCTTGCATTCTCTATTTAGTTACATAATGTATATACATTAACATGGGTTAAAATCAAATAGAACATTATATTACACACAAGGGTGCACAAAATGCATATGCCGAATAGTAACTCCTACTAATAATAAATACTGTACCATCTCAGCATGAATTAAACTCTATGATTAAAGTATGTTATAGATCTATGTGTTAGCTTTCCGAAACTTTAAACGGATCGCGTTTTCGTTTCCGAAAACTCCCGGAATCGCGAAAACACCGAGAACGCGTTTGTTTTTCGTACAGCTGACACTCAAATAATTCTCCAGAAAGTTACAGAAAGAATTAGGCCTATTAATACATGTTTTTGGAAAGCTAACTTCAATACGCTTCTTTTAAAAAAATGGGAGATTAAACCGAGCTTTGAGCTAGAAGTTATGATATTTCGAAGTTAGGGCTGAAATTAAAAACGTGGATAAAAATTATGACGGATTTAGATAGTTTGAGCCAAAAGAATACACAATATATATCCTAATTATCCACAACAATAATAGCAATAATAATATGAGGAACCACACTCACAAACTTGATTATATAATCATCATGAACCATTTATTACATATATAAATATAGATACACTCTCATTACAATATATATATATATATATATTTTTTTTTTTCCTTTATATATATATATATATATATATATATATATATATATATATATATATATATATATATATATATAAAATCTATATATGTAACATGAACACATCCACAACACAAATGACACTCCTATAACCTGCAAATGGACACAAAATAGACACAAATGGAGATACAACCATGGGGGTCATTCCTATGGGTTCAAAATAGACCTATATGCATGAGGAAATAAAAAGGAGAAGGGATTTATACCTCCCGGTAGATCGAATCGAAGAAAAACCTTCCCGGAGCGACACCGACATGTAGAGATTCCAAAAGGACACGAACGAGCTCCGAATCCTCCCAAACTTGGGTAGCTTCCTCCTTGACTAGAATGGAGAAGGAAAGAAGAAGATTTGGTGGTGAAATGGAAGGATTTGGTGGAGAAATTGCTAGGGATTGCTCTCTAGGAATTTGGGGAAGAACAAGAGAGAGAAAAAATAGATGGATAATGACAAATGGGAGGCTCAACCCTATCCTTATTGTGGCTGGCCATAAAGGTGGTTTTGTCCTATTAGGAAAAGTCCAAAAGCCCCTACTAACCTATTCTATGAGTATTAGGAAAGGGCTAATTGGTTGGGGCTAAATTAGTCATTCTAAAGTCTCTAATCACACTAACCTTATCCATAATAATTAGTCTAACCTCTAACTAAAATATTTCTATCATGTGGACTAAAATTAATATCATGTGGGCCATACCTAACTAGTGTGTGGGTTCCACTAGAGTCATACTACCCCCGGGTCCCCGTTTCAAGTCGGATTGAGTTGAAATTCGAACCCGACTCAAATAATCCCAAAACAATATCATAAATAATAAAATAATATCAAAATAATTTAAAGAGGTCAAATGCAAAAATATTCTTATGCCAAAAATTGATATTAAAATATCATAATCACATGGTTAGGCTCTAGGTCAAACAATCTCTAGGATTTCACTAGCAAAACGTCAAAACCACAAGTCATTGATTTAAATAATTTTAAAATGATTTAAAATCACCTAAAATCATATCATGAATTAAATATCATTATTAAAATAATTATAAACACAAAATTTCAAAATTACCCTCAATCAGAAAATTAAAATAAAATAAAAAAAAATCAACCCAAAATTTAGGGTGCTCACATCCTACCCACCTTATAAAAATTTCGTCCTCGAAATTAAAATATTTGTAATCCTTCTAGGTCAAACCCCCACAATCAAATCCCAGAACTTAAATAAATCATACCATCAAAAGGACGACATACAGGGTCATGGCATACGGTGGTAGTGAAAGTCTCATCTAGGTATTCTAGTCATGCTAAACCAAAACGGTCATAGGATATCAAAACACACATGCAATCTAGGGTGCTAAAGAAAAGTAACAAAAGCAACAAACCATCAAAACTGTAAGGCAGTCTACCATCTTATATGAAAACTGATACTTATCATAAAAATAAAGAAAAGTAACTACCCATTATCTTTAAAGGGTTCAGAAAAAAAAAGAAAATCAAAGTTAAGGAATGAAAGCCAATTCCATGGAAAATTTCCAATCACAATACGTATTAAGAATATTTAGTCTTGATACGATCTAAGTTGATCAAATTGGGGGAAATCAAGATTTAGGCAATATGGAGGACAGGTTCAACAAAGTCTGAGATCGAGCATACAAGGATAGAGATTCAGGTCACAATCAAATTTAATTCAATTAAGTACAACCCAAGATATAAATATGATAAGAAAAGATAATCGAAGTTGATTTGGTCGGATTAAGGAAACTATGATTCAATGATATTGAAAAACCCCTTTTAGAGAAAACAGGAAAAGATTTCATACGAAGTCAGCAAATCATCCCTCTCTAATACTATCAGTTTATCATTTGCTAAACCATATTCTTTTTTTTTTCACAAGTCCCAATATGAAAATCAACCTCTAGATAACTATCATCGAAATTTTATAACCTTCTGTCATCTAAACTTTTACCACAATCACCATAGACAAAATCTTTAAGTTCCAAAACATTTTCCACGAAACATACCCCTCTTTTTAGGAGTCAACACTTATTCATTTAATCAAAATTTCAAATTCCTTCACCTCGTTTTAAATTAGATCCGAAACCTCTAAATCCATTTTATGGAATCCTTGGACTTGTTTAAATCGAGTCTCGTATTCACTAAACTCCAATACCACTATGTCACACAAAATTTATTCTTTTTTTATAAATCAACCTTCATATCTTCTTCAACGTTCACCTTTAAATATTTTTTTGAATTCTATAATTTTCTTTCAATCATCTAAAATAATTTCTATAACGTAAAATTCTTGTGTTCTCTCTGTCTCTAGTCACCATCTTACAATATCTAGTTCAATTTTGCATAATCATTTTATTCGATTAAATTCTCCTTTCCATCTCTAAATTTCTACATAGCCTTGTAATAGTTCCCAAGAATCAATAACAAAGATTTTTAAGTTCTCAAAACTAGGTTGACCTTAAACATCCTCATTAGTTTTGAAATACATCCATGAATTATTCATAACCCACTTTCTGTGATTGTTTCTAAATTGATAACATTTATCTCTCGATTTCATTTTAAACCTTTACCACATCTCCATTTCAAATTTTTCATATTTGACATCCAACACTCTGATTCCTACAAAATCATCATATGATAACCAATTACATCATTTCCAAACTAGATGATTTATATCACTTCCTCAACATTTTTCAGATAAAAAATGATATAAAGATTCAAGAGTTTTCAAGGTATAGCTGACAGAATTATATATGAGACAGGGAATTGATATAATCAGGACAGATATATAAGACAAGGAATGATGGTAGTAAAAATATTGGCAGGAAAAGAATGATAATAGAATCTGTTCTGCTTATCTATTTAAAAGAGGGACCCCTTTTTTCTGAAACAAGAATTATAATACCAAATCCAAAATAAGGCCTAGCAAAATCATTGGTTTATTATATTAAGAAGAAATAAATTTTTGTAAGAAGTTACACAAGGTTTATAAAAATAGCTAAAGCTACATCCTAAGTAAACAATGAGAAACAAAACAAACAAAACAACAATAATTCCTTCTTCTTTTTTTGAATGACTGAAACAAAAGTAGCAAAAACATGTTCGAAAATATTTAAGGTACAATCTGATAATCATATGCGTCTATCCAAAATTATGGTACTCTAAATCCTCGTCATACTAGTGAGCAAGGCTACGATAATCACAGAGTCCTTGACTTATGCACATACCTCTAGAATCATGGTATTTAACATTTTTGCGATGCCGCTAGCTTGGCTGCGAAAACCTTAAATTTCTACACCCGAGAAATATATCTAAAATCAGACTATATGTCCTCACCATGCTGGCTAATGTGACTATATAAGACAAGATTTCCATAACTTAGATGACCTAGCCCATATAATTTTATCTTGCCAAAAATTAAATTAAATCAACAATGAATACAAAAAAAAATCAAATTTATCAACGAACATCAAAATTCAGAAATGAACAAAATCCTTCAAATCATATAACTACAAACTCGGATGCTACAGCTAACATCAAGATTCAAAATTCCACAACCTTCATCAAATTTAATAAATACAAACTCAAATTCAATAATAATACATCAAAATCAAATTCAACAACAGAAAGTAAAGATAAATCAAATCAAGGAAAAAGAGTGTTCAAATCGGAGTTAAACAAGATTCTCAAGGGTCGTCCCAGGAATCTCTCAAGGGATCCTAATTGTGATTGAGTATCTTCAAGATATATCCTATTCCTACTGCAGGCTGTAGTGGTACTCAAGTTCGAATACCACTACATAAACTCGACCTACATGGGCCACCACTATAAACGTGTCATGACCCGCACCCACTGTTTGGGTACGAGAACGTAATAACGCCCAGCCTACGCCGCAGTGTCGACGATAGAACGCTGTTCTAGGTCATGAACTATAACTAGCATAATATGAATACTCTCCATAAGGAGGCCAACACAGAGGTACAACTCAATCACAATCTAAGATAGAATGATAAAGATAGATAAACATGAAATTCAAAAGAGATACAGGAGATAGAAGTCTAAGTGTCTAAGATACATAATCCTAGAAATACATCTCAAAACTCAAATACAGTAATCCACAAGTAAATACAACTCAAGACAACTAAAATAACTATCTATACAATCTCTACTGTGTCTCCTCTAGGCTAGCAGGCAACCTCCAAGCTATCTGTAAAATTTATCAACAGGTCCAGTCAGGACAGGAACGAGCACATCTCATCTAAAAAATCCAAGTAAATGACAGAGAACTATAAAGTAGTTATAGACAGTTATATTGATGAAAATGGCAGTTTATATTCAGGTGATGGTAAGAAAGACAGATAAAGTGCAAGGAAAGTAAATACTAAACAAAAGAAGAATCATAGCAATGAAGACTGTAAAAATAGAACTAGCTGAACCAGGGTAATATGATATAAAGTCCAGACAACATGTAGACCAGTGTAACTCCAATGTAAGTCCAGTACAGGATGAATCTCATACAAGATGAATCCAGCAAGGGACGATTCCAGTCATAGTGATCTATGATTCCAGGGTGAGTCCAGCCTATACTCTAGCAGTGTGTTTTAAAATACCGAGATCGATATGTAAACGGCTGTGGGTAATCCGGCACATCACACACCTGGCCGGGTGTGAGAAGGCTATCATTCCAGTAGATTCCAGTAGGGGTGATTCCAGTAATGGGGTATGTCTACATGTCTTACTCTAGTATTTCCCCTCCCAGCAAGTGAATCCAGAATTTCGACACAATGATTCAAGATGAGTCCAGCCAAGTACAATGATACCAGTAAATGATTCCGGGGTGATTCCAGTAAATGATTCCAGTAAGTGATTCCAGTAAATGATTCCAGAAATAATGATACCAGTAATAGAGGCCAGAAAATAAATATGTGTCGTATACATGAATCCAAAAATATCCATACGTGTTGTAACAGAGAATCGCACACAACTAACTAGAACTGAAGTATAGTAATTGACAAGTAAATGAGAGAACTATCAGAGAATGTACTCGCCTGATATCTGAATGTCCAAGGTAAAGATACTGTCCGAGGAGAGGTGTCTGGCTCCTAATTAGAACAGCACAAGTCACAACATGTCCAGAAGGGATAATATAAAGCACTACAATGCATTCTACATGAATCTAGGTCAAACTAGGCCAAAGTCAACCCTTGGTCAACTCTGGTCAACTGCACTAGTCAAACTAGGTCATGTCCTAACCCAGCAAGTCTTACTAGGCCTAACCAAGACTATCCTAGCAAGCACACATCAATACAAGGCTATACAAGCCAACATACACCCAACTCTATATAGCATGCAATTATTCAATACTCAAATAGGCAAGAATTCACATTAGATATACACTAGGTAATCTAGTACTTTAAGCTATATATGTCTACACATATATATACATGTATATATTAGTATTCAATATTAGGTCTATAATCATGGCATTTCAAATGGTTATATAAACTTATATATACAACACAATATGCTAACATATATATAATATACATACATAGCTAAGTTAACTATATTCATAAATACTTATTTAAGAGGCTATGTGTGTGTATGTGAACATGACAAAGGGGCAAGTGAGGGTTAAATGGGCATACATAGTGTATACATATCAAAGAGTGTCAAAGTGTAAGTGAATAATGTGTCAAGTGTGATAGTGTCAACATAGTGTAAGGGGGTACATGAGGTAATATACGATTTGTGTTAACATAGAATATTATATCTCATTAACTTGTATATTGCATACATTACATCTATTATTACATTACATTCATGCTTGCATTCATTCATCATTCATTTATTGCTCTTGCACCTACTATATGCACCATACATTACATACTATGGAACCTACATATTCATTACAAGCCATACTTATACATGCTTACATTAGATAGGATACTTACACCTCATACATCATTTATTTAAACATTTACTCATGCTTGCATTCGCTATTTAGTTACATAATGTATATACATTAACATGGGTTAAAATCAAATAGAACATTATATTACACACAAGGGTGCACAAAATGCATATGCCGAATAGTAACTCCTACTAATAATCAATACTATACCATCTCAGCATGAATTAAACTCTATGATTAAAGTATGTTATAGATCTATGTGTTAGCTTTCCGAAACTTTAAACGGATTGCATTTTCGTTTCCAGAAACTCCCGGAATCGCGAAAACACTGAGAACGCGTTTATTTTTCGTACAGCTGACACTCAAATAATTCTCCAGAAAGTTACAGAAAGAATTAGGCCTATTAATACATGTTTTTACAAAGCTAACTTCAATACGCTTCTTTTAAAAAAAACGGAAGATTAAACCGAGCTTTGAGCTAGAAGTTATGATATTTCGAAGTTAGGGCTAAAATTAAAAACGTGGATAAAAATCATGACGGATTTAGATAGTTTGAGCCAAAAGAATACACAATATATATCCTAATTATCCACAACAATAATAGCAATAATAATATGAGAAACCACACTCACAAACTTGATTATATAATCATCATGAACCATTTATTACATATATAAATATAGATACACTCTCATTACAATATATATATATATATATATATAAAATCTATATATGTAACATGAACACATCCACAACACAAAGGACACTCCTATGACCTCCAAATGGACACAAAATGGACACAAATGGAGATACAACCATGGGGGTCATTCCTATGGGTTCAAAATAGACCTATATGCATGAGGAAATGAAAAGGAGAAGGGATTTATACCTTCCGGTAGATCGAATCGAAGAAAAACCTTCCCGGAGCGACACCGACACGTAGAGATTCCAAAAGGACACGAACGAGCTCCGAATCCTCCCAAACTTGGGTAGCTTCCTCCTTGGCTAGAATGGAGAAGGATGGAAGAAGATTTGGTGGTGAAATGGAAGGATTTGGTGGAGAAATTGCTAGGGATTGCTCTCTAGGAATTTGGGAGAAGAACAAGAGAGAGAAAAATAGATGGATAATGACAAATGGGAGGCTCAACCCTATCCTTATTGTGGCTGGCCATAAAGGTGGTTTTGTCCTATTAGGAAAAGTCCAAAAGCCCCTACTAACCTATTCTATGAGTATTAGGAAAGGGCTAATTGGTTGGGGCTAAATTAGTCATTCTAAAGTCTCTAATCACACTAACCTTATCCATAATAATTAGTCTAACCTCTAACTAAAATATTTCTATCATGTGGACTAAAATTAATATCATGTGGGCCATGCCTAACTAGTGTGTGGGTCCCACTAGAGTCAAACTACCACCGGGTCCCCGTTTCAAGTCGGATTGAGTTGAAATTCGAACCCGACTCAAATAACCCCAAAACAATATCATAAATAATAAAATAATATCAAAACAATTCAAAGAGGTCAAATGCAAAAATATCTTAGGTCAAAAATGATATTAAAATATCATAATCACATGGTTAGGCTCTAGGTCAAACAGGTCTCTAGGATTTCACTAGCAAAACGTCAAAATCACAAGTCATTGATTTAAATAATTTTAAAATAATTTAAAATCACCTAAAATCATATCATAAATTAAATATCATTATTAAAATAATTATAAACACAAAATTTCAAAATTACCCTCAATCAGAAAATTAAAATAAAATAAAAAAATCAACCCAAAATTTAGGGTGCTCACACTCCCGCTTCATTCGTACCACCAGAGTGTTAGTATTATTATTATTTTAATAGTGTTTACAATATTTGTGTGATTTTCGGGAGCCAATAAAGAGTGTGCGTACCAGACTCACCAAACCTTACTACACTTGCTATTAGGATATTTTTAGTTGTTAACGGGATTATTAGTATTATTAATAATATTGTTGTTGTATTAAAATAATTAGTTATTATTAAATGGTTATTTTCTTCATCATCAAATAGGTATTATTTATATTATATTTTTGTATAAACATATATTTATGTATATACATGTTATATAAATATAGGTGTACATGTGTATGTGTGTATATATATACATATATATGGGAGTATATGTGTATGTGTATACATATATATATATATATATATATATATATATATATATATATATATATATATATATATATATATATATATATATATATTAAAATATATATATATATATCTTTATTTATATATATATATATATATAAAGATATATATATATATATATATATATATATATATATATATATATATAAATAAAGATATATATATATTTTAATATATATATATATATATATATATATATATATATATATATATGTGTGTGTGTGTGTGTGTGTGTGTGTGTGTACGTATATGTATATATACGTGAGCGTATATAAATATGTATATATGTAAATATTATAAACTATAGTATAATATAAAAATCAAACACCCCAACCCATCCTAGGGCCAGCACCCCACGCCTAGTAAATCCCAGCCAAGCTACCCAGGCCAACATGCCAAACCTCCCATATTCAACAGAACAAATCCTTTCCAGCTCAAACGAGCAGTCCCCAAAGGGAAACAGCAACCCAGCCGAGCCCGATAGCATCCCAGCCCAACACAGCTAGGCCCAAGCCCAGTAACTCATAGCCCATGCAAACTCTTCCCCCAAGCATTAAACCGCAGCATGCCCACAGGCCGAGCTTCCTAAACCGAAGCCGAACTCCCCGCACAGTGCATATAAGGAGATCGATATAGAGAGAGAGGGTTGCTTGATTTCTCAAAACCCTAAACAAACCCAGTGCCCCCCCCCCCATCCAAACGACCTCTACGGTCGCCTACGCCACCGTACGAGGCGTCAAAGATCGCCGGAGCGCGCGGAGGCAACAACGACCCGCACGGGCAATAGCAGCCATGCCAACTAGGTAACCCATTTCCTTCCCTATTTTCTTCTCGTATACTCAATCGTTTTCGATCTTGTAAATTCCTACGGATAGATGAAATGACCCTCTATGATCCCCATTAATTGGTTCGATTGAAATCAATCAGGATTTCGAGTTATATCAAGTTGAAATTGACGAAAAACCTGTTTAAACAGGACAGTTTCGAAGTTGACACCCCTATTTTCGTAGACAGATTGTGATCGAGATATTAGAAATTATCCAGAACTAATTAAAAATATTTAAAGACAACCTATATGGCTACAAGACCCATTTTATAGGAATTAGTTTCGTCGACTGTGTGTCGAGTAATCCGATTTCAAAACTGATAAAAACCCGTTTTCAAATTATAAAATTTCAATAAAATCCTTCGATACGACGTGCGTCCCGCCAATCCGAGCGATGTGGTCACGAACTAAAAGCATCGAAAGACACGTATCGACTTTGTGGACATGTGGACTTTGACGGAAATTCAAATTGGTAGCGTGTGCGCGACGGATTTGATGCGTATCCGTCGAAATTTATCGTATCGGCCTCTGGACAAATTTTCTAATTACTTTGTGTACGTTCGTCAAATCGAGACAAAACTTGCGCCAACAGGTCCGTATTATTTTTTTGGTCCTGTATGCCAAGTTTGGTCCGATTCTGAGACAATTGATCGGATCGCCGTTTTGCGGACCCCACGATCCGATTCAACGGGCGATTTTGTGCACGGCCCACCGGAATCCACAATTGGATATACCATTGGATTTATATCATCAAAATAAATCCGTAGACATATAGTTTGACGACTTTAGAGACTATTGACTCTGGCACACTTTTCGGTGCAAAGCAGGTCCAACGGCGGACACCGTTTTGGTCTAAAATTATTGTTTTGCCCCTGTGTCCAGAATTGGACTTAAGGATAGGCAATCCTAGCTAATTTGACTATTCTGAGAATGTTGGTAATATTTGTTTCAGCTTTCGAAGACAGTTGTGATGATTTGAACGTTACGGCTTAGCAGTTGACTATATTTTATTGGATCTGCGTGCAACCCCCAGGCAAGATACCTTGCCTCCCTCTACAGTTCATTTTCATGCTTATAGTTCTTCTGTTTAATTATGTTATCATTTAGTTACTCTAGTTGATATGGAATCATATGTTTTCTACATACTATGTTTACCAGTTTATTGTCTTGTTTGTATATCAATATTTATGACTTGATAGCGTAGTTACACCAGGCTTGATTCACATTATGGTTCATGCTAGAGTAGTACTTATCTGTGTCATGACTGAGTTGTACCGTGTCTTCACCTGTATCTTGATTGAGTCGTGTCTGCAAGTATGTGTGATTGAACTGCTATTCATGTATCGTTTCCACAACCTGCGAGTCCACACACGGAGCGAGGGTTGTCCGTTTGCACCTGCGAGTCCACACACGGGGCGAGGGTGACTTGTCTTGAAATTGACCTGCGAGTCCACATTCATGGCGAGGGTTAGTGATTAGTTCAAACCTGCGAGTCCACACTCGAGGCGAGGGTTTGGTATTCCATTGATCTCTTATTCTTCTAGCAGTTCATTTATGCATAGTTGATCCTGTATCCGTGTTCATAGTTACCTGTCAGTAGCGACATGTCAGTCTCATGTCTAGTTTCTGTTTATACCCTATTTATATTATTGCATGATTAAACTGTTAGATAGACATATTTTTATGTATCTTGCTATGTCCCCTGAGGACCTGATGATCTCTTCAGGTAGCTGATTGCGTGGAGTTAGTTAGCGGATCATGATGGTAGTGATTACACCTGCAGGATACACGTATTTATTTGTGATAATTCCTTATTATCCTTTCATGCTTTATATTCCATACCAAGATATATTCTACTTATTTTATAGACTCATATCATTCTTGGAGTCTAATCGAACAATATGCTAATGGGCTGCAGACCATGACCCATAATTGCTCATTCATAGTTTCATATTTTATTGTAGGTTGAGATATAGATTGCATTGCCATGAATTTGGCAGTATACCATAGCTTACAGCGTTTACGTATTCGAGTCGGGCTGGAGTCCGTTCGATACGTAGCTGCTTGCTCACGAGCTCGCATCCGAAAAACGGGTACCGGTCGTGACAATGGCGGTTAATACCTATAGTTGATATATATATTATATATGGGAAAATTTATGAAATGCCCAAAAAATGAAAAAGTTTTATGAAAAATGCACCGTACAATAACATTTTATCGCATGCCCAGAATTAGCAAAAAAAATATATAAAGGGGGTTCCGAATGACCTTTTTGCCCTTCCTTCTAATTTATTGTTGCCCTTCCTTCTAATTTATTGAAAACACCCACGAAACTACTCTTAAAAAAATATTTTGATACTTTCTCTTCTTCCATACGCTGCTCACTTTCGAATGTAGGTTTTTCCTAAAAAATCTTCAAACCTTACTTCAATCGAAATTTTTTGAAAAGGTCGACAAACGGTAAAATTATTAAAACGGAGGTCCAAACATCATTTTTTTGCGATTCTAAAATTTCGGAAGGCCGACTAACGAAAAAATGGTTAATCTCCGTTCCTCGAAAATACGTTCCTTTTGCGACAAACCGGGCCTCGTTTCGACCTCCCAATCAAAAGTTATGGCCCTTCAAAGTTTCAACTGACCATAAAATGCAGGAGAATGATCATTCTTCGTGGTAATATCACAGAGAATGGCCATTCTTTGTGCTAAAACTACGGAAAATGGTTATTTTCGTGCTAAAACCATAGAGAATGGCCATTTTTCTTGTTAAATTGACAAAGAATAGCCATTCTCCGTGTTAGAATGACGGAGAATGGTCATTCTCTATCAATTTAACAAGGAGAATGGCCATTCTTCGTGCTAAAAACCACGGAGAATGGTCATTCTCTGTGCTAAAACTACGGAGGATGGCCATCTCCTTGTTAATTTGACCAAGAATAGCCATTCTTCGTGTTAAAATGGCGGAGAATGACCATTTTTCGTGTTAAAATAGCCAAGAATAGCCATTCTTCGTGGTTTTAGCACGGAGAATGACCATTTTTCATCATTTTAACACAGAGAATGGCCATTCTCCATCATTTTGACATGGATAAGGCTATTCTTCGTGGTTTTAGCACGAAGAATGGTCATTTTTCGTGATTTTAACACGAAGAATGATGGAGAACAGTCGACAGAAACCTAAAGCCTATTTCTTTGTTTTTTTGTGAAAAAAATTTGTCAGGAACAAAAATTCAAGAATTTTTGTTCTTCTTTCAAAACGATGCTAACTCTTATGGAAAAGAAGAAGATCTTCTCTCCACAATTGACATAATCGTCAGAAAACTTCAAATCTCTCCACGATGATGATGATGATGATGAGCGATGATCGGAGTTCGACTGAAGAAATAAACAGTGAACTACGAACGATCTTTGCGATCTCTGCTGAAGATGAGAGCAATGGAATTCAGATCTCTCGTGAAGAAGAAGAAGAAGAAGAAGACGAAAATTGCAATCCAAATCTGAGTTTGTGCGAAGGGTAGTTATGGTATTATAAAGATGGCAATTTTGTAAATACGGAGCATCTAAAGGAAATCTTGGAATATTTAACGTGAAAATATATAATTCTGGGCATTTCATAAAACTCATCCTGCGGGTGGATTTTTCATACAAACCAACTCCAAAATTGGGTTTCTCACCAATTTCCAATATATTATATATGGCTGGGTGAGGTTTCTAATATATTTAGATGTGATAGAATCACAAAGGTCAGATTCACTATAGTTTAGAAAGGAATGCATAGGTCAGTTATTGCTAGGGATAAGGGTGGTTTGAGGAATTTTATCCAAGATTAAATTAAATATTCATATAAATTATGATACTTGTTCTATACTTAAAGAATATTTTTCTTATATAATCTTTTTCTATTATCATTAGAAATATATAATCCTTTATTAGTTACAGCCAACCAAACAAATCATAAATTTTGACTAAATTAATAATCAACCATAATAGTAAATTAAAATCATAGCCATTATCATCAAATAATTCAATCGTATGAATTCTAATTCAAATCAAAATAAGCGATCAACATAATGCCTTAAATAATATTCGACGCTATCAAAATAATTTAGAGTATAGTTTTATTCAATCAAAACCTTAATTAAAATATTTCGACAAGCAAAATCCTTTTTATCAAAATGGATATGAATTTTTAAATCACTTTCGAGCGTCTGAAAGACCAAGGTAATAACCAACATATTTGTAATGTAAGTAATGAGTTTCAAAAATAGACATTTTATTAAAGCCAAATATTATTTTTCAAACCATAATTTTAAACTAGTTTTGAAATAAAACGTAATAGTAAGATAACATCCATATGTTTCAAAGAGGAAGTATTTCAAAATACGACAAATAGAATAAATAATTAAATAAAAAATTTGATAATTTTGGGAAGAGGAGTTACACGTTTGGTTCGCGAAAACATAGGGTTGGAAAAGGAAAGTGATTACTTTCCTATGTTTGGGTGTCAAAAGAATTGAGGAGGAAAATAAAGTGATTCTCAATGGAAGGAAAAGTAGGGGAAAATGATTCCATCCATTCAAGCAAAGAATCACTTTCCCACTTTGAAGTATTCACTTTCCTTTCCAAATTCCTTGACATTTTCAAACATTGAAAAGGAAAATCAATCGAATTGTTGTTTTCCAAAGGAAAGAAAATGCCAAGGAATTGATTTCCTTTCCATTCCTTTCTGCGAACAAAACGAGGCCTTGATGTAATCTAAGGTTATAGGAAATAATTCTCTCCTCCAAGTGTCCCACACAATTATCTTACCTCCGCCACACAATCATTGGGCTCGTTTGGATGAAGTTTTTGTATTCTTAGGAATTCATTTTCTATTCCTTTTTCAAGGTAGAGGAATTCAATTAACATTCACATACTTATGTTTGGATAGGTTGGATTATGTAGTCAAAAAAAATTTATATTCCCATGTTTGGTTCACACGTGGATAGAAATCTTAATTTGTTTAGTTTTTCATAAATGCCATTTTATTAATTTAGTGATACTACTATTACCTAAATTCACATGTTTGGGATAGAATTTGAAATTTTGAAAGTAAAGGGAGAGTATTACCTCTCTCTCTCTCTCTCTCTCCTCTCTCTCTCTCTCTATATATATATATATATATATATATATATATATATATATATATATAGAGAGAGAGAGAGAGAGAGGGGTAAAATATATCTATATTTTATATTTTACCCCTCTCTCTCTCTATATATATATATATAGAGAGAGAGAGAGGGGTATATATATATATATATATATATATATATATATATATATATATATATATATATATATATATAGAGAGAGAGAGAGAGAGAGAGAGAGAGAGAAAGCAATGGTAATTGTGGCGAACTCGCCTCCACTGGGACTCGAACTCCTGACGACTTGGGCCGCATGCATCTCTCTTAACAACTAGGCTAGAGGTCATTTGCTATATATATATATATATGAGTGCTCTAGAACCAACCGGCTGGTTTTGTATTATGGAACCAACTTATGTTATATACGCTGGATTTGAATTGCATGGTTGAGATTAAATGACTTAAAAAGGTGGTGGGATCTACACCTTTTAATCTCAACCACTAAATTCTCATCCAATTCATAAAACATATGATAGTTCTATAATACAAAACCAGCCGGCTGTTTTGGAACGATTTTGTATATATATATATATATATATATATATATATATATATATATATATATATATATATATATATATATATATTCTAGGTTTTACTAATTTGGCCCTCATCAAATTAGGTTTATCTCTTAGGTATCTGCATATTATCTCCATAACAATTATATTCTTAAGCCTATTTTTTAATTATACTACTTTAATTTGGCTTAATTATTTAGGTAGCACCCCACATTTAATTTTACATGTGTAATTCCTAATTATTGGATAACTCCAACATTGGATTCCACATATCTCATAGCACCCAACCCACAACTCATTTATTTCTTTATTTTTCTAACCTGTAATACAAAAGGAGGGAAGCAAAATGTATTTCATTACTAGTGCTCAAATATCCCTTTATTTGAGTTTGAGAAATATTATATTCCTAGAAATTTACTTAAGGGAGCTTAAACAAACATCAAACTTTTATCAAATCCATAAAGTTGAAAGAAACACTAGTAGGTTCGTTTGACAATACAGAGCAAATATACGTACATAGCCATTAATACCAGCATCTGAATTCAAAACCAAGCTTGTTTATTAATATCAATGGGAGATTGATTACCAGCATCTCCTCCGATGCTTCTCCAGCAGTTCCCGAACCTTGACAGCGTATCTGTCCGATGCAAGAAACAGAGAACGCCGCCAAGCAGTCTTGAAATAGAGCACAGCAATGGATCCCCAGAATCCCATGATGTAAGCCAGGGCGAAAGATGCAAAGAAGATGAGACTGTCGACCGCCGCACTGTCGTCTCCTTCATGATCATAGGAGGACGGCAGCAAGGGCCCTGGTTGCCTAGGGGAGGTGCAATTCTTCTTCAGCGGGGGGCCGCAGAGGTCCGGATTGCCTTCGTAACTGCTCTCGCCGAATGTGCTGAACTGTGACTCCATTCCGGGCGTCGGGCCTGACAGTTCATTGTGCGCAACTGAGAAGACCTCGAGAGAGTAGAGTTCCACCAACTGGTGCGGTATCTGTCCTGTTAATGCGTTGTGTGAGAGATCTAAGCTCTGTATCTCCTTCAAGCCTGAGAAAGTAGCAGGAATTGGTCCTGTCAAGAGGTTGTTGGACAAGTTCAACGACTGGAGCCAACTCAAGTCACCAATCCCCAAGGGAATGTGTCCTACAAGTTGGTTACATGACAAATCCAGCAGTGTCCAGTAATTGAGAGCATCCCCTCTATATGTATCATATCGGCTTTTAATCATGAATTCCGCTACGTCCACTATACTATTACCCAACCTGTAAGTGACACTCTTTCTTTTCTCTGCCTCAAGATCTTGGTAAGAGGGAAAAGATAATTGGTTTGTTGCTTCGGTAGAACTAACAAAAGCCGGTAATGGGAAAATTGTACTTCCTTCATGTCCAATGTATTTTATGCAAGCTGGAATTTCTCCGGATAAGAGATTCTGGGATGCGTCGAGAATACGCAGATGCTTCAACTGGCAAACCTGGTTCGGAATCGGTCCTCCCAAACGATTTCCTTTCAGTAGTAGCATTCTCATCTCTCTGAAGGCTTTTCCTATCCAACCAGGAAGCTCGCCAGAAAGATGATTGTTTCCCAAATCCAAAGTTGTCATAGCGGTGCTATTAGACAGACCTATTGGGAAGGATCCTGTCAAGCCATTGTGGCTCAGATGCAAGTACTGCAAGTTTGTTAGGTTGAAGAAGCAATGTGGTACGGATCCAGATAACCGGTTCTTGGAAAGGTTCAGAATCTGCAGCGAATACTGAAGAGTGCATAGACTAGTCGGAATGTACCCTTCCAGTAGATTTTCCTCCGCGGATAACACTCCAAGATCCCACATCTTCTTCATGCAATTCGGTAGCGTTCCACTTACTTTATTATCATTAATATCAAAAACCGAAAGGTACGAGTAGTTGCATAAATTACTTGGGATATCTCCAGTGAAATGGTTACCACTGAGCACAAGATAAATTAATGAGTTCATATTTGAATTTTGCAAAGGCAACCGACCACAAAACATGTTCCTAGAGATGTCTAGTAGACTTAAAGAAGAGTTCCCAAAGACATTTGATACTTCTCCAGAGAGGGTATTGTTTGACAAATCTAAAATATCCAAATTGCGAAAATAATCAAAGGAGGAAGGAATACTACCTCGCAAATGATTTCTTGATAAGTTAAGGTATTCTATGTTTGGAAATAGGACGCCTATGTTGGTGGGCATTTCTTCACCTAACTCATTCATGGATAGGTCTAGCCAGGACATGTCTGTATTCACATGGTTGGGGAGAACAAGTGGTCCATTGAAGGAGTTATTTTGCAAGTCTACGTGGAGTACGGTTTTATTCTCCAGTAACCAACTAGGAAAGGAACCTCTCAAGTTATTGTGGGAAAGAACGATCCAGTTAAGAGCATATTGACTGGACAAGAAACTCGGTACGATACCGTAGCCCTTGTTAAGGTTGCACATTGAAAGAACGATACTCTCTAACTGATATAATGGCGTCGCTATTGGATCCTCTGTTTCCACCACCAAGTTATTTCTGCTATCAACAAGTTCCAGTGCTTTAAGGTTAGAGTGATTGGACAAGGAGGCCAAAAGGAATGTACCTTGAAGTTGAATATTAGAAAGTAAGATATACTCGAGAGATGTTAGATTTGCAAGAAAATTGGGCTGCAGTAAGTTCACTTGTAATTGATTGTCAGAAATGTCGAGGAATCTGAGAGATGTCAAATTCCCGATACACGAAGGAAAATTTCCAGTGAACTCATTTCGACTTAAATCTAATAACTGAAGATTCTTTAGCTTGCATAACCCTGTAAAATAAGAACAGTAGCGAGGCCTAGTTAGATGGTAGTAAAACATTTTATGCAGGAAAATATGATTCAAGTCAACTAGAAAAAATGACCGTCTTCCTGTATTAATAAGTTTTACCCATAGGTACTCATATGTGTGTACATTTCTAGGTTAATTTTCACTTAAATACCTTTAGGGGGCGTTTGGTATGCGGTATTTTTTTATTCCCGGGAAAATTTAAGATGAGAATCTATTACCACGTTTGTTTGGCTTATAAAAATTTATTCCCGGGAATTATAAATACCCGGGTAAATAGTTTACCCACAAAACATGGGAATTCTATCCCTTGAGAATAGGTGGTATTTTTTTTTTGCCAGGACAAAAAAAAATAGTCTAAATTCTTTTCTTCTTTTTGATCAATTTTGATTAGTTTTGAACATTTTTCTTTTTTTGTCGTTTTATCGCTTTTTTGTCATTTTTTTTTCGTTTTACCAATGTTTGTCGTTTAAGCATATTTTGTCGTTTTTACCCATTTGTTGTATTTTTTCACTTTTGATTATTTTTTGTTGTTTTTACCCAATTTTTTTCCTTTTTGTCATTTTTTTTGTCATTTTTGTCGTTTTAAGCGATTTTTGTCTTTTTTTAGTTTTTTTGTTGTTTTTACCGATTTTTAGTCGTTTTTTATCGTTTTTGTCGCTTTTTTTTACTGATTTTATGTCTTTTTTTTTTTTTGTCATTTCGTTTTTGTCGCTTTTAACCGATTTTTGTCGTTTTTGTCGGTTTTTGGTTTTTTTTGTCGTTTTAATCGATTTTGTCGTTTTAATCGATTTTTGTCGTTTTAACCGATTTTTTGTCGTTTTTATCTATTATTTTTCGTTTTGTCGCTTTTGGTTATCTTTTGTCGTTTTAACCGATTTTTTTGTTGTTTTTAACCGATTTTTTGTCGTTTTTAAACCGATTTTTGTCATTTTTGTCGTTTTAACCGATTTTTTTGTTATTTTTTGTCGTCTTTGCCGCATTTTGGTTTTTTGTCGTTTTTACCGATTTTGTCGTTTTTGTCGTGTTTTGGTTATTTTTGTCGTTTTTACCCTTTTTTTTGTTATTTTTTGTCGTTTATACATTTTTTTTTTTCGCTTTTTGGTCATTTTTGTCGTTTAACCGATTTTTTGTCGTTTTTATCATTTTTGTCGTTTTTTGTTATTTTGTCGTTTTTACCGATTTTTTGTCGTTTTTATACACCATTTTTTTTTCATTTTTACCGATTTTTTGTCGTTTTTACAGATTTTTTTTATATTTGTTCATTTTTTTCGTTATTATTATTTTTTATTTTTTTTCTCGGGAATATTTATATTGTCACCAAACATGGGAATGTAATTTTTCAGAAAATTTAATTCCTTTGAATTTGATTTCCGGGAATATAGAATTCCCGACAATATAGTATTCCGCATACCAAACGTCCCCTTACCTTTTTTCACTTAAACATGTTCATACATTGTTCTATTTTTTACATGCAATTGGCCACTACGAACTTATGAAACCTCTGTTTGTTTTCTGAGCTAGACTTCTAGCCATTATTGTAAAGAAAATATAAAAAAAAAAAAACACTGTGTTATCTCTGGTAACTAATGATCTAAAGTGCAAAGCACATGATCATTTTTGAAATTTTTTTACTCTGATTTTTTTTTTAAACTCTCAGTCACCTCTCTCTTTCAGGCTGCCAAATAGAGAAGGCAACAACGTTAGGTACGGAAGCAAAGATAGGCGCCAAATTTCCTTACATACATTTGCAAGTTGCCTAAGCATTTCTTTAGGATGTGAACAGAAGAAGATTAAGGTTTTGACTGATGCAACTTCCAGAATTTAAAATGGTTCGGATATTGTTATAGATTGCTAAACTCAGTCAAGCTTCCTTAGAAACGATTGCTGTTATTATCAAACTAATCTAAAAGGTGAAGCAATCACTAGCTAACATATTAATATTGACGCAATAATAAACATGCACCCAAAATAAATAGTTCATACCATGTGGAGATAAGGTGGCGTTCAGTTGATTGTCGTTCAAGAGTAAAACCTTGAGGGAAGCCCATTCCTTCACAAAAGGTTGAATGCTCCCAAAGAAGTTGTTATATCGAAGATCTAACGCTTCCAAATTACTCAACTTCCTAAACTCTGCATAAGAGACATGAATAGATAGTTCTCTCTTTTATAATTAAGAAACATCTTCTGCATCAATGAGTATTCCGTTCTTGATAAGAATTGTTGATGGAACACTGTTATTTCAAGTTTTTCCTTCTCATGTTAGATGTGTTAGAATTATGCCAGTCCTTGTCTGTAGAAAAGGGAAGCATGAACGTTTACTAAGGGCTAGTTTGGATTGCAGTTAAATTTCATCTCATTTGTTCAACGTCCATTTCTGAAATACACATTGGACTAGCGTCTCGAAAAACATCAATTCAAGGCCATAAAGGCCATAAATGAAGATTATTTATAAGGACACATCAAAAGTTGATCAGGACTAGCCAGAGTTGGGACCGGCTAGCCTAGGTTTGAGAAAAAATTACGCAGGATATCCCATTTTCTTACTCATTGGGCTGTCCCAACCCCACACACCCCCAAATCTAAATTTTGAGCTTCATTTCAAAATTTCACTCTCTTTTCCAAAACCACAGCTTTCTTCTTCTTCTTCTTCTTCTTCTTCTTCTTCTTCTCTCTCCACCATTTCCATTCTCACCATCTCCATCAAATCCTAGTTTTCTTTTCATCTTCTTCTTCTCCACTATTTTCATCCCATCTCCATCAAAATCCTAGTTTCATTCTCATTCCCAATTTCGATGGCACCCAAAGGCTCCTCACAAACAATGTACAAGCCCTAATACTTCTTTCCTCACAAAGAATGCATGAAAATAAACCCTAAAATGTATATTTTACTCCATTATCAAGATGGAAATAAACCCTAACATATGTTTTTTCATTCGACAATTTCGATTTTAGGACTGTCAGGAATTGTGACAGTTCTGAAATGGACTTGTTGTACAGCAAGTCCCTTTCAGGACTGCCACAATTCCTGGCAGTCCTCAATACTTCTAGGACTGTCAGCAATTATGGCAGCCCTGTTGTACAGCAAGTCCATTTCAGCACTGCCACAATTTCTGGCAGTCATCAGTACTTCTAGGACTGCCAAAAATTGTAGCAGTCCTGATATGGATCCATTTCTTCTACAACTAGGCTTTCATCCATAATTTCTTCTACAACTAGAATTTCATCATAATTTCTTCTATTAATAAAGAAAAATTGGTTAATAGATTTGATAACCCAATTTCTTCTACAACTAGGGTTTCATCCATAATGTCCAAACGAAGAAAGAAAAATAATTAGGATTTGGAGAAAAGATCTGAGAAATTAGAAAGAGCAAAAAAAAATAAACTAGGGTTTGAAAAAACAGATGTTCTTCTTGTTATTGTTCTTGTTCTTCTTGTTGATCTTCTTTTGCTTCTTGTGAGGAACTTATTCTTCTTGTGAGGAAGGAGAAGAGAGCAAAAAAATAAAAAGTTGATTTATATACTTACATTGGGCTAGTCCTGCGTAATTTTTTCAATAACAAACTTGTAAATAAATCAGAGTTAGCTTTGGGCTAGTCCCGATCAACTTTTGATGTGCTCTTATAAATAATCTAAATGAATGGCACGTCTAAAAAAATGTCCATCTGAAACGGAAACCTTTTGGCTCGTGTATGCGTATGACACCAAATGTTAACCCAGATGTACATAACTCAGACAAAAACTGTAGTAAATGGAGTGCTGAATGAAATGTACTGCACCAAATGAGCCTCGTATTGATTCAACCAGGCTCTACGTAATACAACTAGTAAAGAACTCATACAAGGTCCATCATTTTTTAACATAACATGGACAAGAGAAAGGATTGTTGCATGTGCTCGAGGAATACCATTTAAAACATTTACAACTCTATATGGTAAAACCTAGCACATTTGCAAACTGAATATGTAGACTTTGGATCTCCAATAAATTAGAATATTTGTATTGGATCTCCATAATAGACATAAAAGTGTTTGGGTCTTCAATAAGTTAGAATATTTGTGTTTGGAACTCCACAATAGACATAATTAGTGTTTGGATCGTAAACTAAAGGTTGACTGTCAAAATCCAACTAAAAAAAATTAAAAAACAGAAAAATAAAACAGAAAAATGAAAAACTAAAAATTAAAAAACAAAACAAAACAAAAAAAGAGAAAAAGAGGGAAAAATCGAAAAAAAGGAAAAAAGAAAAAACGACGGGAATAAATTTATTGTGGGAATAAATTTGACCGGGTATTCGTAATTTTCGGAAATAATTTGACCGAAAATACCGAGACCTAAAGTCTAAATATTTTGGGAAAATTTATTAAGGATAACCTATTCCCATGTTTGGTTTAGGTTAAAAATATATATTTGCAAAATTTATGAATATCCGGATAAATAATTTATCCATAAATATGGGAATTTTGTCCCTTAAGAATAGGTGGGTATATTTTTTTGCTCGGACAAAAAAATGTTATTTTTTTTCCTTTTTTTGTTTTGTCATTTTTTCTTTTCAATATTTTTAGTTTTTATCCTTTTTTTCGTATTTTTTTGTTTTATTTCGTCATTTTTTTCTCCTTTTTTTTCTTATTCATTTTTCTTGTTTTTTCAGCTTTTAATCATTTTTGAAAGGAACAAATTCCTTCTAACGTTATTCCTTTAAATTAGCCTTTTTTGCTCAATTGGATGGCTACTTAATTAGTCATTATTATTTTTTTTTAATTGGCTATTATTTGTTGTGTTGAATATGACCAGATTTATTAGCCCTTTAAACCCAATTCATTGTCTATTAACCTTACCCTTGGTTGAAGTGTAATACATATGTCATTCGGTTGATTGTGAAAAAAAAATACAAACAAGTCCTATACTATTTCTCTTCAAAAAAGGGAAAAAAAAACTGTCATTTTAGTTTCCTCCTACAAACTTATCACTTCTTCATCTTCTTTTTTTTGGGCAAGAGCCAAGTTTGTGTCACTCTCCCGGAGCTGTGTGCAGCGACGAAAAACCGGTAGCACGGAGGTTTTACCTCTAGGAGGATTTGAGAATAAGTCTGCACATAGACTTTGAATATTCCCTTAGGGCAGTGTTTCGTACACGACTTCCTCAGAGGCTGGTAATTCTAACATTTTATTATTTTACTTCATATGTTATTTACAGAAATAGATAAACAAGATTTCTAACAATCTAAGATAATATTCGTTCGTGTTATTATTTTAGATGTTTTGTTTATCATACCGAAAAATACGATATCTTGCACCTGGAGCCTAAACGAGTTAATCTATTATTCTGTTATTCATGTGAACACTTAATCTATTGTTCATATGTGCTATTCTAAGCTTGGATATGACGTAACTTATTGGTTATAATTATGTCAATTGTTATACTTTACTATTAAGATAATTTGCACCATAATGTCACGTACAAAAGTTCACGTCCCACCGAGACGGATTTGCATGACTTTGCACGGGCCAAGGTTATGCGGGAAACTTCCAGAACATTCTAGAAGATGGCGGAAGGCTCTAGAAGATTATGGATCTCTCCGGAAGGCCCAAGATCGTTCTAGGAGGCCCAAGAAGCTTCTGGAAGGCCCTTAAAGTTTCCTTTTATGTTGCTAGGGAATAAACCTGGAATATGCCATTCCAGTTATGGTAGAAAGTAATAATCCTTGGAATATTCCTTCCAGGACTTTCCTTGTATTGCTCTATGAGCACTTATAAAATGGGGGGAGGCTTTCATTTGTTCCTCACCACCCAAAAGTTGTAGCCTTTCTAGTATAGTGAAGTTTTTCTTCCACTCTCTCTCTCTCTTTTGCTCCACATTGTTCTCAATATCGTCTTAGCGATCTAGCTAAGCGGGTTCGGAAAGGCTTGTACGACTCTTCGAGGAGGAAGATAGTGCGCCGCACGGGACGAAGTGCTAGCAAAACACTAAGTCCGTGACAAGTGGTGTAGTGCCCCGCTCCTCGCGATCCACTATGTAATACCTACGGCTTGTTGACTCAGTCATGAACTGAGTATTTGGTGAAACTTTTGCCGGTATCGATTGATCACGGATGAAATGCAATGAACCTTTCCAATTGATGGATTGGCTTCTATTGAAATGAATCCAAGAGTTTTGCTGAATGTTTTCTCTCGCTGCTTGGTTTTGATGAATGCGTTTTCGTGTTGGTTTTCGATGATTGGTTTTCATTGTTCGCTTTCATCGCATTTCACATTCATTCCGAATCTTGAGAGAAGAGACGAAGTATGCTAATCAACTGTTGGTGCCATTGTAGGCCGCGTGAATTGTTCGTGAACGGCGCGTGAAGTTCCTCCTTCTCAACTAAGATTCATCTCGGTGAGTTGCTTCAACCGAACAAACATTGATCTGTACGCCTAAGAAAAATGATCTCTAGTCTACTATGTTGCCTTGTCCCAATGATCAACGATACCACATCCACAAAATAATAGAAGATAATTGAATTGAATCAAATGCAAGAATATGTGTTGCTACTCTATCTGCTCGATAAGAATGATCATCTGCTTGTCATCAGTATGCTTGAAAATATAGACTTGTACAGACGAACTTGTACGTGTTGAGATAAACCTGAAGGCACGAAACAAACGTGTCGTATACCTGTGCATAAGTCCAAGTGTGCCTCATCTGATAGAACGGCTAGAGCATGCATTTGGTCTCAGACAACTTGTATACAAGGAATTATTCGTCTCTCGGGTGGTATCTGGGGGCACCTGGAACCGCTCGGCCTAGGAGAGATTATGAGCACACTGGTGCAAGGACCCATGTTAAAAGTGTAGCCGATATCTGAGTCCTTAGCGACGAGCTGAACCAAAGAGTCACAGCGGCTAATCATGGGGAAAACCTATGGACCAACATGTAGAATAGTCCACCTGCATGACCCGAATGACAACTTCAATATCTGCAAGAATAAATCATGAATTACTCATTATGCAAATTGTGCTAACGTGGTTTTGTGCAGGGATGACTGTCAGCGAGGGTAAGTTGCTTATGATATATTCTACTACTGTCATCTTATGAATTGAAAAAGAACCTAGACAAGTAGAAAGATCACTAGTAAATGTTAGCTCAACATATTGATTTAGTACAGAGATTTGCGAGTTCGGCCAAAAGCCGCTCGCCAGTACATGATGTGTGCTGACCCACGTTGTGGACATCCTTTTCAGAAAGCAAAGGAGACAGGGGGATTTCAAGGAGGCACTAAAGCTCGTCTAGCCCAGTAGAGCTGCGGACTGCCTCGAAGCTTTCCTTTATTTCAAGTCAAGTTCAAGTTTCTTTTCCTTCTGAAAGTGTCTTTCAATTCCAGCTTGTAATAAAGGGATATCATGTATGGGCATTGTGGCTAATTTCAAAAGAGTGTTTCAAAGAGTATCTTGTAGCCAAATTATAAGGCAAATCTGAGTTGCAAAGCTTTGTACTTGTATTCCAATCAAGCTATCAATAAAATGAGTATTTCTATTTCAAATCTCTGTGTTCAATATTTGGTTTTCTGCAAAGGGTGCGTGCGTGTGTTTTGCTTAACTAATGGATGCGTGCGTGTGTTTTTGCTCGACTAGTTGTTTTGTGCAGGTACATGGCCTTGTGCAAGCGCAACTTAGGCTTGCACGGCATCACGCCTTAGCGAGGACGATCGATCCCGCAGGGATCCAGGCAAGACGGACAACCCTAGCGGGATCGGGGCGTGACAAAGTGGTATCAGAGCACAGCTTTACGTCCTTGGCCTCTTGCAATATCGATTTTGAAAAAGTATAAAAGTACATTAACGGCTTTCAAAAAATGTCCTGATTTTGAGTTATGAAAACCAATGCCCCATACAATAAGTCCATAATATTTTATGAGACTGACAGAAGTTACACTATTTTGTAGAGAAATGTCTCCTCCTCGTGCATCTGGCTCGACCGATGCGATGGAACGGATCATGGCAATGTTAGAGTTACAAAGACAGGACAATGAGGAACGAAATCAGATACACCAGGCCCGAGCGGCTGCCCAACAAAAGCAGTTGGATGCCCTGACCCAGCTTGTCACGGCGCTTGCGAAAAATTAATACCACCGCAGCGACGCAACCAACGGAAACGCCCGAGATCGAGCCCGTAGAGGGTGATGAGCCCCAGCCAGCGCAAAGGCACACTGTCTTTAGGCCAAAGGACTTCTTGGATGCGAAACCTCCGGAATTTTAAGGCAGGACGTCACCCGACAAGGTGATGGACTGGATAGACAAAATGGAGAGTCTGTTCGCGTTCATAGGAGTTCCAAGTAGCAAAAAGGTAGTTTGTGCCGTTATGCTCCTACGGCTGCGGGCGAAGGATTGGTGGAAGACGAAGAAGCCGGCGCTACTCGCAACGGCTAGGAATGGAAAGATCTCATGAGCCTTGTTCAAGAAGGCGTTTCTGGATCAATATCTGCCTCCAGCCAAGAGCAAGAAGATGGAGGATGACTTCATCACACTGAAACAGGGGGATATGTCCGTGGAGGACTATGAATCTGAATTTGCTAAGTTGGCAAATTTTGTCGCTGCTTTGCTTCCTACGGAACAGGCTCGCATAAATCGATTCGTTGATGGTCTGAATTACGACATCCAGTTAAGTGTGCTGAATCGAGAATGCGGGTCCTATTCTCAAGCCTTTGAGGCGGCGCTACAGGTGGAACAGTTCCAGCAGAAGAAAGCGTCCAACAAAGCACAAAATAGTCGGAATCAGCCCGCCAAGAGAAATCATGACGGAGAGAAAAAGACCGATGGGGAACCACGAAATGAAACAACCTGTACCCACTGCGGTCGACGAGGGCATACGAATGAAGAATATCGCTTTGCAAAAGGTTTGGTATGCAGTCACTGTGGAAAGCATGGACACACCAAGGAAGACTGTCGTTCCGCAAATCACGCTTGTTTTCGTTGTGGCCAGCAAGGTCACGCCATCCGAAATTGTCCGAAGAGAAATCGGAATAGAGATGATAACGAAGAGCGTGGGCAGCTGCCAGGCCCACCGCCGCTTCGAGACAATCCGCAGAACCAGCCACAGGGGACTAATGCGCGCGTCTACAATCTCTCCACGTTGCTTGACCCAGAATGCAACACTAGTGGAGGTGAGTTTTGTTTCTTAAGTTTTGAGGACAAAATAATTTCTCGGTGGGTTATATGTAGTGCCCCGCTCCTCGCGGTCCACTATGTAATACCTACGGCTTGTTGACTCAGTCATGAACTGAGTATTTGGTGAAACTTTTGCCGGTATCGATTGATCACGGATGAAATACAATGAACCTTTCCAATTGATGGATTGGCTTCTATTGAAATGAATCCAAGAGTTTTGCTGAATGTTTTCTCTCGCTGCTTGGTTTTGATGAATGCATTTTCGTGTTGGTTTTCGATGATTGGTTTTCATTGTTCGCTTTTATCGCATTTCGCATTCATTTCGAATCTTGAGAGAAAGAGACGAAGTATGCTAATCAACTGTTGGTGCCATTGTAGGCCGCGTGAATTGTTCGTGAATGGCGCGTGAAGTTCCTCCTTCTCTCAACTAAGATTTATCTCGATGAGTTGCTTCAACCGAACAAACATTGATCTGTACGCCTAAGAAAAATGATCTCTAGTCTACTATGTTGCCTTGTCCCAATGATCAACGATACCACATCCACAAAAGATAATAGAAGATAATTGAATTGAATCAAATGCAAGAATATGTGTTGCTACTCTATCTGCTCGATAAGAATGATCATCTGCTTGTCATCAGTATGCTTGAAAATATAGACTTGTACAGACGAACTTGTACGTGTTGAGATAAACCTGAAGGCACGAAACAAACGTGTCGTATACCTGTGCATAAGTCCAAGTGTGTCTCATCTGATAGAACGGCTAGAGCATGCATTTGGTCTCGGACAACTTGTATACAAGGAATTATTCGTCTCTCGGGTGGTATCTGGGGGCACCTGGAACCGCTCGGCCTATGAGAGATTATGAGCACACTAGGTGCAAGGACCCATGTTAAAAGTGTAGCCGATATCTGAGTCCTTAGCGACGAGCTGAACCAAAGAGTCACAGCGACTAATCATGGGGAAAACCCATGGACCAACATGTAGAATAGTCCACCTGCATGACCCGAATGACAACTTCAATATCTGCAAGAATAAATCATGAATTACTCATTATGCAAATTGTGCTAACGTGGTTTTGTGCAGGGATGACTGCCGACGAGGGTAAGTTGCTTATGATATATTCTACTGTCATGTTCTTATGAATTGTTAAAAAGAACCTAGACAAGTAGAAAGATCACTAGTAAATATTAGCTCAACATATTGATTTAGTGCAGAGATTTGCGAGTTCGGCCAAAAGCCGCTCGCCAGTACATGATGTGTGCTGACCCACGTTGTGGGCATCCTTTTCAGAAAGCAAAGGAGACAGGGGGATTTCATGGAGGCACTAAAGCTCGTCTAGCCCAGTAAAGCTGCGGACTGCCTCGAAGCTTTCCTTTATTTCAAGTCAAGTTCAAGTTTCTTTTCCTTCTGAAGGTGTCTTTCAATTCCAGCTTGTAATAAAGGGATATCATGTATGGGCATTGTGGCTAATTTCAAAAAAGTGTTTCAAAGAGTATCTTGTAGCCAAATTATAAGGCAAATCTGAGTTGCAAAGCTTTGTACTTGTATTCCAATCAAGCTATCAATAAAATGAGTATTTCTATTTCAAATCTCTGTGTTCAATATTTAGTTTTCTGCAATGGGTGCGTGCGTGTGTTTTGCTTAACTAATGGATGCGTGCGTGTGTTTTTGCTTGACTAGTTGTTTTGTGCAGGTACATGGCCTTGTGCAAGCGTAACTTAGGCTTGCACGGCATCACGCCTTAGCGAGGACGATCGATCCCGCAGGGATCCAGGCAAGACGGACAACCCTAGCGGGATCGGGGCGTGACAAGTGGTATCAGAGCGAAGGTCGGTTGGTGCCATGTCGACATCCGAGAACGTTCAGGAGGGACCTGCGTCGCCTAAGGAGGGGCACGCCAAGACGCACAAGAGGAGCAAGAGCAAGGAGTCTGCGGTGGAGCGTAGCCTTGCCGGTCTTGCCGAACGTGTCGAGGTCTTGGAGACGGGTTCGAGGGACATGGAGATGCGCATGGGCTCCGTGGAGCAAAGCAACACGAGACTAGAAGAGTACTTCGATGGGATGGAGAATGACGTCGCTTCGTCCATGGCAATCTTTCGGGAGCAATTCCAAGAGGTCCGATCCGCACTTAAGGAGGAGCTCAAGGAGCATCGCACGGAGATTGAGGACTTGCGTAAGAAGGTCCAAGGCTATGGGGAGCTGAAGACCGTGGTCGAGAGTTGCGGAGAACTCAAGACCAAAGTTGCCATCTTGGAGAAGGCCGTTACGAACGGTGGACCTTCGAGTAGGGAGGCACCAAAGCGAAGAAAGATCCCTGAGCCAAAATCCTTCAGCGGGGTGCGTGATGCTAAAGAAGTTGAGAACTTCTTATGGAACGTGGAGCGATACTTCAAGGCGTTGCAAATCAACGATGACGCAGAGAAGGTGGATATTGCTCCACTCTACTTCACAGATGATGCGATGCTGTGGTGGCGTCGAAGGTGCACGGAAGCCGAGAAGGATTTGTGTTCGATAGAGACTTGGGAGGATCTCAAGAAGGAGATCAAGTCCCAATTCTATCCAGAGAATGTGGAGTTTGCAGCGAGGCGAAGCTTGCGGCAACTGAAGCATACCGGGACGATCAAGGAGTACGTCGCGGAGTTTACACGCTTGATGCTCGCGATATCTAGCATGGGCGAGGAGGATCGTTTGTTCTACTTCCTCGATAGACTCAAACCTTGGGCGGCTCGAGAATTGCAACGACAGAGGGTGCAAGACTTGAACACCGCCGTGGCAGCAGCTGAGCGGCTCGTCGAGTACATATGGGACGACAACGATGCTGAGGCCAAGCCAAAGTCCACCAAGGAGAATGGTGGGGGAGAGCAGGAGCTCTCCTAAGGAGAGTCCGTCCGAGCGAAAGAAGCACGAGAAGGCCCAACCCGAGCGAGCTGTTTCGTGCTACATATGCGGAGAGAAGCACTTTGCTCGGGATTGTCCGAGTAGGAACATGCGTGTAAATGTCGTCCAAAGCGAGGAGGTGGAGGACGAAGAGTGCGAAGTGGAAGCGCACATGGGAGCGTTGCGCTTACTCAACGCCGTGAAGACCAAATATGCTGTGTCGAAGGCTCCGAACAGGGAGCTCATGTACGTTGATGAGAGGATCAATGGCATGAGCACACAGGCGTTGGTTGACACGGGCGCCACTCATAACTTCATCATCGGGCGCGGAGGTCCGTCGCTTGGGTCTAGCCTTGGAGGAAGATTCAGGCATGATGAAGGCCGTCAATACGGAGGCACGCCCCGTGCAGGGGTAGCCAAGGGGGTCCGCATAGCGGTAGGAAATTGGTCGGGTGTTGCCAATTTCACCGTTACGGCGCTGGATGACTTCAAGATGATATTGGGCATGGATTTTCTTATCGCGGCTAAGGCAATTCCGATGCCACATTTGGGAGTTGTCGGCTTCATGGATGAAGGCTCATTGTGCACGGTGAAAGGTGCACGAGGTAAGTCTTCGAAGGAAAAAGTTATCTTCGCTATTCAGCTCAAGAGAGGTGGCAAAAGGGAGACGGCATACCTAGCGGTGCTCGAGAAGAAAGAAGGCTTCGAGGAGAAAGGCCTTTCGTGCGAGGCCAAGGGTGTTGCAAAGAGGCGTCCCGAGGAACCACTTCCGCGGAGGGGGTGGACCGTGCTACCCGGCTGGGCTCGAGGGCAGAGAAGCATGTCGCAAGCTGCGCGGAGGCAGAAGCGACGAGACGGAGTAACTCGCGCAAGGAGTTGCTCAAGGCTCGTGAGAGACATTCGGGTCGACAGATTTGCAAGAGGGTTTGCATGCGCGGAGGTGTGCGAAACCATGTGCAGCCACGAGACGAGGGGAACCAACGACTCGACAATTCGTACGAGATTCGTCATGTGCCGAGGAGGGCACGGACCGAGGTCAGAGTTGGTGCGGCGAACCAGTTTGCTTCCGATCTTGAGGAGAAGATGGACAAAGGGAAGCACCGCACGAGACTTGCTGCACCCGTCGACGAGGGCGTCGACGAAACAGGTGGGGGAGAATGTCACGTACAAAAGTTCGCGCCCCACCGAGACGGATTTGCATGACTTTGCACGGGCCAAGGTTATGCGGGATGCTTCCAGAACATTCTAGAAGATGGCGGAAGGCTCTAGAAGATTGTGGATCTCTCCGGAAGGTCCAAGATCGTTCTAGGAGGCCCAAGAAGCTTCTGGAAGGCCCTTAAAGTTTTCTTTTATGTTGCTAGGGAATAAACCTGGAATATGCCATTCCAGTTATGGTAGAAAGTAATAATCCTTGGAATATTCCTTCTAGGACTTTCCTTGTATTGCTCTATGAGCACTTATAAAAGGGGGGGGGGGGGGGGGGGGGGGGGGGGGGGGGGGGGGGGGGGGGGGGGGGGGGGGGGGGGGGGGGGGGGGGGGGGGGGGGGGGGGGGGGGGGGGGGGGGGGGGGGGGGGGGTTTCATTTGTTCCTCACCACCCAAAATTGTAGCCTTTTCTATTATAGTGAAGTTTTAATCTTCCACTCTCTCTCTCTTTTGCTCCACATTGTTCTCAATATCGCCTTAGCGATCTAGCTAAGCGGGTTCGGGAAGGCTTGTACGACTCTTCGAGGAGAAGATAGTGCGCCGCACGGGACGAAGTGCTAGCAAACACTAAGTCCGTGACAATAAGCCTTATTGGATGACCTGATTTCTTCCCGTTCTTATTATCACTCAAGCACTCTATAGATTGTTGATGTGCTCCTGCCAGTGATACCCAATTCACTTACTTGTACATAATTTTTATTATTCTATCTACTAAACAAATGACAAGCATTAATAGTTGATATTGCAAGGACTTTCTTATGCAGACACCGAAGCAAGGGAATAATAGTGAATATCAAAATTACGTGTAAAATTTCACATGTTCATTTGCTAATTTTGTTTCAACTGTTGAAGATTTGTTTTAATTTATTTTTTAAGTACAAAAGCCTTAAAACGACTTAGAAATTTCACACAAATTTTAAGTGCACCAAAAACAGCAGAAGATAGCCACAGGGCAACCAAACCACGGGTTCCATATACGAGGATAGAATAAGTATTCATCAGGCTTCAAATATTTAACATTATAAGAATAGTTTTTTGGATTCTGTTGTTACAAAAGGTAATGGTTTTGTGAAAATAATTAGACCAAGACAAGTACTAATAATTTTCATAATGATCCGACTCTATAAATTGTTTTTGAAGTACTAATAGTTGAACATGATCCGTGCAATTTTCTCAAAGTTTTGTTAGCCTTCATTGTCTTAATCAAAAGACCAATTCCTGAACAGCTAATGTGTTGCTCATTCTTCAGCATGAACTAAGCTTGGTTTATTGGTTGATGAGATGGCAATTGGCCGATATAATAAGAGCCAAGTAATTCTATATTCTTGGAATTTCAAAAAAAAATTCTATATTCTTGTGAAGTTTGGATATAGGACAATAAACCCCTCTTATTTTTTGGGAACAGAACAAATGGCTTATGTCCTGCAATTGTGTCCTCTCTAGGTGGTTAAAAGATATAACAATGTTAACAAAGCATGGAGAAGGCATAAATGCCCATGTTTTATAAATAAATGTTTCTTTTTTTGAATAAATGTTTCACAAAGATAAATTCCCATGTACACTTAACATATGGATAATTTAGTCAGCATGCTTAATTATTAGCATATTATGTGATTATGGTGCGGACATAGGTACATGTGCATTTGCATATTCATATAGGCATGTACAGAACTTTTTGTTATTATTGAGGATACGCACAATCCAAGTAATCAAAAGCTCTTTGCAATTCAAGTATTGTAATTATATCTTCCACTTATTGGTTGTTGTATGAATTTGTAAAAAATCAACTTTCAATTGTATTAATTGTTGGTTTTAATTCCTATTAACTATTACATATTATTATTCATTTTATTGGTTGTTTAATTCTAATAAATTATATTAATTCTATAGGTTAAGGGTTGTCTATTATTATTCATTTTATTGGTTGTTTAATACTAATAAATTATATTAATTCTATATGTTAAGGGTTATCTATATAAGCATACTTTGTCATGTTGAAAGAACACATTTGAGAGGAGCAACTATATGATTCTCCTCATTCTCTTCTTCCAAAATTTCTATCATATAATTTATACTTTCTTATTTCAATCTCTTACTCTGGGCAAGAGCTAAGTTCGGGTCGTTCTCCCGAAACCGTGTGCGGTGACGGGAAGCCGGTAGGAAGGGGATTTTACCGCTAGGAGGATTCGAGATGATGTCTGCACTAGACCTCGATAATCTCTTAGGGCAGTGCTTCGTGCATGACTTCCCCGTAGACCGGTATTTCTAACCTTTTTATTATTTTGTTATTCCATTTTCAGGATGTTAAAGGAATAATATCCAACAATCTAAGAGAGATTATTTTTTCTCCTTTGGTTGATTTCTTCATTAACCTTTTTTTTTTTTTGAAACTCGTTTACAAAATGGATGAGATTGCTACGAGGAAATCTCGGTTTACACATTTTGATTATATAATCCAAGACCCGAGGTCATCTTCAAATTCATAGAAATTTGCATTATTTCATGTTCTAGGTTCTTAGTAGTAATATATACCGATGATATATTTCTGTTATGTCAGATGCTATTGGAAATTTCTTCAATGATAAGAAAGTCATAGTTGTTTTTCTTTGTGCGAATTCTTTAATTTGCATGAGGCCACAAATTATTCCACAACCATTTACAAAGTTTCGATATTAATTGTTTCCTCCTAATGCAGAATGTTTCTTCTATTACCACTAAGCTCATATTATATACACTCATTTCTCAGAAGATGTGTTATGAATAAAATAGTTTGTCAAGATGAACATCTTGATAATGAATTTTTCATATGTATAGATCTATTATTGAGATTCACTTAACTAATGAATCAATATTATATCACCTCATTTTGTTGTCAAATATAGAGATAGTAGAATACTCTCTAAGTAATATGTTGTTGGTGTTTTATTCTATGAGTTGTGTGTTCACAACACTCTATTGTTAAAAGATAGTCCCACATCGAAAAATCACACCAATATGTATCCTATATATTACTTATGAAGGAATAGAGAGATGCACATGGGTTGAGGCCCAATGGAGGGTGCCATGTGGGGGGATTTTACATAGAGGTGAGAATAAGAAACCAACTTTTGGCCAAATGAAAATAGATTTAAATCTATTGGAGCTAAGCCCCGAAGGGGCTTAGCGACTCGGACTCGGACTCGGGCTTGGGCTCGGGCTTGGGCTTGGGCTTGGGCTAATGGGCTAATGGGCTTTTGAGGCTTATTGTGGCTTTTTGATGGCACTTTGCACTTAGCACGACAGCTCAGATCCAGAAAATCCAGATCTGACATTAAACCAGGGCGTGCGTTCAAAATTTGAAAAGCCCACCTCGTGCCTATAATATCAGTAGCATCTCCTCTCTCCAGGGTTACAGAAAATACTCAGAAAATTTCCAGAGAGAGAGAGAAGTGCTGCTGCTATTCCGAGGAGTCGTCGACATTTTTGGCCAGCGTTCTAAAGTTCTCTTCGAACTTGCTGGTTCCTGGAGGCTTGTCCGTAAGGCGGATATAGCTTTGAGCGTCGGTGATCTTTCACCCCAGCAGGCTTTCTTCTTCCTCTGTTGCCTTCGAGAATACTGTGGCTTCTCTTTAGAAGTTATACGGTTCAGTTGCCTTCGAGAAATATTACGAAATCTTTTTAGATTCCCGTAATACAACATCACCTTCTTTAGGGTGTTGTTGCTGGAAATATTGTCTTTACAATAGTTTCTGAAATCGTGTTTTTTCCATCGATTGTTCGCCAAGGGATTAACATTCTCAAAGCTATATCGAAAAGATGGATAACTCACGTGCATCGCTCGTCAATACCGACTTTAACAAGTTGGAGAAATTTGACGGCGAACATTTCCAAATCTGGAAACGAAAAGTAACTTTAAACATTCAACTCGTAGAAGTTGACCACGTGCTGAATGAGGAAGAACCGGTCGTTCCAACAACCGGAACCGCAGAAGTTATTGCCGCTGCTAAGTCCAAGCAGGCAAAATAGATTAGAGAAAACAGTATCTGTAAACTGTTGATTCTCAATAGCATGGAAGACTCTCTGGCAGAGTCTTATTCCAAGAAGAATTCTGCCAAAGAGATTTGGGACTCCTTGGGGAAATTGTATGAAGATGACGAGAATCGGTCCAAGATCTTCTTGGTTGAAAGATACCACAAGTGGACCTTCGAAGATGAGAAGGCTATGCTGCCCCTAGTAAAAGAGTTTCTGAAGCTGCGCCAAAAATTGGATGACGAGAAGATGCCTCTTGTCGACAAGTTTGTCGTTGGAGGAATCGTCTCTAAACTTCCTACGGGTTGGAGCAACTTCTATGCAAGGATGCACCGCAAGAAGTTGGACATATGTATGGAAGATCTCCTGCAAGAGATCCATGTTGAGGACGATGCGCTCTCAACAGAAGATGGATTCTCTGTCCAAACAACTGGCGAAAGCAAATCTGGTCCAAACCAGAGAGTACAAGGGAAAGCAGGCGGCTTCTCCTCATAAGAAGAAGAAGGACTTCACTAATCTGAAAGTGAAGAGTCCTTCATTCAAGAATCAGAAGTCCAAGTCCCATGTGACTTGTTACAAATGTGGCAAGAAGGGCCACTACAAAAGTGACTGCAAGGAACCAGAAAAAGGTGAGCCTAGTAAGGTTTCTTTGGTTACTAATCTGGTTGCAATGATAGCGCAGGTTGCAAATGTGGGGGTTGACTCGGACTGGTGGATAGACACTGGTGCTACATGTCATGTCTGCTCAGACAAGGAATGGTTCGACTCATATGAGCCAACTTCCGAGAAAGTCATAATGGCAAACCAGGCACAAGCTGAAGTACTGGGGATCGGGGCGGTGGAGCTGAAACTCACATCGGGGAACACTCTGACGCTTCAAGGAGTGAAGCATGTTCCTGTAATTGCTAAGAACCTGATCTCTGGGAGCCTGTTTTGTAACATAGGCTTGAGGATGGACATCAATGCTGGCCAGATGGTGATGTCCAAGAAGGGTACATTCTTCGGAAAGGCTTTCCAGACTGAAGGAATGTACAAAATTCAGCTTGTTGTAACCCAGAAAAATGATATTAATGCTATTTCTACTTTGAACTATTCTTTTGAGTTGTGGCATAATAGGCTAGGACATGTTCATTGTAAAAGAATTAACAAAATGTCTAGCCTAGGACTTATCTCCAAGTGTGGGGGTAAGGTAGAGAGATGTGAAGTGTGTGCTCAGACGAAGATCACAAGGAAACCCTTTCACAGGGTCCATCGAAGCACAGATCTTCTGGAGTTGGTTCACTCAGATATCTGTGATTTCAAGCAATTCTCTACAAAAGCCGGGATGAAGTATTTTATTACTTTCATCGACGACTTCTCAAAGTATGCTTTTGTCTACCTGCTCAAGTCTAAAGACGAAGCATTCGAGAAGTTCAAGGAGTTCAGGACCGAGGCTGAACGGCAAACTGGACAACAACTCAAAAGGCTAAGGAGTGATCGAGGCGGGGAGTATCGGTCTCATGATTTCTCATCATTCTGTAAAGAACATGGAATCATCAATGAGACGACGGCTCCGTACTCTCCTCAATCCAACGGAGTAGCAGAAAGGAAGAACAGAACGTTGACAGAGATGATGAACTCTATGCTGTTGACTGCGGGTCTTCCAAAGAGCTTCTGGGGAGAAGCTGCATTAACGGCTACTTTCATTCTCAATAGAGTACCGTATGCAACTTCGGACATAACCCCTCATGAACTCTGGTTCAAAGTCAGACCTAACTTGAATGTCATTCGAGTGTGGGGGTGTCTGGCTTATGTGAAGCTCCCAGATCTGAAGATTCAGAAGCTGGGGACCAGGACTACTAAGGCTATCTTCTTGGGTTATGCCGAGAAGAGTGACGCTCGGAGATTCCTTGATATAGAATCAAATCATATCATTGAATCTCGCGATGCTGAATATTTTGAAGACAAGTTTGCAAGGCACAAAAATATTGTTCTCGCGGATCTTCCGGAGAATGATGAGAGTGCAAAGCAGACAGAAGTCCTTATCGAACCAGTAGTCCAAGAAGAAGCTATTGTCGAAGAGACACCAGTTAAACCAGAACTCGCTGAGCCGTCAACTAAGCGAGTAAGGAGGCCGAAAGACTTCGGAGTTGACTTCGTCACCTATCATGTGGAAGCAGATCCGCTTACCTATGATGAGGCGATGAAGACCAGAGATGCTGTATTCTGGAAGGAGGCGATAGACAACGAGATTGACTCAATCACCTCCAACAACACATGGGTGTTAGTTGACCTGCCAGAAGGAGCAAGACCCATCGAATGCAAATGGATCTTCAAGAAGAAGATGAAAGCAGATGGAACCATTGACAAGTTCAAGGCCAGGCTAGTGGCCAAGGGGTTTGCTCAGAAGCAAGGGATCGACTACTTTGACACTTATGCTCCAGTAGCTCGGATGACAACCATCAGATTGTTAATTGCTCTAGCAGCAATACACAAGCTGGTGATACATCAGATGGATGTGAAAATGGCATTCCTTAATGGCGAGCTGACCGAAGAGATCTACATGCAACAATCAGAAGGTTTTGTCGTCAGAGGTCTGGAAGACAAAGTCTGCAAGTTGATGAAGTCTCTGTATGGTTTGAAACAAGCTCCCAAAATGTGGCATGAGAAGTTTGACAAGGTGATAAGGTCAAATGGCTACAGGGTCAGTGAAACAGACAAGTGTGTCTATACGAAGTTTGCTGACGGAAGAGGAGTAATCGTTTGTCTTTACGTGGACGACATGCTAATCTTAGGTACGGATTTAAGCTGCGTCACAGCGACAAAGAAATTCCTCTCGACCAAGTTCAGTATGAAGGACTTGGGGGATGCCGACGTAATCTTGGGGCTCAAGATCATCCGGACAGGTACTGGAATAGCGCTGTCACAATCTCATTATATTGAGAAGATGCTCACTCGCTACGGGTATCAAGATCTTCCTATAATTGATACACCGTATCGGAGTGATCAGAAACTAGAGCCAAATTCGAAGGAAAGCGTCAGGCAGTTGGAGTACGCTAGCGTCATCGGAAGCTTGATGTACGCTACTACTGCCACAAGGCCTGACATAGCTTTTGCGGTGGGAATGCTGAGTCGGTTCACTAGCAACCCAGGCGTTGAACACTGGAACGCTGTGAAGCGTGTTATGAGATATCTAAAAAAGACTCAGACATTTGTACTATACTACAGCGGAGATCCGTCAGTAGTGGAAGGCTTCAGTGATGCTAGCTGGTGTTCAGAGATGGAGAGCGAGTATTCGACAGGTGGATTCATATTCGCTTTGGACGGAGCTGCTATATCGTGGAAATCGAAGAAGCAGACAATGTTATCTCGCTCCTCCATGGAATCTGAATTCTTTGCATTGGATGCTGCTGCAGATGAAGCAGAGTGGCTTCGGGAGCATATATATGATCTTCCAGTGGTTGGAGCTCAGATACCGGCAATCCCGATATACTGTGACAACCAGGCGGCAGCAGCAGTAGCATCAAATGAACTCTTTAACGGAAGAAGAGGACTGTGCGGTTAAAGCACAGAGCAGTGAACGACCTCATCAAACGAGGCGTCATTGCAGTGATCGATGTTCGGAGTCAGGAGAACCTGGCGGATCCGTTCACGAAAGGCCTAAAACGACAGCTGGTCGAGGACACAGCAAGGAAGATGGGTTTAAAGGCATTCTAATATTGTGTCATTATAATCCTATCAATAAATTTTATGTTATTGGTTCAAAGAGAAATCTACCAGATATCTAATTTTTTGATTCAAGGGAGGACTATTGACTGGAAAAATATTAGTTAACAGTGGGTACTTGTTCTGCGGAACATGTAAGGGTTTCGGACCCAGAACCACTATTGTCTACTATGAATTTTCTATGAAAAATTGATCCTGTGGGAAGGATGGCATAATGCCTTAATGAGTTCTCAGACTGAGTGAAGGTCTGTTATGCTTTACAGGAAGCATGGTGGCGCAACAACCACAAAGGAGTGTTACAACTCCATGCTACAGTGGGGTGACTCCACCATGAGGTTTCCAGGTAGGGGTAATGCCTCGGCTTTGTTAGCTAAGTCACAGGCGGCGTAGCACCGCATATAGGCAGGTAGCCTAATGTTGCATAATCATAAAGAGGTGTAGACAGTACTACAAAGAGGACGGCATCCTCATGTTATAGTGGCATGACACCACGAAGAGGTACCAGGAAGGGTAAATCCTTGGCTTTGTAAGCCATGTCATAGCGGCGTAACATCGCACGGAAGTGCAAGGCTTCATGCTGAGTAGTTTGGCACTACAAAGAGAATTGTGACCTCATGCTACAGTAGTATGACACTACGATGAGGCACCCAGGTGGGGTTAAAGCCTCGGCGTTGAGCCATGTCATAGCGGCGTAGCACCGCAAAGGAGCGCAATGCTTCATGCCATGACTCTTTATAAAGAACTCACCTATAATGTATGGACAGAGAAATAGGCCGTCTCTTGAGGATAAATTTGTAGACGCCCAAGATACATACATTGAAATCCAGGCTGGCACAAGGCCTTTAATGTGCAGCCAGAAGCACAGATAACTACATTATGTGAGTGAGAAAAATTACAGCTGTGGTACAGAATTCAAGGCGTAGTCCATTCTTGTATCATACTGTTGTTCAACCCATGCGGGAAGATTCAAGTCGTCAGCGACATCTATCCTAATACATAATGGACAGTTATTATGTGGAACGCTTAACTCATATATATAGAGATATGTGGGGGATTGTTGGTATTTTATTCTATGAGTTGTGTGTTCACAACACTCTATTGTTAAAAGATAGTCCCACATCGGAAAATCACACCAATATATATCTCTTTATATTACTTATGAAGGAATAGAGAGATGCACATGGGTTGAGGCCCAATGGAGGGTGCCATGTGGGAGGATTTTACATAGAGGTGAGAATAAGAAACCAACTTTTGGCCAAATGAAAATAGATTTAAATTATTGGAGCTAAGCCCCGAAGGGGCTTAGCGACTCGGACTCGGACTCGGACTCGGACTCGGGCTCAGGCTTGGGCTTGGGCTTGGGCTAATGGGCTTTTGAGGCTTATTGTGGCTTTTTGATGGCACTTTGCACTTAGCACGACAGCTCGTCGCAAGGCGCATTGTGCGCTTTAGTTGCGCTCGTGCGCGAGCCTCTGCGCGGCCCTGCGTGGCGTGCGGAGCGTACGGAGCGTACGGAGCGTACGGGACGTACGGGTCGAGTGGATCGAGCGGGTCGAGTGGGCCGTTCAAATTATGTAACGTCCGCGGGTCTTGTGGGCTCAGATCCGGAAATGGCTCAGATCCAGAAAATCCGGATCTGGCATTAAACCAGGGCGTGCGTTCAGAATTTGAAAAGCCCACCTCGTGCCTATAATATCAGTAGCATCTCCTCTCTCCAGGGTTACAGAAAATACTCAAAAAATTTCCAGAGAGAGAGAAGTGCTGCTGCTATTCCGAGGAGTCGTCGACATTTTTGGCCAGCGTTCTAAAGTTCTCTTCGAACTTGCTGGTTCCTGGAGGCTTGCCCGTAAGGCGGATATAGCTTTGAGCGCTGGTGATCTTTCACCCCAGCAGGCTTTCTTCTTCCTCTGTTGCCTTCGAGAATACTGTGGCTTCTCTTTAGAAGTTATACGGTTCAGTTGCCTTCGAGAATACTGTGGCTTCTCTTTAGAAGTTATACGGTTCAGTTGCCTTCGAGAAATATTACGAAATCTTTTTAGATTCCCGTAATACAACATCACCTTCTTTAGGGTGTTGTTGCTGGAAATATTGTCTTTACAATAGTTTCTGAAATCGTATTTTTTCTATCGATTGTTCGCCAAGGGATTAACATATGTATCTCATGTGAATATTATTTTCTCAATTTTTAACTATCAACGTCTGCAAGGGTTGATTCCAATCTTAGTTGCTAGAGATTTCTCTTTATGCATAAAACTGTTAGATAATAATATATAGAGATGATGCATGTTTGTCTTGGCACTTTTGAATAGTGTCCAACATATACATAGTTGGAATAAGAATGGGATGACCATGGTGTGTCCTGTTTTCGTGATCATAACTATATGAATTGTTGAGGTTGATTCAAGACTTATCTTGTATCAATCTTCATATAACTTATCATTTTTTTCAAGACTGATAATATATATAATCATTTCAACTTTGTTGTTTTTTCCATAGTTTTTTTTTTCTAACATATGGCTACTTTGAATAGGGAAGTTGCTATGGAAAGGAAAAGTTGTGATGATTGTTTCCAATGCTTGTCGGACGTGTATTTAAAAATAAAATAAAAATTCTACTATGTATTTTTCTCTTCTGACTGTTTGAGACCCTTAATTTTTCTATTCATTAGATATTTATTTTTCCAACGGCATTCTATTTTATGGCTCTTAAATGCCAGGTTTATTAGCTCTTTAATTTCAATTTATAGTCTATTAATAATGTAAATTTTTGTGTTTTATCCCCGTTTAGTTGTAAGAGTCAATTTTTGGAAGCCTCAACTAGAAATTGGTCTTAGATTTTTAAAGACTACCCTTACTATTCTCCACAGCTTTCCTTAGCAGGTGCGGTTTGCTTGTGCACGAGCTGAATCTTTGATTGCATTCTTTTTACTACGTAGGTTATGATAAATCGACATGCATGTTTATATTTTTCTAAATCGATCATTTATCATGTGCGTGTATTAATGCATACAACATGGATGCAGGCATATATGCCATAATGCACAAGTACATAAACTTGCGTCATTGCATGCTAGTAATTGCATAATAGTTGGAGAAATTTGGAGAGTAAAGATGTGAAACCGGGACTTTTTTGGTAGTCGGTTATAGCAATTGAATTTTTAATTTCTCAAACTCATGTCGTATTTTTTTTTAAAGAGTGTTAATGCTATATGTCAAGATATACTCTGCCTTAACTCAATAACCTTGACTCAGAACTTTAAAATCTACTACAATTTTCATATAACATGTCAGTCTTCAATCATACATGTTATGGAAGACGATCAGTAACATACCTACCAATCCCTTATATCGTTACCAAGATGACATGTACTGAATAAAAGTATCACGTAAACATACGCATACATGAATAGATTTTTTTTTTCAAACTTACGTCACAACTATTGCACCAATAGGACTTGAGTGTAAATTTATTCTTTGGTCACTAATATTTTTATAATACGGTGACCATTGATTGTTCCAGTACTTGTATTGATTTTTCCAACTCTTTTAACTACTAAGCCAATTTGGGATACCATGAGTGTGTTGTGAAGTGCACAATATTCTATTTGATTCCATATGTTTTCAACAGAAAAACATTTTTCATCCATGTATATAGACGACGATCTTATGACTACACATAGCATTAACTGTTTGTATGACCTATATAAGGTTTTTTGTGTTTGATATTTCTCTCTAGTCTGTGTTTTACTAAGTTTTCTTTGAAAACATTGTTCATATATATTTATTCTGTCTACTAGGTTTGATTATAAAGAATTTTATTAAATTTGCTTTGTTAAAATCAGATTATATTAGATTTTCACATAATACTAGTCTCATTGGTATAGCCGTAATAGTTATAATTTACAAGGCTAAACCATTGTTCCAAAAACTAGCTAACTGAGAAGCCTATGGTGCATTTCAAATCAAAGCACTTCCAACTTGTTGTGCAACCTATGAATTTTTAGTTCTATCATGTGAAGCTCACACTATTCACCTATTGAATTTGTAAATTGTGATAGCCTTCTTTGATGTACTAACCAATTATGATATATATTAATTGAGCATTTTTTTAATATTTTTTACGTTAGCTAATATTTTATTTTGAATCGTTGGATTCTTCAAAATGGTCAAACATTTACCAATTTAATGCTTTCAATTCTCCATATTTTTTAGCATTCAATGGTTTAAATTTAATAACCATGAATCCTCTTCATATCAGAATACCAAGCATGAAGTTGAATGTCAAATGAAAAAAATTAATTCGGACATGATATTTGTAATGTTATTCTTCAAGTCAGAAGCATTTGAAGTTGTGACATGTTAGAAAAGGAACAAACATGCTAAGGGATAACAATCTCTAATAATGTACTAAATGACATTCGTCTGAAGTACTATTACTAAGCTGAAATCAAGAAGTACAAAATTGCTCTGATAACGTGGAATGGTAATTTTTTACATTTACTTCACATATTCTATCTATTTTGATTACTAAGTTTAGTTGGATAAATATATGAAGTCTGTGAGCCATCATTTTTTTGGTTTCTGATGGTAATGAATAAATATTCTTTCCTTGATCGGCTTACATGTTTGAACCTTAAATGACTATTATCACAATATTAGAATTTATAGTCAGAAAGAAATCACAATATTGTTCTGTCACAATATTTAGACAAACTTAGTTTTTTTTCTTTTTTTTTCGTGACGCTATAATTTTTTTTTGATTCGTTCAAACAATTTAGTCAAAAGAAAATAGTTTAGTGATATAGCAAATTCCTATAAATCTAAAGTTTTAAAAGTTGAGATTATTTTGGGTACAAGCCGAAAGGGTCCTTCTGTCAACCGGGCGTAAATAGCCCTAAGCGACACGGTACTTAATCGTCCCCCTGTGGACCTCCGCTAGCTGGAAATCGGCCCCTACAGTTAACCCAAATTAATCAACACTTGATAAACTAAAGATTTCTTAAGGATGATTAGCAAAATCACTTAAACTATTATTCTAGTACTCAAGACTGTATTCTTTTTTACAAACATGGCTAGTAAGATAAAGAGTCAAGACTGAAAGTTACTGTATTTTACTTTAAGGGATGATAGAGTCAGATGAGTCTGTACTCACTATCCTAATGTTTATATTAGCAATTAGTGAAATCACATACTTGTTAAATAATTGTGATATCACCAAATCTGATTTAGAAAATAACTAAATCAGTCAAACCAGTTTCAGAATATTTTTTTTAAAGAATATTCTAGACTATAAAAGTGTATATATTAGATAATCTTATGTCATAGAATGTCATTTTAATACAAACTGGGTAACCAACTCATATGACGTCTAATTCATTTATGGATATATAATTTTTTTTTTACTCTATGAGGAGTTGTCATCTCTTGAGTATATGTAAGAATCTTATCTAAGAGTATATATACTCAGAAATATTATCTTCAGTCACATCTTGTACTGAAGCTGTATGGCTTAAGCATTTTATACTTTACGTGATCAACATATTTCTGTACATGTTATTTATTTTAAAATTATACTAAAAACATGATCTTGTGAATTCTAAGATGAACAGGTACCTGCAGCTGCATTTCAAGACATTAAAAGAGCCTAAAGGACAAAAATGTGGTTCTTGACGATAAAAGTCATAAAAGAACTTTACAGATATCTTGACGAAGAATCTGTTTACTCTTGACGAATAGTTTGTCTGGGAAATTAATCCTAGAATCATCGAGGGGGATGGGGTTAAGCCCATAAGTAAGTCACCAGCAGTGGCAACCCAACCGAGTCTGACTGGAGATCCCAAGAAGCCGGTTCAATGGGTAGAAACAAGCTGGACTTAGGTGACTTTATGGAACACTGACCCGAGATTAAAATCTCATTAAAATAATATCCAAGTGGCTGTACATGTGTACAATGATTCCCCATCCCTATGGTGACAGTGTTCCGGCGTGATTTGGTTAGGATGAGTTTTAAAACTCTTAATAGGTCCAAGCATGATTATGCATGGTTGACTCCAATCACCAACCCTTGGAGGACTTACCTATGTGAGAGGTCGTGAAGGCCGCGACTATGGGACAGGGTGATCCCAGACAACTCTCATGAATAAGGAAAAAGTGCGCATGGCCGACCAAAAGCGCCACCCCGACAGACCCAAGAACCTCTAGCATACTATGTGTGTTATTTTCTAACTCTGATTCAAGAAGTCTGATTCAAGGCGTAGTCCATCAAGTACTTCTTCAGATAAAGATAATAGTCACTAAGTGAGATTCAAGGCTGTAGTCCATCTCACCTATTGCATAGTATTCATTTGTCCAGAAATTCTATCTATACTATTTTTGAATATTGTTAACTCTATTTTTGAAACTTGATTTTTTGGGGGAGATTGTTGTATGAATTTGTAAAAAAATCAACTTTCAATTGTATTAATTGTTGGTTTTAATTCCTATTAACTATTACATATTATTATCCATTTTATTGGTTGTTTAATCCTAATAAATTATATTAATTCTATAGGTTAAGGGTTGTCTATTATTATTCATTTTATTGGTTGTTTAATACTAATAAATTATATTAATTCTATATGTTAAGGGTTATCTATATAATGCATACTTTGTCTTGTTGAAAGAACACCTTTGAGAGGAGCAACTATATGATTCTCCTTATTCTCTTCTTCCAAAATTTCTATCATATAATTTATACTTTCTTATTTCAATCTCTTCTACTCTGGGCAAGAGCTAAGTTCGGGTCGTTCTCCCGAAGCCGTGTGCGGTGACGGGAAGCCGGTAGGAAGGGGGTTTTACCGCTAGGAGGATTCGAGATGATGTCTGCACATAGACCTCGATAATCTCTTAGGGCAGTGCTTCGTGCATGACTTCCCCGTAGACCGGTATTTCTAACCTTTTTTATTATTTTGTTATTCCATTTTTCAGGATGATAAAGGAATAATATCCAACATTGGTTACTTTCTTTACTAGGTGAGGCTTATATCTCGTATTACAAGCTAATAAACATGATTATACGTAGTGAAACGCCTTTCATTTAATTGCAAGACCCTTATTACATGACACTTAGATTTTGAAGATTAAACACCTTAGTTGTTTGCATGAGTCACTGTAATTTTTCTTCGTCTCGTAAGAGTTGCTACATATTCGGACAAGTTTGACTCAATACTAAATGATTGAAGCATAATAGAAGGTTAAAGCTAGATGAGCCAGCCTTTGTTACTCCCCTAGATAATCCAATATTTCTTTATATCTAATAATAATAAATATTAAAAACGATTTTTGGAAATTGATTTATTCCTTTGAGATCCTAACGAAGAACAATACGATGTGATGCTTTAAAAGATACCAATGAGTCATTGACTGCATATCTACTCTAAATTTGTAGTGTATTTTTTTTCCTGCCATATGTATTTACTATTTAATACCGAGTTTTTGCATGATATGTTATACTAACAAATTTTATTTGGGAAAAAGCTTACTTCCAAATATGTTCTATGTACCTAAGGCTAACTTCAATTTGGCTTGCATGATTAAACTTTTTGTATGATTATGTGAAAAAACCAACTTCCCTCCTCCTTTCCGTTGGGAAAAAAATTATTAGGCAACTTGATTGCTTCAAACGGCCAATAATTATTAGGCAACTTGATTGCTTCAAACGGCCAATAATGGTCATTTATATTATTGGTTGTTGGTGGTCTTATTAGCCTTTTAATTCCTATCAAATGGTCGTTGATTTGTTAATTGTGGGTTGAGGTCTTTATATACTCTAGTTGTTTCTATGAGGAGGACATAGAAAACCTGAAAAGAACTACTAAACTCTTTCTTTCCCTCCACAACAAATTTAGTATCCTTTCTTTTCATCCCAATTCCTTTTATACAACAATTTCCTTAATGCATATAACGTGCACTCTATAACTTCCTCAATTAGCTACACTACATCCACAATCCAAATATATTTTCATCAGCATTCATGATATAAGTGGCACATATGGTGCTATATGTTGCTTTATACATTACAGTGGCACATAATGATATAGGTTTACACCTAGTTAAATGTGATGAATATTAAGAATCTCGTAGCTTGTTTGTATCTTTTTTTTAGATATCTCGTGTGTCATGCCTTAGTGTGTTTCTTGTGTCCATACTTTTCTTAGCCCTTAGATACCACTTTATTCGAGAGAATTCAACAACACTATTGAATATATTCTTCGAAAATATTTGTACATGGGTGCAAATTTTATACAAAAGATGTATACCTAATGTTTTTTTGTGCTTTTGTTTTAATGGTTAATATTTGTTCTATTGGCATTCGACTACCCTGATGTAGTTCCACTATCCACATACATAATAGGTCGACTATGTAGCTTGTTCACATAGTTCTATTGTTCTAGACATCTATATGAATTATTTTGGAGAGGTAAGCGTTTGAACTTGTTTTGAAATTCATAAATTATATGTATGGCCTTACTTGCATACACTTGGGAACTTGGGTGGCATTGAGTTGAAAAGTAAACTAGTCCATCATCAAATCTGGTATAAATTTTCAACTAGAAAATTATTTTTGTAACTGTTATTTATCAAATTGTACTGCTGTAGAAAAATGTATTTTTGTGCAAGAATGAACAACCTCGTACATTGTTTCAATTACATTTCTTGTATGCAAACTAACCTCTATTCTCTTGAAGGTAGAATCCTTAGAAATATTTTTAAGCTTTGGAAAATAGTAACATGTTATCGATGACGGTAATTAAAAATTTATTTTGTACTCACTCATTCTAGACATGATCTTTGTAATATCATCTCTTCAGGTTAGAAGCATTAGAGATTGTGACTTGTTAGGAAAAGCTCAAACATGCTAAGGGTGAATGTACCTAAAATAAAAGTTCTTTGCTCTATCTTTCTAAATGTTTTTTTGTAAATCTTATTTTTCAAATTCTTGGATAATAATGGTTATTTAGCAAGAATAATGAAACTATCTAAAAATGATGTACAAAATAATATTTCTTCTGAAGTGTTATTACTAAATCGATTTTTCTTTTTAAAAAGAAAAAACAAAAAAATTTCTCTGATTATTTAGAAGGGTAATTTTTATATTTACCTACATATTCTATTCACTGTCTTGGTTTCTATATGTAGATTATGGTGATGTTGAATGATTTTTTCTTGATCGGTGTGCATGTTTGAACCTTTACTACCATAGTGTCCCATATTAGAATTCCTAATCAGACATAGAACTCTCAAATTTGTTGAGTCACATATTTTCTGTTAGGAAGGTATTGTTTTGCCTATAATCTATGACATTAGAATCATTTTGATACAATTTAGGCAAAAGTAAATAGTTTAATGGTATTGCAAATCTCTTTCAATCTAAGTCTTAAGGTAGATATATGTTTGGGTACGAGCTGAAAGGATCCTTCTGTCAAAAACGTGTAAATATTAATAGCCTAAGCGATAAGTGTCTTCGGACCACCGCTAGCTGGGAACCGACCCCTACAGCTAACCCAAGTGAATAAAGACTTGATAGACTAAAAGATTTGTTAAGATTGATTAGCAAAATTATTCAAACTATAACTTAATTATTCTAGCTGTCATGTTGATTCAATACACTACTTTGCAGAACATCAGACTGTGACATTTTGTTATGCCTAGTAAAGAAGAAACATCTAGTACTAAGCCAACTAAATCCACTGGCTCATACTCAAAAGGTGGCAGAGTCAGATAAGATTTTAGCTCACTATCTTAGAACTTATATCAATAATTGATACAATCACACACATGTCAAATGATTTTGATAACACTAAGTCTAACTCAGGAGTAACTAAATCATCTAGCTCAGTTATACCTTAAAACTCCTAAAGAAATAGACTACAATTGGTTTAACAGAGTTTTAAGTGTTTTATATGAGCCAGTTTTATAAATTGTGTTAAACAATCTGCTATAGAAACGCTAATGCACGATTTTGTGAATTCTAAGATGAACAAGCACCTGCAGCTGTGTATCAAATAATAAAGAGCTTATTAGGCAAATATATGGTTCTTGATTATATAAAGTCAGAAAAGAACCCTGTAAAACTCTTAATAGGTCCAAGCATGGTTATGCAGGGTTGACACCAATCACCAACCCTTTGAGAACTTAACTATATCAGAGGTCGTGAAGGCCGCAACTATGGGACAGAGCAATCCCAGACAACTCTTATGAATAAGGAATAAGTGTGCATGGCCAACAAAAAGTGCCACCCAATAGACCCAAGAACCTCTAGCGTACATTGTGTGCTATTTTCTGAATCTGGTTCAAGAAGTATAATTCAAGGCATAGTCCATCAAGCACTTTTTCAGGCAAAGACAATAATCACTAAGTAAGATTCAATGTTGTAGTCCATCTCATCTATGCATAATATTCATTTGCCCATAAATTTTCTACTTCGATTCTTTTGAATATTGTTAACTTTATTTTGATTTTTTTTTTTTTGGGTAGGGAGGGGGTTGGGGGGGTTTATTGTATGATATTTAAAAGAAATCAAATTCCTTTCTAAATGCTACCTTTGAATTAGCCTTTGTTTGCAAAATTGGATGGCTACTTAATTAGTATTATATTCATATTAATTCCTATTAAATGGATATTATTTGTTGTGTTGAATATGGCCAGGTTTATTAGCCCTTTAAACCTAACCTTACCCGTTGGTTGAAGTGTATATATAGATGCCATTCGGCTGAGTGTGAAAAAAATATAAGTCCTATACTCTTTCTCTTCAAAAAAGGAAAAAAAAAAAAAAAAAACTTTCATTTTCGTTTCCTCCTACAAACTTCTCACTTCTTCATCTTCTTCTTATGGGAAAAAGCTAAGTTCGGGTCACTCTTCCGGAGCTGTGTGCAGCAACGGGAATACCTCTAGGAGGATTCGAGAATAAGTCTGCTCATAGACTTCGAATATTCTATTAGGGAAGTGCTTCATACATGACTTCCCCAGAAGCCGGTAATTCTAACCTTATATTATTTTATTTCATATGTTATTTACAGAAATAGATAAACAATATTTCTAACAAAAACTGTAGTAAATGGAGTGTTGAATGAAATGCACTGCACCAAATGAGCCTCGTATTGAATCAACCAGGCTCTACGTACATAATATAACTAGTAAAGAACTCATACAAGGTTACTCATTTTTTAAGATAACATGGACTAGAGAAAGGATTGTTGCATGTGCTCTAGGTTTTAAACATTCTATGTATATACTGCGACTTGTAGGTTTTATTTGAGTGTTGTAATTCCATGTACTCTTATTATTCTTGAAAATTCACTCCAAGTTCGTATTAATATTTTAAGTCGGGGGCTTTGATTGTAGTAATATAATACCGTATCCAAATTACAACTTCTACAAAAAAAAATAGGAGAAGGTAATAAGCATATCAAAAGACTCAAGCCGTTCGAGCAAATGTTACTCTAAGATACTGTTCATAGCTAGTGAGATGAAGCTTCTAAACAAGATCCTTATAGCACACCAATCTTGTGATTCATAATGAGAGACTGTTAAGGTCCTGCCACTGCACCACAATTATAGTGTGACAAAGAGCTGTATTCATAAAGCGGTTAAATTTATTTTTAAAAATACGCTTTAAATGTCTTCATGCACCACGACTTGAACCAAAATGATTATTTGAGTTCTTTACAATCTTGCATAAGTGAAATGAAATTCTCCAAATTCCATTTTCAGCTCCTGCAACAACTAAACCTAATAGAAATTAGTTGATTATATAACTTTAAAATAATGTATGTGTTGGACCGTGGTGTAAACATATATATATATATATATACATCACCAAGAGATATCTACTTGCTTCTCTTTTTCTTAACTAGGAGTAGAAGTAACTTGTTTCCTAGTAGTTTACTTTTGTAGCTCATTTAATATTTTGCTAATGAAACAGGGTTCAATTCACCCTTTGCTCATACAAAGATTTGTTAATGAAAATTTGTAAAGTTTTCTGAAAGTGTATCATATGTAGTATAAATTCGCCTATACCGAGTATAACAATGTTTCTACGGGTGTGCAAGCTCATTAAAGACCGTCGTACCTTCCATTTGAAGCATTCCACTCATGTGATTCCTGGCAAGTGATAGCTTCTTAAGAGATGATATTCTAGCCAAATACGGAATTATGCTTTCGTTATAATTGTTCTCTGATAGATCTAAATACTCTAACTTGGAGAGTAGAGACCAATTTCTGAAACCTGTAATGTACAATAAAGTAGGATAAATAGCATAACCAATTTAGTGATAAGTAAGTGATGCAGTATAGATTTACAAGGAAAAGCATCAAACCATGTTTAAAAAAAGTAGGATTTAAGAAAAGGCATAAATGGAACAACTAATTATGTAGTTTGGTAGAGTTTTGGATCTATAGAGAAAGAAACAAAAGAAGTACCAGTACTTAGCATTTATTTTCACTTGTTATCCATTGGTTTAATGCGCTATTTTGCACAAATAAGAATACGAACCATCGCATATTGAGTGTGTAATAGTGTATTTGGGATCGTCTCTTTTGTGTCTAATGTTGGCATTTGGCTCGTTTTTACTACAGATTGCAATGGGCATCGTCCGAGGAACCGAAGAAGTCCAGAAGGAGTCGAGATGAGGAAACAGGGCTGATAGAGCCATAGGATAGCATGGCTGCATACCGCCGGTATGCCACAAGTTGTAGAATTTGTCTACCAAGTTTGGACGCCAAAAGTGGTGCCTCAACGATAGACTGCCGGCATATCATCGGATCGGGAGCTACTCAAATTAATGGACGGTTAAAGAGTACTCGATTTCGTTAATTGGGATTGCTCCTGACTTAAGTTTGCGAGTCTTATTTAAGGCTCTCTATCAGCCCGTGTTGGTGACTTGTTATCTTGTGTTGTTGAGAGAGTTCTTCAGAAAAAGGAACTTTTCTTAGGGTCCGCTTGGATCGAGGGTTAAGAGAGTTAAGTGAGGAAAAGTTAAGTGAGGGAAAAATAAAACCATGCTTGGTTTGAGGAGGGATTTACGAGGGAGAGTTGTAGAGGGTTAAGTGAGGGTTTATTTCACCCTCTTTTGTCCCTTTTTTTAACCCTCCAAATCGGAGGGTTAAGAGGGTGATTGAGGGGTTTTGTTTAAAAAGTCATAAATACCCCTCATTTGTTCTATAAAATATCATGATTTTTCTCCCTTTTTTTTTGTTTTCAACATGTTGCGCCGTACCTTCCTAATTTGTGAAGATATTTTGACAAGTTATAATTAAATTTTCAATCAAATTTAATTTTATGACATATGTAATAAGGTTATTTTGGTAATTATCATACTTTTATTAATTCTCTTCTCACTCAAAACCTCCAATCCAAGCAAGAGTTATTAAATACTCCTCACTTAACTCTCCCTCTAATCCAAACAAGGTTCTATGTATTGGTTCTACTCCCCCTCACTTAACTCCCCCTCATTTAACCTCATTTAACCTCACTTAGGGTTTACTAAGGAAGCCATTAAGGGAGTCTTCAGGAGAAGAATAAGAAGAAAACTCGTTGGAAATCTCTTAAGGGAGGGTAGCTCATTACTGTATTATATGATCCTTGTAGATTTTGTTTTTTATTGAATAGAGTTATTTCGTCCTTGCCACCATGGAGTAGGTCAAAGTTTGGACAAACCAACTTAAATATTGTGTTTTCTTGTTGTTATTAGTTAGGCTAATTGTGCATTGCTATTTCACTCATCATCAAAAGGTTATTGTAGTTTTATGTTGCTTTGAACCCAGGTTCACAACATCTACTACGTGACATTGACATGACAATGACATGGAACCTTTTTTGTTGTATCCTTTTCTTCCAAGATCGTTGTGAAACCCGCAAATTCGATTTTATTATTAAATTATTAGATTTCGGCTGCTAGCATAGTCTTAGATTTTCATTAGTTACTATTATTATTATTACTGTTATTAATATTATTATTATTTTAGTCGGATCAGGAAAATAATTATTTCAAAATAAATTAATTGGATTTTTGATTGTGGCCCAGTCCCGATTCCGTGTCCGGAGTCCAACCCTGAGTTCGAACCCGATTTTCCGAAGCCTGACTCCGTTCCGAACCCGTTCTTATTTCTTCCTTTTTTACATTCTGGTTATTAATATATATTTATAATGTATGTTTGTTGGAAAAAAAATATAAACCCTAAGACTAATTCCTAACTACCCAGCCCCCACTCCCCGCTCGGCCTCACCCCCACGACCAGCAACTTCCCCTATTCTTTCTACCTCTATTCCTCTTCCCCTCTCATTCTCACCCCACCTCTCCTTCTTCAATTTACAGAGAAATCCCATTCTCCCCATCCCACTCCCAGGAAACCAAACCCTCACCCCCTCTCCATCTCTCTCTCCTCCTTACCCCCAAACCCGGCCATCCGTCGTGCCCGTGCATCCTCGGTGTGCCCGCCCCCGTGCGTCATGACCGCCCCACTCGCGACCGACCCGACCGGCCGCCCCCGACCCCGTTCCCTCCGACGCCGCGCCGGATCCCGACAGCCGGCCTCGCTCGACCCGCTCGGCGCCGAAGTCGTGCGTCGCCGCCTCCAGCACCTTCCCGACGTGTCCCCGCCCGGCCAGATCCGCCTGACCCGGGCCCCGATCTGCTGTCCGCACCTCCTGTGCGCTATTCCGAGCCGATTTCCGCTGTCCGCGTGTTCCTGGACTGTTCTAAGTATGCACGGATTATTTCTTTTCCCTATTCTTGCATCTAAGAGCTCTAGCCGAGCACCCGAAGTATAATTTTGTGTCCCCGTGTCCCTCCCGTTGGGGTGTCACGTTATACGTGTCGATGATGACGCGGTCCCGATCCTGTTACAGGGATCGGCTTTAATTAATTGTTGCGTGTAGGGGATACGACGTTCGAGTCCTACTCGGACTTGTTTCTGTGAATTATAGTTATTTTTCCTTTGATTGATTATTGTTGGGAACCATTCCTATGTGCTGTTAGCTTTTTCCATTGCGTTGTGGGATTCATTTCTCTAGCTGGAACATTATTCATATACTGTGGTTGGCTTTTGGTGGCTTATATTCTTTTTGGGTTGGACTTTGTATGTGATGATATTGTGTTGTCTCCCCGGTTCGGGATCGACTGGTTGGGTGTGGGTTTTGTACCGCCTATGTGGCTAGATCGTCCTAGTTACAGAGGAGGTGCTGCCCAAATTTTCGTAAAAGTATTTCAAAATAGTACTTTATAATGTTTAGAAATTTTTATATATCAAAACCTATTTCTAAAACCCTGATCTTTGCAAACGATTTATTAAATTGGTTTCCTGATTGGTTTTAAGTGTTTGTTTTATTGGTTTCCGTATCCCCGTTAGGCGACGACCGTATCGGTCGGATGAGCCTCGGCGAAACGCAAATGCTACGGGATATTCCTGTACGTTGAGGCGTTAGCCAGCAACATGAGATTGCATGACCCAGTTTGAGACGCCCCATTTTCTATAAATTATATTTAATTATATTTTATTTTAAAACTAGTTACTGGCCTTTAGTATTTTGGGTGCAGGACTTCGGCCTCTTGACTGGACTGCTTCACGGCATTCAGAGTTTGCCTGCAGCAGTGTTATTATTTTAATTAATTTTTGTTGTAAGGACATAAGCCCAGTTTTCTATTTTATTTTCTGTGGCCCTGTAATTGTGTAGTGTAGATTTTTACTTTATTTTCTGGATTTGTTGTTGGCGTAGCTAGGCGCATAATAAAAATTGGTTATTAATTATTTTGTATAAAATTAATAAGGATTTCTCACATTTAATTAAAATAGATAAATTATTAGTAAGTTAAACAAATACATGTTTTTATCATTTAAAGAAATTTAGTTTTATATATATTATTAAAAATACAAAGTTTTGCCAATTAAATTGTAATTGCTATTTTCCCCAATAAATCAGTAATCGGTTTATCTTATTAATTGATAACAAATGTAGTTTACGACGTTAGACGGATTTCGGTAGATTAATTTAATAACTTAAAATCTGACTAGGGTCTGTTTCTAGAAATTGCAACTAGCACAACTAGATATGACTCATTATGGTTCTAAGTCAGAATTCTCAAACTGTAGGATTTCGAGGACGTACTTGACTTCCTTCCCGGTACCGACATCCCAATCCAGTCATACAAACAGAGGCAAGTTACGGTTATGTTTTCTTGCATTTTAATTAGTAATTGTCATGTTGCATGCTCCACATTGCTACACGGAACTCTCTCCTTGAGTTCGATTATTGATTGTGGGAGATATTGGAGGAGTAGTGTAGCGTTTATGACCAATACCCTCATATTGCATTATTGCGCGAGCGTACCCCTCTTACACACGGGGATAAGCCGTATCGCATCGCTAGGATGCTATTGTACAACCCAAGCCAGTCATAGACGTTACCTATTCAAATCATATTATTTCAAATAATGAATTGCTGAAAATTGCAGGAAAATATTGTTCAAAGTATTTCAACTGTTTAAAATTGCAACTTTCCATTATTATTTAGAATGTCGGATTATGTACTCGTACTTGCTCCTTTCCTGACTGGATCCCCCCATTAGGTGATGTTGATGATGCTGAGCTATTGTACAATAGCTATTATGATCCGGTATTATATCTTGTGGTGTTGCCAGAGTCCCCCTTGGAGGATGCAGAACCAGAGGCCGATGAGCCGACCGTTTAGCTAGTTGTTTTCCAGTTATCTAGTTTTATTGTGTTGGAGTTTGTAGATTTTGAATTCAGTATTCTATTTCAGTACTTTCATTTCCAGTTGTACTTCTCTTTGTTGAATATTAAAAGTTTTAAATTTTTCGTATATTCGTGTTGTAACAAATGTATAGTTGTTGTTGAAGATTCTTGCAACTAGAAACAGCTTACTGCTGTTGGTGCTTTCTTTACATGGAGAGAGCTTGCTCTCAACATGCCTTGTAAAATTTTAGTCCCACATCGTAAATGCACCATGAGTTATCTCAACATATATACTTGGTTGTGTTGTTGAGAGATGCACATGGGGTGGTGACCCTAAGGAGGGAACCATGTGGGTGATTTTACTAGGAGGTAAGAATAAGGCTCCAAGGATTAAGCATTAATGCTTTTGTCATTCTCTTGGATTAATTCCATTTGGAGCTAAGCCCCAAAGGGGCTTAGCGACTCGGACTCGGACTCGGACTCGGGCTCATGGGCTCATGAGGCGTAATATGGCATTTTTTTGGCGCACTTTGCACTTAGCACGTCATGCGGCTCATGTGGTCCATGCGGCCATGAGGCCATACGGCTCATGCGACCAGGCTGCTGCTGCTGCTGCTGCCGCATGGAGGGCTCCACTGACTGTGCAGACTACAAGTCAGTTATGGAAAGACTGATTCAATGCGATTAATTCAGATCCACTTTTTGTGGAATTTGAATTAATTTCGTTGCTATCTTTGTAGGATTTGAATTAATCTCGTTGCTATCTTTTTGGGATTTGATTCAATCTTTCCATAACTGAAGAGGCGGCTAGGATTTCCACCCTCTCTCTATATATACTCTCTTCTGGCCTCCTTTGTGGGTACTACAAAAGTTATAAGTCAGAAAAAGAGAGAGAGAGAGGGAGCTGCTGCCGCCATTGCAAGTCCATCCGAGGAGTCAGAACAGAGGTGACTTCGAGCGTTCCACAAGTTCTTCAAACTTGCTGGTTCCTGGAAGCAATTCGTGTGGGGCGAATCTTGCTTTGAGCAACGGTGTTTTGACACCCCAGTACTGTTCTTCATCTCATCTTTCTCTAGATTTTGTAACTCGTTCTGTCCCAATTGCAACACGTTTGCAAGGAAGAACGAGAGATCTTTTCTTCTCTATTTTTCTCCTTCATATTGTAATCTGGCTATTTGGTCATTTGTATCATCGTAGATCTCGATTGCATCAGTTTTGCCATCTTTGATCAAGCCCCGGGACTAACAATCTCAAAGCAAGATCCTTATAGATGAAAAACATTAATGCTTCACTCGTCCAATCGGACAACTGTAAGTTGGAAAAGTTCGATGGAGAGTATTATCAAGTCTGGAAGAGGAAGGTTTATCTAACTCTTCAACTAAAAGACGTTGATCATGTTCTGTTGGAGGAAGAACCTTCTGTTCCAGACACTGGATCTACTGCCGCAATCAATGCGGCTACTAAACTCCAGGCCAAATAGAGAAGGAAAAATAGCATCTGCAGGCTTCTCATCCTGAATGCTATGGAGGATTCCCTAGCAGAATCCTACTCGAAGAAAAAATTTGCCAGAGACATATGGGAGTCTGTGGAAAAACTGTATGAAGAAGACAGGAACATGAGCAAGATGTTTGTGGTTGAAAAATATCACAAATTGCTCTTTGAGGACGAGAAGTCCATGTTGCCACAGGTGAAGGAATTTCTGAAGCTGCGTCAGAAACTGGAAGACGAAGAGATGCTCCTTCCCGACAAGTTTGTCGTTGGAGGGATCGTCTCAAAACTTCCTGCTGGATGGAGTACCTTCTATACAAGGATGCTCAGAAAGAAGCTAGACATTAGCTTGGGAGATCTACTTCAAGAGATCCATGTTGAGGATGAGATGCGTTCCCAACAGAAGGTGGACACTCTGTCCAAACAGTTGGCTAAAGCCAATCTAGTGCAGACGAGAGATCCCAAGGGGAAGCAGGCGGGTTCTCATCCCAAGAAGAAGGACTTCACTAATCTAAAAGTGAAGGGTCCTTCATTCAAGCAACAGAAGACTAAGTCCCACGTGACTTGTTACAATTGTGGCAAGAAAGGCCACTACAAGAGTGAATGCAGATCCAAACCTAAACAATCAGAGAAAGGTGAGCCTAGTAAGGTTTCATTAGTTTCTAACATTGTTGCTATGATCGTACAGGTCACAACTGTGGGGGTTGACTCTGACTGGTGGATAGACACTGGTGCGACTTGCCATGTCTGTTCTGGCAAGGAATGGTTCGTCACGTACCAGCCGATAGCTAAGAAGGTTGTCATGGCGAACCAGGCCCAAGCTGAAGTTCTGGGGATCGGGACTGTGGAGCTGAAACTCACTTCTGGGAACACTCTGACGCTTCAAGGTGTGAAGCATGTTCCGGTGATTGCCAAGAACCTGATCTCTGGGAGCCTGCTCTGCAACACAGGCTTGAGGATGGACATCAATGCTGGTCAGATGGTGATGTCCAAGAAGGGAACATACTTCGGGAAGGCTTATCAAACCGAAGGAATGTTTAAAATTCAGCTTGTCAATCAGTTTGATGACATTAATGCAGTTGTATTTTCTGATTATTCTCTTGAGTTGTGGCATAATAGACTAGGACATGTTCATTGTAAAAGAATTAACAAAATGTCTAGTCCATGACTTATCTCCAAATATGGGGGTAAGGTGGAGAAGTGTGAAGTATGTGCTCAGACGAAGATCACAAGAAAATCCTTTCATCGGGTCAATCGAAGCACAGATCTTCTGGAGTTAGTACACTCCGATATCTGTGACTTCAAACATTTCTCCACGAAGGTCGGGATGAAGTATTTCATAACCTTCATCGACAACTTCTCAAAATACGCGTTCGTCTACTTGCTCAAGACTAAAGACAAAGCTTTCAAGAAGTTCAGAGAGTTCAGGACCGAAGCTGAACGGTAGACTGGACAACAACTCAAGAGGTTGAGAAGTGATCGAGGTGGGGAGTACAGGTCTCATGACTTTGCATCATTCTGCAAAGAATATGGAATCATATGCGAGACTACTGCTCTATATTCTTCTCAATCCAACGGAGTAGCAGAGAAGAAGAACCAAACATTAACAGAAATGATGAATTCAATGCTACTTACTGCAGGTCTTCCAAAATGCTACTGGGGAGAACCTGCATTAACGGCCACTTTCATTCTGAATAGAGTGTCATATGCAACTTCGGACGTAACTCCTCATGAACTCTGGTTCAAAGTCAGACCAAACTTGAATGTCATTCGAGTGTGGGGATGTCTGGCGTATGTGAAGCTCCAAGATCTGAAGATTCAGAAGCTGGGGACAAGGACTACGAAGGCGATCTTCTTGGGGTATGTCTAGAAGAGTGATGCTCGAAGATTTCTTGATATTGAGTCAAATCATATCATCGAATCTCGCGATGCTGAATACTTTGAAGACAAGTTTACAAAAGACAAAAATATTGTTCTTTCGGACATTTCGAAAAATGATGTAGGTGCAAATGAGACTGAAATCTCATATGGGCCAGTAGTCCAAGAAGAAGCTGTTGTTGATGAAACAACTCTTGTACCAGAACTCGCAGAGCCGTCAGCAAAGCGAGCGAGGAGACCTAAAGACTTCGGAGATGACTTTGTCACCTATCATGTGGAAGCAGATCCGCTTACCTATGATGAGATGATGAAGACCAGAGATGCTATCTTCTGGAAGGAGGCAGTGAATGACGAGTTTGACTCTATCACCTCCAATAACACATGGGTGTTGGTAGATCTACCTGAAGGAGAAAAGCCCATCGGATGCAAATGGATCTTCAAGAAGAAGATGAAGGCAGATGGAACTATTGACAAGTTCAAGGCCAGGCTGGTAGCCAAGGGATTTTCTCAGAAACAGGGGATAGACTACTTTGACACGTACGCTCCAGTAGCTCGGATGACCATCATCAGGATGTTAATCGCTCTAGCAGCTATACATAAGTTGGTGATACATCAGATGGATGTAAAGACAGCATTCCTGAATGGAGAGCTGACCGAAGAGATTTACATGCAACATCCTGATGGATTTATCGTCAAAGGTCTTGAAGACAAAGTCTGCAAGTTGGTGAAATCATTGTATGGTTTGAAGCAAGCTCTCAAGATGTGGCATGAGAAGTTTGACAAAGTTATTAGGTCAAACGGCTATAGAGTCAGCGAGATGGACAAATGTGTTTACACAAAGTTCGCTGATGGAAGAGAAGTCATCGTTTGTCTGTACGTGGACGACATGCTAATCCTAGGGACGGATATAGGATGTGTCACGGAGACAAAGAAGTTCCTCTCAACCAAGTTCAGTATGAAGGACTTGGGGGATGCAGATGTCATCTTGGGCATAAAGATCATCCGGACAAACACTGGAGTAGCACTGTCACAATCTCACTATATTGAGAAGATGCTTACACGCTATGGGTATAAGGATCTTCCAGGGATCGATACGCCATACAGGTGTGATCAGAAGCTGAAGCCAAACTCGAGGGAAAGCGTCAGGCAGCTGGAGTATTCTAGCGTTATCGGAAGTTTGATGTACGCAACCATTGCCACAAGGCCTGACATAGCTTTCGCCGTGGGAATGCTGAGTCGGTTCACAAGCAATCCAGGGATTGAGCACTGGAAAGCTGTGAAGCGGGTGATGAGATATCTCAAGTAGACTCAGACATATGCACTGTACTACAACGGATATCCGACAGTAGTGGAAGGCTTCAGTGATGCTAGCTGGTGTTCAGAGGTGGAAAGCGAGAGATCCACAGGTGGATATGTCTTTTCCTTGGGTGGAGCTGCTATATCGTGGAAGTCGAAGAAGCATACTATACTCTCTCATTCCTCCATGGAATCTGAATTCTATGAACTTGAAACTACAGCAGATGAAGTAGAATGGCTTCGGGAGCTCATGTATGATCTTTCAGTGGTTGGGGCTCAGATACCGACGATACCAATATACTGTGACAACCTGGCGACTGCGGTGGTGGCATCAAATGACCTCTTCAACGGAAGAAGAGGACTGTGCGGTTGAAGCACAGGGCAGTACACGATCTTATCAAAAAAGGTGTAATTGTAGTGATTGATGTTCGGAGTCAGGAGAACCTGGCAGATCCGTTCACAAAGGGCCTCAAGCGCCAGTTGGTCGATGACACAGCTTGTAAAATGGACTTGAAGGCATTCTGATAGTGTGTCTTTGTAATCCTACCAAAAAATTTTATGCTATTAGTTCAAAGAGAAATCTACTAGGCATCTAACTTTTGGTTCAAAGGAGGATCAATGACTGGGAAACTATCAGGTAACAGTGGGTACTTGTTCTCTGGAACATGGAAGGGATACGGACCCATAACCACTGTTGTCTACTATGTATTTTCTGCAAAAAAACAGATCCTGTGGAAGGTTGGCTTAAACGCCTTAATGAGTTCTCAGGAGGAGTGAACGCCTGGTGTGCTTTACAGGAAGCACGGTAGAGCAGCACTACAAGGAGTGAAACTCCATGCTACAGTAGGGTGACTCCACCATGAGGTTCCCAGGTCTGGGGTAATGCCTCGGCTTTGCAAGCCAAGTCATAGCGGCGTAGCACCGCAAATAGGCAGGTAGCCTAATGCTGTATGACATAATTAAAGAGTTGTAGACAGTACTACAAAGGGGAGGATGGCCCCATGTTACAGTGGTACGACACCACGATGAGGTACCCAGGTAGGGGTAAAGCCTCGGCCTTGCAAGCCATGTCGTTGTGGCGTAACACCGCAAGGAAGTCTTAGACTTCATGCTGAGTAGATTGGCACTACAAAGAGGCTGAGACCTCATGCTACAGTAGTATGACACTACGATGAGGTTCCCAGGTAGGGATAATGTCTCGGCTTCAGGCTATGTCATAGCGACGTAGCACCGCAAGGAAGCGTAAGGCTTCATGCCATGTCTCTTTAATAAAAAAACTCACCTATAGTGTATGAAAAAAGATATCAGGCCGTCTCTTAAGGGTAAACTTGTAGACGCCCAAAATTATACACTGAAACCAGGCTGGCACATGGCCTTTAATGTGCAGCCAGAAGCACACGTAACTACACTCTGTGAGTGGAAAGAATTACAATTGTGGTGTAGAATTCAAGGCATAGTCCATTCTTGTATCACATTGTTATTTAACCCTTGTGGGAAGATTCAAGTCGTCAGCGACATCTATCCTAATACAAAATGGACAGTTACTGTGGGGAACGCTCATCCCTGGACACATATATATGTTGTGATATGTGGGGGATTGTTGGTGCTTTTTTACATGGAGAGAGCTTGCTCTCAACATGTCTTGTAAAATTTTAGTCCCATATCGAAAATGCACCCTGAGTTATCTCAACATATATACTTGGTTGTGTTGTTGAGAGATGCACATGGAGTGGTGACCCTAAGGAGGGAACCATGTGGGTGATTTTACTAGAAGGTAAGAATAAGGCTCCAAGGATTAAGTATTAATGCTTTTGTCATTCTCTTGGATTAATTCCATTTGGAGCTAAGCCCCAAAGGGGCTTAGCGACTCGGACTCGGACTTGGACTCGGACTCGGGCTCGGGCTCGGGCTCATGAGGCGTAATATGGCATTTTGTTGGCGCACTTTGCACTTAGCACGTCAGCAGTCATGCGGCTCATATGCGGTCTTATACTCATATGCGGCCATGCGGCCATGCGGCTCATGCGGTCCATGCGACTCATACGGTCCATGCGGCCAGGCTGCTGTTGCTGCTGCCGCATGGAGGGCTCCGCTGACTGTGCAGACTATAAGTCAGTTATGGAAAGACTGATTCAATGCGATTAATTCAGATCCACTTTCTGTGGGATTTGAATTAATTTCGTTGCTATCTTTGTGGGATTTGAATTAATCTCGTTGCTATCTTTTTAGGATTTGATACAATCTTTCCATAACTGAAGAGGCGGCTAGGGTTTCCACCATCTCTCTATATATACTCTCTTCTGGCCTCCTTTGTGGGTACTACGAAAGTTATAAGTCAGAAAAAGAGAGAGAGAGGGAGCTGCTGCCGCCATTACAAGTCCTTCCGAGGAGTCAAAACAGAGGTGACTTCGAGCGTTCCACAATTTCTTCAAACTTGCTGGTTCCTGGAAGCAATTCGTGTGGGGCGAATCTTGCTTTGAGCAATGGTGTTTTGACACCCCAGCACTGTTCTTCATCTCATCTTTCTCTAGATTTTGTAACTCGTTTTGTCCCAATTGCAACACGTTTGCAAGGAAGAACGAGAGATCTTCTCTTCTCTATTTTCCTCCTTCATATTTTAATTTGGCTATTTGGTCCTTCGTATCATCGTATATCTCGATTGCATCAGTTTTACCATCTTTGATCAAGTCCCGGGACTAACAACTGCCGCCGTCTCACAACGGTGCAGGCTGGACATGATCCGATTCGACCCAATAATTTAGAATCGGATTGTGACAATCATATCTTAGGAATATAAGAATTGACCTTTTTTTTCTTCCTTTTAGATGGTTCATACATCTGTAAAAGAGACACGTAGATGCACCCATTAGGAGTGATGTGATATTAAGCATGAAGCCCCTCGTGCTAGGCGTAGACTTAAAAGAACTTTGATTGAGGTTGTGAAGGATACTACTTTTGCTAACGAGAGAGTAAAAAATCCTTAACAAAGATGAATGGAAAGTAAGGGTCATGTAGAGACCGTAAAATTTTAAGATAAAGGCTAATTTATTTCTCTTGTTGTACCTTTTTTTGACATCATGCTTATTGTACAAATGGAAATAAAAATGAGCCTTATAACTATTAGTATTATGGCTTGTATTAGGAAAATTGGTCAGATATAACTAAATCTACCCAGATTTGGTTTTATCTAAATCTATCAAGGTTAGGTTAGGTTTAATTATATCTATTCGGATTTGGTCTTATTAAGTCCATCATGGTTAGGTTAGTTTTAGATACATTTGAATTTTGTATTATCTAAATCTATATGGATTAGGATTAATTAAATCTACATGGTTAAATTTAGTTACACAAATATATACTATTAAATTAAATTTAAATCTACTCATATTAGATTTAATTAAATCTTACATGTATTATGTGTGGACCAGAGTTAAAAGGGTGTTTGTTTTTTAAAAACGAGTGCGGGATCTACCAATATTTTGTTTTATGTACTTTAAAGTGTTCATCATTATATCAGTGATGTGCTTTATAAGTGTAAATTGTAAGCTCAAATCTTGAGCTTATAAATTACTATTTAGTTTGTAGCAAAAAAGACTATTGTAACCTTTAAAATTTTATTTATTATAAGATATGTCCAAATAATCATAATCATTTCGTCTTCATGTTTTCTTTAGTTCTAGAAACATAAAAAAATAGTTTCAAACTTTTCAAATTATCAGATAAATTTGGGTGTCTAGACATTTGGCTCAAAAATTAACAGTTTAATAATTTCAAGTACAAAAAAAAAAAATAGTTTCTATATTATTAAATAAGTTTTGACTTTATTGTTATTTGAATGTGAACTTGAGGATGAAATAGTTTTATATTGTGTTGATAGATGTATTTGAGGATGAACTTATGTTTTTTTGAAGTATAAATTTGTGTTTAAAATGATGTCATAGTATTGGAGAAAAAAATAATCAATCAATACATTTATAATGCACTTTAAAATGACGAAAAAACAAACAACAACACTTTAAAGTGCAGTATATAGTTATAAAAACAAACCACATTTACACTATAAAGTGCTAGCACTATATAGTGCTCAGCACTTTAGGGTCTGCTTGGTGTAACAATGCTCAGCACTTTAGGGTTTGCTTGCTAACAGGTTTTCATCGTTTTTGGGGTGTTCTGAACGTACCGATTATGAAAATCCTGTTTTTTTTTTTTGAGACATTGATTTTTGTCGGCTCAAAGACCCTCCAAAGCCGGTGTAGTGTAATTTTGGGTAGATTTATAAACACCCAAAATCGACGGATTTTGAGAGGTTTTATTATTTTATTATATTTATATCCTTATCAAAAATATATAATTATAACTACCCTACACTATTTTTTTTTCTTTATCATTTGTGTTTCTCTTTACTTTTTCTAAACTATGGCTCCCTTTTGCGAGAAGTTTTTAAAATCCTTCTCTCCTACTTTTAACCAGCCATTTCTATTATTTCATGTGTTTTTATTATTTTGATCAAGTGCGGACTTCTACCTCCTGATCGAGGCGTGAACTTGGTGGCAGTTTTTGTACTCAGGATCATTTTGTTTATATATGGACATATATGTAATTTTGTTCGTTAAAAAATTTTCAGAACTGCTTGTTAGTGAATTACCAAGCATGAATTGGACTGGTTTAAAAGCCAATACTTAAAACCATCCAAAAGAGGACTCCTCATAACCACTAATAACCAATACTCTAAAAATACCTCATAATTGCTATCCCTACAATTGCCAAGCATACCTTTAAACTAATAGCACTACATAGTTATAAAGGCGAAAAAACACCCCTTGGTGGATACAACAAAAAAGAGAAAAAGTTCTGAAGTTGCAATCACAAGGTTGATTCAGAGTTAAATTTTGTCCTCGACTCTTTTCAAACTAAATAAAATTCGTGGGCAATTGGCGAACCACACTATATCTGTCTTTGTAGTTCTTTCTTTATTATCGTTCAATTTAATTTTTTTCGATAGAAAATTTCTCGCTATAGCAGTGAAGAGTGAAAGAGGTTCTTGTGAAGGATGGACTCCTTAAAGACGCTCCTTAAAAAAGCGAAGAAATCTGAATACATGTTGATGATGATTGGGAAGACTTGGATCTAAGAGTAATGTGCACGAGTGATACTATTTGGTTGATGAGGTTATTTAGAGTTATAGTTGAAAGCTTGAAAGTTTGTACATGACAAGTCTTGGCTAATTCTAAGGGCACTTCAACTTTTATTTGAGGACAACCCTTACTTTAGAACAGTCCAGTTTGGTAGAACTTTTACTCATGACAGTCCCAAAATTTCTTTGGTGCTGCCTGTAGTGTCCCGTCCCTACATCGTGCCCCGTTTTCGTCCACGGGGTGCACGAGAAAGGAACACTGTTGCTATCGATTCGGTCGGGACCGATAGGTCGGAATCGGTCGAGTCGATCGAACGGGAACGGTTGAATTAAGATCCATTCCACGTTATGGAATAACTTCTTCGAAATCAAGTCCCATATTCAGCGGGTTGCGTCTCGAGGATTGGCTCTGCGGCTGAGTCGGGAGAGACCTCTCGTTGCTCTGGTTTTCATGCCACACTTGATTTGGCTTTGGATTTGGTTTTCGTGAATACGTTTTTCGTGAATGCTTTCGATGGGTTTTCGTGATGCATTTTCGAGCTTTGCATTCATATCGAATATCCTTGAAATTATACAGTGTTTTAATCAGTTGCTTATGCGATTACAGGTGATCGCGTAGGCGACGTCAGCGCAGCCAACCGGTCACTCGCTTGAAGCAAGTCTAAGGCGAGTGGCTGACCTCCTTCGCCTTGTCCCTCTACTTCAAAACTCAATATGTGATGTAAAATGAATGCTTGTCATAATAGCGTAGAATCAAAGAAATCGTAGCACGATTCTTCACGAAACACTTGCTATCAAACTGTCGGTTTTGAAAATAGAAAACATGTTCTTTATGTAAATCCACTTAGCCTATGCAAAGCAAAGAATGAATCGATTAACGTTTATCGCAATGATACGGCTAAGTAAGCAAAACGGTCATTGGATAACTTATCGACAAGGTGTAGTTTTCTCGAACGGTTGCCTAGGCCAAGGGACCGATTCGGCCCGGGAGGAACGAGTTTATAGCAAGTGCCAACCCTTTATCGACGCGAGTTATGCGAGCACTTTCGTACAGGGCTCGCTACCCGACACGAAAGGGGCGTCGTCTAACCCTGCTATAGTCCGCGATGGCTTGACATTGCCAGTGGCCTTCACACCCCTTTTCACTGCTTAACAAGTACACGGGACACGGGATGAATATGATAGTTGCTTAATGTTATACAGTTTCATATGCTTGCCTCAAAACATGTTATTATACAAATCGAGCAGGATGGTTATAAAGATCATTGAAATAGCTAGCTAACATGTTTACGAAACTTCTTGAATCAAATACAGAGCTTGGATTTAATTAGCCATTCGCCAGTACATGTGTTTGTGCTCATCCTCGCTCTTTGAAGGTCCCGCAAACCAGGAAGGATGCGCCAACTAGCTCGGTGACGTTCGTGACTTTTGAAGCTTCGGCGGTGCGTCGAAGACTTTCTCTGCGACTCCACTCTTGAAGGCTCTCGACAGTCCAAAGAAGATGACTCAGCGTCCCTCCCATCCAAGTCGCTGAAGTACTTTGTTGTATATAGAGGGATGTGTGCAATGTATGGAACGGCTATCTCATCGGCACTCTTTTGTAATCGAGTCATGTTGTAGCCGTACGGCAATGAGTCCTGTATCGGAGTCTGTAAAAGATGTTCATTATCAATAAAGATCAAGTTTTCTTTACTTATTGTGTAAAGCAATTTGTCTGCGTACTCTCTTAGATCTCGTGTCTCGGATTACCTTATGATTATGTCTTGTGCGATCGCAAATTAGGTTCGCACGTCATCACGCCTGGGGGACGACTATCGATTCGACGGAATCGGGGCGTGACACTGCCCAACCTCCAAGTTTACTGAGGACAGTCCCAAACTCTCCAGCGGCGGATGCCGGCGGGGGCGCAGGGGTGCGGACGCTGGCGGGGACACGGACGCCCGCGGGGGCGCGGGGAAGCGGACACTAGCGAGGGCGCGGGGGCGTGGACATCCGCGGGGTTGTAGGGTCACGGGGGAGCGGACGCCGAAGGGGGAGCGGGGGCGTTGACATCCACGGGGGTGTGGGGTCATGGGGGAGCGGACGCCGGCGGGGACGTGGACGTCGGTGGGGGCGGACGCATGGACGACGAGCTTGTTGGCAGTCATATCTAAACTCTCTGTTTAAACATAGGACTGCCAACAAAGTCCTTACACCAAGTAGGACTGCCAACAAAGTTGTCAGTCCTACTTTATGTTAGGACTGTCAACTTTGTTGGCAGTCCTACTTAGTGTAAGGACTACCAACACGTTTGAAAGTCGTGAAAGGAATTAGACTAGTCTCAAGTAACAAATAGGAGTGGCAAACTTGTAAATTTTTTAAATATATTTGGGCTAGTCCTAAGTAAAACTTGGAGTACCTTTAGAATTTGGCGAAGTCTTTCAAACAAATTATATCCTAGGAAACAGTTGTAGTATGCACATAAAAGAAGGTATAACATTTTTAAACCATCTTATTACTTTCTGACAAAGTTATCACCCATTTTCCATGTCTTCATGTACAGTTGGAAGAAGGTATATATAAGACACTCATACGTCTAGGGGTGGGCACGGGTCAGACCGGACCCAAATTTTATAGACCCAGACCGGACCCAAATTTTATAGACCCGGACCGGACCGGACCGTACCGGACCAGTTATTTGGCGGGGCGATACGGGACGGATCCAAAAAATATTGGAACCGGAACGGGCTCGACCCGTTCGAAACAGGTCCGAACCGGGCCAACTCGCGGGTCCAAACGGGTCCAAAAATTCAAAATTTAAAATTGAAAATTCTTTTTTTTTCTTCGTACAAACACTTGGTAACCAAAATTCAAAATTCTTTATTGGAAAAGTCGCTCAAATATCTCAGAAAACTAACGAGAGGAAGATCTGGTTGCCATTGCCAAGAGAAAAGGAAGGTCTACGTAGGGGTGAGCATTATTCGCTCAAATATCTCAACCGAACCGAACCGAACCGAATAAGAGATTCGGTTCGGTTTCGGTTGTGAAAATACTAAATTTTCTTATTCGGTTTTGGTTTTGGATTTCGGTTTCGGTCCAAAACCGAAAACCGAATAAGAAAATTTAGTTTATATATATGTATTAATTATAGGTATATACTAAATATATATAGGTATATACTATAGGTATATAATAAATATATCTAGGTATATTTAGTTATTATATATATTAACAAAAAAAAAAAAAACAAAAAACCCAAAAACCGAATAAACCGAAAACCGAACCGATTTAATTCGGTTCGGTTCGGTTCGGTTATTGATCAATTCGGTTCGGTTTCGGTTTTGCTTATTCGGTTTCGGTCCAATTCGGTTTTCGGTTATTCGGTTCGGTTGGAACCGAATAAACCGAATACTCACCCCTAGGTCTACGAGTCGCGAGCAAAAAAAACCTAATTATTAAAAAAAAAACTAATATGCTTGTGCAAATTCTGAATTTTCAAACTAAAATCCAAAAATTACAAAACACCCCCTAAGAAAGGCTACTGTTCATAAACCCCCTATTCCTCAAACCATCGCAACCAGCTACAGTAACCATCAGCCCCCCTCCATTCCCATCTCCCTATCCGGCCATTCCGGCGACCCCCATCACCGCCGTCGACCGGAAAGCCACCGATCGAGCCGGCTACCCAACTCTTGAACCCGCCCCCGCCGATCGACGACAAGACGTCGCCGCCGTTCCCCGACCCACTCGCCCCCAGGCGTCGCCGCAACCAGCGCCCCACCGCACCGATCCAGCCAACCCCGATTCCCCCTAGCCCGGCGCACCGCCTCAACTCCAGACCCCTCACCGTCGGCCAGTGCCCGCCAACAAGGCCCCTCGCCTGCTCTGCTTCAAAAGAACAAGAGGAATTGCATATTCATTCAGCAATTATTCCAGCAAAGTAGCTCCTTTCCCGTGACGATTTCTCCGTGCTTGGAACTCCGTTCTTCCATCCGATTCCTCCCCTCCGCAGCTGGTATAACCCTCTCCCTCTCCCTCTCCCTCTCCGAAAATTTCCATTCAATCCTTCGATCATTTGATCATTTATTTTTGAGCTCCAAAATGGAGAAAAAAGCCATTTCTGTTTCTTTCTTAAATTACGATACGGGTGTGCCCTGTTGATCCGGACTACCCCTCGACGAACCACTTGTACCGTGAGGTGCGTATGGACGTTCAGGACGTGTGGGAATCGACAGATCGTGATTTTTTTGACTGTGCACGTCAGCATGTATTCGTCAAATTTCGCACTATCGAAACTTTTCAGAAAACTGTATGCATTTCCAAACCATTTGTCGGATTTCGACGAAACTTGCACTATTGGATGCGCAACATAGAACTTGCCCTTTGACGTAAGTTTTGTCAAAATTGGAGACCATCGACCGGTTAGCCTTTTTAAGGGGCCGCGACTTGTTTCAGGAGCGCATTGGCTATCTGTCTGTGTGATCTCATTTCTGATAGCACCGTTGACTACGTGTCATCTTTGGAGTTTAGTTTCATATATAATTTGTCATTTTTTGAGAATGTTCTAATTTGGCTCCTTTTTGGGTACCATGTAGACCCTTTTACGTGTCGGGAACGAAGCGCGAAAACCGTTCCCCCAAACCAGAAAGTCCTGCGAGAGAACCGAACAAAAGCACACAAACCAAAAACGTCAAACATAATCGCAGACATAGATTTTTGACGTGGAAAACCCTTGCGGAAAAAACCACGGGACGATCAGAGTCCAACCCTGAAGAACCTCCACTAATGGAATAAAGAGAATACACCCTCTACAAGCTCCTCCCGATCCAACACGGATCACCACAACTCACTTGAAAGAAGAAATTTTTTGATTGTGGACTCCGAAGAACAAGAGATGCCGAAAAATTATTCGAAGCAATCTCTCCTTCACAATAGTCCTTAATCCTCTCTCTCTCCCAAAGATTGTAAAGCACTCTTGTTTTGAGATGAGTTTTCAACTAGCATGCATTACCCTTTTATAAGCCCTTGGTAATCTATACATGGAAGGCCAATATATATGGAAACTTTCAATATGCATCAATCATATATTTAAGGGAAATCCAATCATAATTGGCTTGCAATAATTGGAAGTCCAATTATATGGAAAGCTACTATATGAAGGGTCCAATCATAAATATATGATCAAAGTAAATATGAAAATTCAATCATATATTTTCTTACCATATATGTTGCAAAATATGATCCATGCACTCCCCGAGCTTCTCCGACACACGGATGGCGCTTGTCGCTCTCCGGAGTATTCTCCACATAGGTTGGGAACCCCACCCACTCCAATAAATTTTTTCCTTTACAACTAGGTGGAGGAACTCGTCATCCCGACGATCCTCCTGCAGTACTCAAACTTCTCCCTTGGTAGAACCTTCGTGAGCATGTCCGCTCCATTGTCATCAGTATGGACCTTCTCAAGCATCGCGTCCTTTTTCTCAACCACATCCCGTATCCAATGATACCGAGTCTCGATGTACTTGGACCGGCTATGAAAGGTCTGATTCTTCACAAGATGAATAGCACTCTGACTGTCGCAAAGCAAAGTATACTGCTCTTGATTCAGCCCCATTTCCTGCAACAGCTTTTTCATCCACAGCAACTCCTTGCAAGCCTCCGTCGTCGCAATGAACTCTGCCTCTGTCGTCGACAAGGCAACACACTTCTGCAACCGCGACTGCCACGATACCGCTCCTCCAGCAAACATCATCATATAGCCCGAAGTCGATCGTCTCGTGTCTACATCTCCAGCCATATCAACGTCGGTATACCCAACCAGCTTCGGCTCGTCACCACCAAAAGAAATTCTCCAATCAGCAGTGCCATGAAGGTATCGTAGAATCTACTTGACCGCACTCCAATGTACCCTTCCAGGATTTGAAAGGTTCCTGCTAACTGTGTCAACTGCATGAGAGATGTCTGGCCTCGTACACACTATAGCATACATAAGGCTTCCTACAGCTGAGGTATATGAAACCCGCTCTATATCTTTTTTTTCGTCCTCGGTAGATGGACACTGCTCCTCAGTGAACTTAAAGTGAGCCGTAAGGGTGCAACTCACTTTCTTCGACCCGTCCATCCCGAAATGCTGAAGTACCCGGTGAATGTACTTCTTTAGGGACAAGTGTAGTAGCTTGGACTCTCTCTCGGCTGATCTTCATCCCAAGAATAGTCTTTGTTGCACCCAAATCCTTCATAGAGAAGGCCACGTCCCGCTATCCTAGTGGCATTCCGACCCACTAATAGCATGTCATCAACATAGAACAATAAAATAATGAAATCATCCTCGGCAAAGTACCTCACAAATACGTAATGGTCCGACGTCGTCCGTACATAACCATGCTCCCCCATAAACGACTCGAACTTCCTGTACCACTGCCTCGGAGCCTGCTTCAGACCATACAAGCTTTTTCTCAACCGGCAGACCAAATGTGACTTGCCCTTCTCACAGAATCTCTCTGGCTGCTCCATGTATAACTTTTCCTCAAGATCACCATAGAGGAACGTCGCCTTCACGTCCATCTGCTCGACCTCTAAGTCAAAACTGGCTGCCAATGCTAGCACCACCCGAATAGACGACTGCTTGACGACTGGCAAAAAGTTCTCATCATAATCTACGCCTTTCCGCTGACCGTAGCCTTTAACTAACAGCCTCGCATTGTATCGAGGGCGAGTAGCATCATCCGTCTGCTTCACTCTAAACATCCATCGATTCTTTAAAGCTTTCTTGTCCTTTGGCAACCGTACCAGCTCATAAGTAGAATTGGCGTGTAAGGAACTCATCTTCTCCTGCATAGCCTGCATCCACTCCTGCCTTTGTTCGTCTTCCATAACCTCTGCAAAGCTTTCGGGCTCTCCTCCGTTAGTCAGTAGCACATACTCACCGGGTGAGTATCTCGTAGATGGTCGACGATCTCTGTCGTTCCTTCTCAGTGGAGCCACTGGTGCTGGCTGTATACCAACAGCCTCCTCCCCTTCAGAAACTGCCTCTCCGACATGCTCATCCTCCTGAGGGACACCCTGACCACCATCAGCAGGCTGATGATCAAGGTTGGGAGCAACTCCATGCACTGGCTCCCCCATAACTGGATCCTCTGCGATGTCCTCCGGAAACTGCTCGAAGCAAAATGACTCTAACTCAGGCAATTCCTCAGCCTCAGAAGGCATCTCAGAATCTTGAGTGTTGGTCATGGTCTGATCCTCAACGAATACCACGTCCATGCTTCTGTAGAGCTTTCTTCTCACTGGGTCGTAGAGTCTATAGCCAAACTCATTTCGACCGTAGCCGACAAAGATGCATCGCCTCGTCTACGGCTCAAGTTTGGACCTCTCGTCCTTCGGTACATGCACGAAGGCCTTACAACCAAACACTCGCAAGTGATTGTATGACGGCTCTTTGTCGTACCATACTTTGTCAGGCACATCACCCTGCAAATGAGCGCTAGGAGATAAATTAATAACATAAGCAACTGTGAGAAAAGTCTCATCCCAATAACTGCCTAGCAAATTTGCTTCTGACAGCAAACACCGCACCCTCTCCATCAGTGTCCTGTTCATGCGCTCCGCTACACCATTGAGCTGAGGTGTCTTGGGCGGAGTCTTCTGGTGTCGTATCCCTTGCTCTCTGCAATACGCATCAAAGGGACCAATGTATTCGCCGTCGTTGTCGGACCGAACACACAATAACTTCTTGCCCGTCTCTCTTTCAACAGACGCCTGAAACTCTTTGAAAGTGGGCAACACCTGATCCTTGGTCTTTAAGGCATAGACCCAAACCTTTCTGGAACAGTCATCAATAAAAGTTACAAAGTAAGAAGCACCACCAATAGATTTTACCTTCATAGGACCGCAGACATCCGAGTGAATCAACTCGAGCAATGTCGGCTTCCTTGAACTTGGGTGACTTTGGAAAGATACCCTATTTTGCTTTCCAGCTAAGCAGTGCGTGCATTTCTCCAACTTTGTAGACTTGAGCCCTGGAATCACCTTCCTGTTCACCAAGTAGCTCATCCCCTTCTCGCTGATATAGCCGAGCCGCCTGTGCCACAACTCGGTAGACGCATCACTGACTGCATTCACCTCCTGTGCCCCCTATGCGCTCCCCTCCATATAGTAGAGATCGGACTTCTTGCTTCCTCTGGCAATCACCATCGAACCTCTGAAAAGCTTCCACTGACTATTCCCGAAGAGACTGAAGAATCCCTCGTCATCTAACCTTCCAACCGACACCAGATTGAAACAGATATCAGGGACATGACAAACATCTTTGAGAACAAAAACTGCACCCGTCTCCGTCTTTAAATGCACATCTCTAATGGCAACCGCCTTCGACACATCTCCATTGCCCATCTTCAACACTCCACAATCGTCTGTCGTGTAAGTGGCAAATAGTACCCTGTTATGAGATACGTGAGCTGAAGTCCCTGAGTCCACCAGCCAAGAATTGTCATCGCAGGCGAGGTTTATGATAACCTCATCACCTACGACGATCACATCGCCTCCATGTATCGAGGCCACCGCTGTAGTATTCTCATCTTGCTTTACCTTGTCGCCCTTCTTCTCTCTTTTCTAAGCGGAACAGTTTCGCTTGATGTGGCCCTTCTTGCCACAATGGTAACACTCCGAGTCCTCGTACTGACCCTTGGACTTCCCTCTGCTCTTGTCTCTGCCACCACCTGGACCCCTGCTTTTGCCCTTTCCGCGGCTCTCTGAAACTAGTGCCTCTGAGTGATGGGATGTGGATGAAGTGCCCTGAGAACGTCTCCGCATCTCTTCATTCAGTACCCCGCTCTTGGAAAACTCTAGACTGACCACGCCTTCCGGAGCAGAAGCGATCATAGATACTCGTACGGTCTCCCACGAGTCTGGCAATGTACATAGCAACCAAAGTCCTTGAACCTCGTCGTCGAACTTGACTCCCATCGAGGATAGCTGGTCCACCACGCCCTGGAACTCACTCAAGTGATCCGTAATGGATGCACCATCTTTGTACCGCAGACCCATCATCATCCGGATCAGGAACAGTTTGTTTACCCTGGTCTTTTTCGCGTACAAAGATTCCAGCTTCTCTCAAAATGTCTTCGCATGCTCAATATTGGCAACGTGGTTGTACACGTTCTCGTCAACGAACTGCCGCATGTACCCACACACCTGTATATGCTCGAAGTTCCAGTCCTCATCGGATTTGTCACTGGGATTCTCGGATGCAAATACTAGAAGATGCAGTTTCTTGACGAACATCAAATCCTTCATCTTGCTCCGCCAATAATGGTAGTTAGTACCGTTCAGGTTCACCATGCACACCGATTTCGCGTCCATCTCTGCTTCCTGGTTTGACTATCAACTCCTGACACTTCTTTGAACCCAAAGCTCTGATACCACTCTGTTGGGAACGAAGCGCGAAAACCGTTCCCGATATCAGAAAGTCCTGCGAGAGAACTGAGCAAAAGCACACAAACCAAAAATGCCAAACACAATCGCAGACACAAAAATTTTTGCATTAGAAAATCCTTGCGGGAAAAATAACGGGACGATCGGAGTCCAACCCGGAAGAACCTCTACCAATGGAATAAAGAGAATACATCCTCTACAAGCTCCTCTCGATCCAACACGGATCACCACAACTCAATTGAAAGAATTTTTTTTTTGATTGCGGACTCAGAAGAACAAGAGATGCCGAAAATTATTCGAAGTAATCTCTCTTTCACAATAGCCCTTAATCCTCTCTCTCTCTCTCAAAGATTGTAAAGCACTCTTGTTTTGAGATGAGTTTTCAACTAGCATGCATCACCCTTTTATAAGCCCTTGGTAATCTATACATGGAAGGCCAATATATATGAAAATTTCCAATATGCATCAATCATATATTTAATGGAAATCTAATCATAATTGGCTTACCATAATTGGAAGTCCAATTATATGGAAAGCTACTTTATGAAGGGTCCAATCATAAATATATGATCAAAGTAAATATGGAAATCCAATCATATATTTCCTTACCATATATGTTCCAAAATATGATCCATGCACTCCCCGAGCTTCTCCGACACACGGATGGCGCTCGTCGCTCTCCGGAGTATTCTCCACATAGGTTGGGAACCCCACCCACTCCAACACTACGGACCCCGCCTTAGCCTGAGAGGACGAATTTTTTTCGGTGGTGAAATTGAACCTTTGGATAGTCATTCTTCACGGTTGGTATCAACTGAGATTCGTGGAGATGTTTATTTCGACATCCGGTGTGCTCCGATTCGATTTTCGTATCATTTCGTATCCGACAAGCTCGTGTCGGTACGTCGAATCTTTACCGACCGTGTATCAGGCAAGATATCTTGTCTTTATAACTTGAATAATTATGAAATATTATTTATATAAATTGTGATTGTTAGTTTACTATTATATCAATTTTCTGGCGTCTGAGTGTGACTTGGGTTCGACCGACGACATACGTCGATAGGGTTGGATTTAGACTTAGTAGGTTTGTTAGACTAATTCGATGCTGTGATGAGGTACTGTAATCCCCCAAAATTTTGGAGGATTTTTTTTATATTTTATTACATAAATCTTTAGTTGTTTAAATTATGAAATCGTATTATGGCTATCTTGACCTTTTAATATTTATAATATATTTTTATTTTGGAGTTAGAAGTTTATAATTGTTTGTAAAAATATATATATCTTAGTAGTAATATATAACCTTGCTAAGTTATTTTGGAGTTAGAAGTTTATTATAACCTTACTAAGTTATTTTCGTACAAAATTTTATTATTATTATTATTACTATTACCTTATTATCATTATTAATATTATTATAGTGTTCTTAGTCGGTTGTTATTTAATAGTAGGCAATAATTACTAAAAATATGTGCAAAAAATATATTATTAAGGTTTTAGAAAATATTTTATATTTTTAGTATTTATTTAAAAAATTTATGAGGATTTCTATTGGTATTATTAGAATTTTGAGAATTTCTAAGGGTATTTATGTAAAAAAAAAGGGGGTCTTGCGGCTTACTGTTCCCAAAAGGAAACAGTATAGTACATTAAACGGGAGCACCCGACCCCACCAATCCCAAAAGGTGCTAGATTCTCTCCCGGCCATGAACCCATGGGAACATCTCCGAGCCCCCAGTTTCCTTTCAACGAACCGAGAGATGTTGATGGAATCAAAATCTTGAGCGAATCTTCCAAATTTTTTTTTATTTAATCCAATCCTAAACCCAAACCTCTTGGATTAACCCAGATTTAAGTTAAATCCAATTCGAATTTAAAAAGGGGACTCAATGAAACCGACGGCAAAAAGAAATAAAAATAAAATAACTTCGTTTCCTTCTCCGTCGAAATCGCCTGTGTAGAAGAATCGAGTTCAAAGATTTCGTGAGACTCGCTGCACTTCTCCAGTTTTCCTGAGTCGTTGGCGCAGAATCGACGGCCGCCCCTCCATCGACGATTATCGGAAAACTCGGGAAACAGAGCAGTGCTCTGCTTTGTACACCGCCAGGTACCCAACTTTGCTAGTATTTTTCTTCAATTTTGCGTAACCAAACTTCGATCTAATTAACCCTATAGAGAGCCAATATAACCCTCTAGATATCCCACCAACTAGATTGGGATATAGTGCAACGATCAGTTGGAAAAATCGACGCCAAGTCGATGAAAAACCCACTGTTATATGGACAGAATTATGACTTCGAGTACCCCTGTTTTGAGATGATTTTCGACCAACCTAGCAAAAGTTTTGGAACTTTTTCTGAACAACAATTTAGCCAACATATAGAACTTCAAATCTCTTCTTTTAGTTTAATTTTCCTTCCCTTGTATGTAAAGATTTTTAAACCCAAAGTTTATGAAAAAAATCAGTTTTTAAAACATCAAAATTTAACAAAATCAACCGATACGGCGTGCGTCCCGACAAATCGGGCGACGTGGTCGTGCACTATACTCATCGAAAGGCACGTATGGATGTTACCGACGTGTGGGAACTGACGGGACTCGATTTCATTGTGTGTGCGCAACGAAATCAGTGCGTATCCGTCGAGATACCCCCGTATCGACGTTTTGCAAACTAGCCCATAACTTCGTGCACGTTCGTCAGATCGTCGCGAAACTTGCGCCATCAGGACCGTATCGTTTTTCTGGTCCTGTATACCAAGTTTGGCCCGATTCTGAGAAGGTTGATTGGAACGCCAAATTGGCGGGCCCACGACCCGCTCTAACGGGCGATTTTGTGCACGGCCCGCCAGAATCCAACTTTGGACATACGGTTGGGTTCGTCTCCTCAAACCGGATCCGTAGACATGTAGTTTGACGACTTTAGAGACCGTAGGTTCTGGCACGCATTTCGGTGCAAAATGGGTCCAACGACGGACATCGTTTTGACCCAAAATTATGATTTTGCCCCTGTTCCAGAATTGGACTTTTGGACAGGCATTTTTTTGGTATTTCTTTTATGCAAAATCTGTTCGTGATGTTTATTTCAGCATCCGAGGTCATTCGTAGAAGTTGGCTTTCAGTGCTTCCCTATTCTGACGATTTGAGTTACCAGGCGTCGCCATTCTGCACGCTACCTCGAAGCAAGATACCTTGCCACCAGCTGTTTATTTATTTAGCTTGTATTTCATGCATTGTTCATTATTTTCTTTATACAAAATAAACTGTGATACATGGCATAACCTGTTAGAACTTACTGTTCATTTATATTTCCTGCTGTGTATTATTTTTTTTCTTACATATTAAACCTAGATTTAAGGGACAACCTTTGTGTGTTGCATTCATTGGCCTTGACACGTTGTAACACGAAGTTGTGTGTCACATGTAGAACACGGACATGCGTGACTGGCTGGCCACCGGTGCGTATAAGCCGTGCGATAGGAATAACCGCTAATAGAGGTTGCATGCTAGTTTGACTTAGCGGTAATAGAGGTTTTGTGTTGTGGATACAACATAATATGCATTGGACGGGGAGGACAATTCCTTAGCGTATGGGCTTCGATGCACTTTCTCTTTTGTAACCCGTGAGCTCCGCCGGAGACGCGGGTCAAATTACCCATGATTACTGACGGCCACTGACGTTCTGCGGAACGTTATGCTCTTTTTGATTGGGCCTCTGGTGCCCCAAGGGGGGACTATGCCGATCCTATTTAGCCAGTACCCATGCGTAGGAAGGATTGTTCTTAACTACATTTCACTTAGACCGGTTAGGCACCTTTATCCGTTAGGTACGAGTACTTTTGGTTTGGGTACTTGTATCTGACTGTGGCTTGGAACAATAACTTGTCACGGACTAGTTTGCAACATCTTGTCATTGTTTGGTTGTAGGTGTGGCTTACTACTTCGATGAGAATGTATTGAACCTTGTTGGGGTCCGGATACCATATTGGATTCATAGTATGGAAAGATATGTCATCGTGAATTAGTTTACTATCTCCTGTCCTTGTTTGGTTGGGGGGATGGTAAGCTAGTTCAAATAGGTGTGTATTGGACCATGTTATGATCTGATTTTACTTATTCTTATTGAGCAGTATTTATTCAGTTTATGTGGCATGTTCTTTTTGTATCTTGTTACGTCCCTCTGAGGACCTGGTGATCTCTCCAGGTATTGGTGTGCAGGACTTTCCGCAGGAGTATGGCTCCGGTATAGACTCATCCTTCACGCTCGAGCGAGTAGTACCTTCTGATCACAGCTGTCCCTATTGGGTCGTGGAGCCTATTTAGTCATCATTTCTTATTCTATTTATCTTAGAGGTTGGACTCTATTTCCTTTCAGTTTATTCTAGTGCCGGTAGTGGATTTGTCTCCGCCCGGTCAACAGTTACATTTTGACATTTATTTTGATTCGTGAGTTACCATTTTCTTTATATTTACTGTGGATGAGATATAGCTTTTACCTGTGACTGTTTGTTATTATTATTCACAATACAGCTTATGTGTATATTCGAGATTTCCATATATTGGAGTGTATCTCGTATATATGCAGCTGGCATGCTTCGTTCCTAGTCCTACGTATTTTGGGACTGGGACGTTACCTGTTTTGTGGTGGCCCATGCAGGTCTAGATAAATTGTTTGGTTACTTTACCATACCAAGCAAGCCTGCGTATAGGATTAGAAATTAGGATCTCATCCACATATATGACATTCTATCTCGCCTTCATTTCGAACTCCAAACTGTCTATCTTGATTGCTTCTTGCTTGAATTATTCTTCCGTAAATCCTTACCCCTCTTTCGTGCGTACTAGGTCGTCATGTTCCACCATTCAATCACATTACCTCCAACTCTTATAAGTTGGGTAGGAAGCCTTACAACCTGACTTCCTTTGACTTTAACCAAGGCCTTAGACAAGAAGACAGTAGGACGACTGCATAGGCACGAATATCGAACACGACTTGGATTCTTAAGTAGCTTAAGCTATTTATATTTTCTTTCATCATTATCTCATGCATTGTAATTGGACTGCCTTGACTATTGTTGCTATTATAGCCTAGTTTTGCGAGCTTACTCTCTCATCGAGCTTTTTCAGGACAAATGTTTTATTGTGGGCGCCCACTGATACATTGTCTTATCAGAACCTGTGTATTGTGGTCTGATCAACCATAGTGCATTTGGTTCGCCTTTTGATTCTACGTGGATTGAGATATGGTTAGCTTAACATATTCGCCCTCTAGGATCTTATCCACGTGTTGTTGACATTTTAAATTCTTTATTAAACTCTCTTTTAATTGCTTGACTCAAAACCTATCTGAAACTAATCTAACATTGCCCTTATCTTCGTGCCAGCAATATGACTCTACACAGCAGACACACCTCGACCCTAGCCATCACATCTGGTGATGCAACTTCCCAGGAAGAACAGCTTTCCCCAATGACCCCGGTGACTCCGTATCAGCTAGAGCCACAACAGAATACCGTAAACCCATCGACGGTGCAGCAGGAAGCCCAAGTGTCCCCAGTCAGCCAGGTTGAGCAAACTACTGCAGTACCACCAGGAGAGACTACACCATCCCTGTTGCCTCAGCAGTTTTCACCACAGCTCGGACCCCAACTGCCTCCACTTTCGACTGATGCGGGCCCGACCACCCAGTTTATGTATGCTATGCTTCAATCTCAGTGGCAACAAATAGAACTGTTGAGGCAGAGTATAATGACCTACTTAGCTAGACCTCCACCACCAGCCCCGGTACTAGATCCAACTCCAGCTCCACAACCATATCTGGGCTCCATTGCAGACTTCATCGACATGGGCCCTAAGAATTTTAAGGGTACCGAGGGTCCCTTAGAAGTTTCTGCATGGCTTATTAGCACAGAGAAATTCTTGAGGGCATCCCAGTTGCCAGCACATGATTGGATGACAGCAGTCGACTTACTCTTAGAAGATAATGCTCATCACTGGTAGAAGGCTGAAGAGAGACGACTGGGTGCTGGAATCACATGGAAGCAGTTCTACGACCTATTCTATGAGAGGTTTTTCCCCCTCCACGTTCGAGACGCTCTCTATGACCAGTTCCTTCATTTGAAGCAAGGGAACATGTCGGTAGACGAGTACGATGTAGAGTCAGCCGTTTGAGTAGATTTGGTGAGACATTAATCCCGACAGAGCTGGAGAAGGCAAGGAGATTCCACCAGGGGCTCGCACCAGAACTTAAGACTTTCACTACTATACAGTCTCGAGTCTCTCATGCAGCTGTCTTGATGGAAGCACGTACCCAGGAGCTTCTTCGCAAGGAACGACAGGCGCAGAGGCGCCCCACACCGGTAGCTGCACCAGTTAGGATGACATAAGGTGGACCCACCAGGGGGCCTATAGGACAGTACCAGCAGAGGCCCACACCCTATCAGAAGCCCACCTGCAACTACTGCGGAAAGAAGGGCCACATTCGGGATGGATGTCGGATTCGTCTTGGCTTATGCTTGAGGTACGGATCGGAACGACATCGGATTATCGATTGTCCCGAGCCGTCAAGGCAAAGGCAAGCATTTACCATGGCTGTGGTAGAACCCCATCCTGAGATTAGAGATCTGGCAGGTATTATTATACTTGTACCATTATTCTTTATTTGAGTCATGGCTTAGCAATACATTCATTAGCTTGGTCAGCATGCATGAGCACTATCTATTGGTACCATTAGAAATATCATGACTATAGCAAGCTTATAAATAGAACTCTTGGCTTCTTCGTTAGAATTCTTGACTGACGTGCCTTAAAATCTGTGCCTCCGTCAACAACACTCGTATGCTTTAGATGTGTGGAAATCATCCAATCTCTACGCATATCATTTCGATACCTTACCGTGACTTTGATGTTTGAAGCACAACATTAGCCATTTTCTTCCAACAAACTTCACTTATATGAACTAGACGAGCCTCCCTACACGCATGACATACCTGTTCCACCAAAACACATCATTATGTGCTTCATTTCAATTACACCACCTGTATAACCCGATTTCCTTAGAAAGAACCATAAACATCCATTTTTTGTCCCATCTGATGGTTAACCATGCAATATCGAGCCATTCCATCAGACGAACTGAATATCCATGATCCATGCAAGACTAAGAATGCCCTATCTTGTAGAAAATGGTGGCAGTACGAATTTTATTATGACTACCTCCACCCTCTTTCCAGAGACTAAGTTACGAATGACTACCTGCTCCCTTCGTATTCAGCCGCACTATATTCTTCCATTAAGATTCGATTGTTATATTTTCATATTAAGTTTTATTTTAATTTCGAGGACGAAATTTTTTTTTAAGTTGGGTAGGATGTAATCCCCCAAAATTTTGGAGGATTTTTTAATATTTTATTACATAAATCTTTAGTTGTTTAAATTATGAAATCGTATTATGGCTATGTTGACCTTTTAATATTTATAATATATTTTTATTTTGGAGTTAGAAGTTTATAATTGTTTGTAAAAATATATATATATTAGTAGTAATATATAACCTTGCTAAGTTATTTTGGAGTTAGAAGTTTATTATAACCTTACTAAGTTATTTTCGTACAAAATTTATTATTATTATTATTACTATTACCTTATTATCATTATTAATATTATTATAGTGTTCTTAGTCGGTTGTTATTTAATAGTAGGCAATAATTACTAAAAATATGTGCAAAAAATATATTATTAAGGTTTTAGAAAATATTTATATTTTTAGTATTTATTTAAACTTTTTATGAGGATTTCTATTGGTATTATTAGAATTTTGAGAATTTCTAAGGATATTTATGTAAAAAAAAAGGGGGTCTTGCGGCTTACTGTTCCCAAAAGGGAACAATATAGTACATTAAACATGAGCACCCGACCCCACCAATCCCAAAAGGTGCTACATTCTCTCCCGGCCATGAACCCATGGGAACATCCCCGAGCCCCCAGTTTCCTTTCCGCGAACCGAGAGATGTTGATGGAATCAAAATCTTGAGCGAATCTTCCAAATTTTTTTTTATTTAATCCAATCCTAAACCCAAACCTCTTAGATTAACCCAGATTTAAGTTAAATCCAATTCGAATTTAAAAAGGGGACTCAATGAAACCGACGACAAAAAGAAATAAAAATAAAATAACTTCGTTTCCTTCTCCGCCGAAATCGCCTGTGTAGAAGAATCGAGTTCGAAGATTTTGTGAGACTCGCTGCACTTCTCCAGTTTTCCTGAGTCGCCGGCGCAAAACCGACGGCCGCCCCTCCACCGGCGATTATCGGAAAACTCGGGAAACAGAGCAGTGCTCTGCTTTGTACACCGCCAGGTACCCAACTTTGCTAGTATTTTTCTTCAATTTTGCGTAACCAAACTTCGATCTAATTAACCCTATAGAGAGCCAATATAACCCTCTAGATATCCCACCAACTGGATTGGGATATAGTGCAACGATCAGTAGGAAAAATCGACGCCAAGTCGATGAAAAACCCACTGTTATATGGACAGAATTATGACTTCGAGTACCCCTGTTTTGAGATGATTTTCGACCAACCTAGCAAAAGGTTTGGAACTTTTTCTGAACAACAATTTAGCCAACATATAGAACTTCAAATCTCTTCTTTTAGTTTAATTTTCCTTCCCTTGTATGTAAACATTTTTAAACCCAAAGTTTATGAAAAAAAAATCAGTTTTTAAAACATCAAAATTTAACAAAATCAACCGATACGGCGTGCGCCCCGACAAACCGGGCGACGTGGTCGTGCACTATACGCATCGAAAGGCGCGTATGGATGTTACCGACGTGTGAAAACTGACGGAACTCGATTTCGTTTTGTGTGCGCGACGAAATCAGTGCGTATCCGTCGAGATACCCCCGCATCGACGTTTTGCAAACTAGCCCATAACTTCGTGCACGTTCGTCGGATCGACGCAAAACTTGCGCCATCCGGACCGTATCGTTTTTCTGGTCCTGTATGCCAAGTTTGGTCCGATTCTGAGAAGGTTGATTGGAACGCCAAATTGGCGGGCCCGCGACCCGCTCTAACGGGCAATTTTGTGCACGGCCTGCCAGAATCCAACTTTGGACATACGGTTGGGTTCGTCTCCTCAAACCGGATCCGTAGACATGTAGTTTGACGACTTTAGAGCGTAGATTCTGGCACACATTTCGGTACAAAATGGGGCCAACGGTGGATATCGTTTTGACCCAAAATTACTATTTTGCCCCTGTTCCAGAATTGGACTTTTGGACAGACGTTTCCTAGGTATTTTCTTTTATGCCAAATCTGTTCGTGATGTTTATTTCAGCATCCGAGGTCATTCGTAGAAGTTGGCTTTCAGTGCTTTCCTATTCTGACGATTTGAGTTACCAGGCGTCGCCATTCTGCACACTACCTCCAGGCAAGATACCTTGCCACCAGCTGTTTATTTATTTAGCTCATATTTCATGCATTTTTCATTATTTTCTTTAGTAAATAACTGACTGTGATACATGGCATAACCTGTTAGAACTTACTGTTCATTTTTTCCTGCCGTGTATTATTTTTTCTTACATATTAAACCTAGATTTGAGGAACAACCTTTGTGTGTTGCATTCATTAGCCTTGACACGTTGTAACACGAAGTTGTGTGTCACATGTAGAACACGGACATGCGTGACTGGCTGGCCACCGGTGCGTATAAGCCGTGCGATAGGAATAACCGCTAATAGAGGTTGCATGCTAGTTTGACTTAGCAGTAATAGAGGTTTTGTGTTGTGGATACAACATAATAGGCATTGGGCGGGGAGGACAATTCCTTAGCGTATGGGCTTCGATGTACTTTCTCTTTTGTAACCCGTGACCTCCGCCGGAGACGCGGATCAGATTACCCATGATTACTGACGGCCACTGACGTTCTGCGGAACGTTATGCTCTTATTGATTGGGCCTCTGGTGCCCCAAGGGGGGACTATGCCGATCCTATTTAGCCAGGGCCCATGCGTAGGAAGGATTGTTCTTAACTACATTTCACTTAGACCGGTTAGGCACTTTTATCTGTTAGGTACGAGTACTTTTGGTTTGGGTACTTGTATCTGACCGTGGCTTGGAACAATAACTTGTCGCGGACTAGTTTGCCACATCTTGTCCTTGTTTGGTTGTAGGTGTGGCTTACTACTTCGATGAGAAGGTATTGAACCTTGTTGGGGTCCGGATACCATATTGGATTCATAGTATGGAAAGATATGTCATCGTGAATTAGTTTACCATCTCCTGTCCTTGTTTGGTTGGGGGGATGGTAAGCTAGTTCAAATAGGTGTGTATTGGACCATGTTATGATCTGATTTTACTTATTCTTATTGAGTAGTATTTATTCAGTTTATGTGGCATGTTCTTTTGTATCTTGTTACCTCTATCTGAGGACCTGGTGATCTCTCCAGGTATTAGTGTGCAGGACTTTTCGCAGGAGTATGGCTCCGATATAGACTCATCCTTCACGCTCGAACGAGTAGTACCTTCTGATCACAGCTGTCCCTATTGGGTCGAGGAGCCTATTTAGTCATCATTCTTATTCTATTTATCTTAGAGGTTGGACTCTATTTCCTTTCAGTTTATTCTAGTGCTAGTGGTAGTGGATTTGTCTCCGCCCGGTCAACAGTTACATTTTGACATTTACTTTGATTCGTGAGTTACCATTTTCTTTAATTTACTGTGGATGAGATATAGCTTTTACCTGTGACTGTTTGATTATTATTCACAATACAGCTTATGTGTATATTCGAGATTTCCATATATGGAGTGTATCTCGTATATATGCAGCTGGCATGCTTCGTTCCTAGTCCTACTTTTGGGACTGGGGCGTTACAGGTACTATGGTATCTCACAAGACGTTGGACACTTATATAGGCATATGATACGAGTATGTTATGCATAATAGGATACGAGGTCATGTATCCAATATACAAGCGAGACGTGTATCAGTTAGACGTTGAGACCTGCTATGCAGTATGAAATTAAAGTTATGGATTACGGTGGATTTGTATTCAGATTGCATGATTCTAGATGAGTCATGGACTCATTGGTACACTATCATTGGACGGGAAGGATAGTTACTCGACGTATGGGGTTACTATATTTTCCTTATGAACCGTAGACTCTGGAAGATCTATAGGTGATGAGCTTTAAGCAGATGGCTATGGCGTTCGATGAATGCTATGCACGATATGCAGATAACTGGATACAGTATATTTACTGACCTCTGGTTCTCGATGTGAATTATTTCAATTACCTATTTAGTCAAATGCTCATGTGAGCGAACATTGTCCTCATACATGCACTTAATCAGTTAGCATAGTGTTATTACATGTTGATTACTATTCAGTTATTATGGCATATTTTTATGTATCTATTGCGCCCCTCTAAGGACTTGGTTTTCTTCCAGGATTTGGTGACCAGGTATACCCGGAGGAGTACGGACCGGGACTTGACTCAGTTGTTGAGGATAAGAAGATTCTACCAGCCGAGTTCATTTAATTTTCTACCATCTGAGTTCATTTGATTTGGGGAGGGCTCTGTATTGGATTCAGTCATCTTGCTTCAGAGATCGAGTCTAGTTATTTTACTTTACACTTTATTCATTTGATTTGGGGAGGGCTCTGCCTCGGATTCAGTCATCTTGCTTCAGAGACCGAGTCTAGTTATTTTACTTTCCACTTTACTACCTTCTTTCTTTAGTCGTGGATTGTCTCCACATGCTGAGTTAGATTTGTGTTATGGATATGTATATTTCTATATTCTGGCTATTATTACTCGTATTCATACTAGTTGCTTATTTCATACCTGTGGATGAGATTAGATTTCTGTCTATAACTTATTAATATTTAGCATGGACTGGAGTTCACTTGTAGCTTTACAACGTAAATACTATTAAGGGATCCCATTAGATTGGAAATATCTGAATACATATCAATTGACTGCCATCACGCAGCTTGGTCCCACATATTTTGGGACTGAAGCATAACAACTATTTTGTTGAAATTGTTTAGGTGATTGACAATTGGGGTCCCTTCCTTTATGTATAAACTATAGAGTTATTTTTTAAGTAATCTGGTTAGACATTGATTTTGTCATGTACAAGCCCTCTAGCTCAACCATAAACTTGTCGCAAAAGCCTCCAATATCACGTAATATATCACCTCATCCGCTAGATAGAGCTCTATCTTGCTTTGTGTGCTCTAATCCATGTCCTCCCAAAAATCCTTCGTCATATCCGAAGGCCTTAAATACTCTTTTGGTGGCAAAGTCTTGACCCTTCTTTTCCACAAAGAGAAGTTTTCTTTAACATTAAATTTCTCCACCTCAAACTTGATGCTATTAACTTTGCTACCCACCATCCTGAAATTTTGAAAAATCTCTCGAATCTTTATGAACCAATCAATCTCAACAATCCCAATATAGGAAGATAGGAATCAGACCAATATCTTGTGCATGATAAGGATTTGAACACGACAATACTTAAGTATAGGGGAAAAATGAACTATAAGCTCACTTTTTGACCGATATGAAGATTGATACCTAAATTTAGATTAACTCGATTCTAGATCGATTTAAGGCCATCTGAGGTCGTTTTAACGACTGATCATAACCCATCTTTATCTGATGGGCAGGCACGTGCTTGCATGTGTTCATAGTCGCGGGTGGGCGCACATACTCGTGTTGTGCTATGCGTCCACGTTATCTCCGAGATAATATGGATCGATACTCAGCTTCAGCAGATGATTGAGGTACTACCGTTTGCTTCTTGATATGCCATGAGACAATGTTACCTTTGAAGAAGGTACAATATCCACTAGTGGCGCAGCGATAATCAACAGATCCGATTTCGTCACTCATGATCGAACATTGAGGTCGTTCTCTAAAAAAATTGTACGCAGTGAAAACAAAAATGACTTATTACAACCCAACATCCACGTACATGTCGATTTCTTTCCAGTAGTAGTTTTTTTTCTTAATTGGTGCCTTATTAGAAGTTGATCGTACTTATCCCTTTTCATTGAATGAACCAAGTTAACCTATACGAGAGTAAAGAAGACATTTCCAACATTTTGAAGTCTCGTTTTCTAATTATGCTGCGTCTTTTCAAAAAGGAAAGGATAAGTGACTTTGTAACCCTAGCCTTTCTCATTTGTAGAACAACTAAGCTAGTTTTTGAGTTTCACTTACCTTAAACCTACCCTATTCTTCGATCCGTGATTTAGTTTTGGACCAAGAGCCTTTAGCCCTCCCAAGCGTTAGAACAAGACCATTCGAGCAGACCCGCCTTTTGTACTCATTTCACCACGATTTATCACCTTTATTTAAAGCTTCGCTTGCAACAGGTATACCTAGCAACGGAGCCTACTGAGATAAGGAGACCCTCCATCCGCGCAATGAATTATTAGGATGCCATTGATTCCATTGGTCAAAAATAGCTAATGTGAACTCGGTACTGAAAGCACTGGTCTTGCTTGTACATCTTATGTTGTCGGAAAAGGACGAAGCACAGGGGTTGCGGTTGATTTGTGAGCTGAGAAACCCGTGAAATAGGATATGATAGCGTCTTTTTCCCGAACCTTATAGAGATCGTATCCATTCTTATCAAAGAATGACATGTTTAAATGAATTTGTTCAAACAAGTATATGGCAACTAAATGGTATTCCCATATCAATTGGGTTTATGTATTTTTAGATCATGGGGGGTAGTATAGGATCTGTAGTATTGTGTCTTTGTCCATCTTCGTTTAGGGCAGGACACGTTTTGACGATTAAAAAATTAACAAGCCACAAAAAACTGGATTAATAGCACAAGAACACAAAATATACATGGTTTGGTTAAACTCGACCTACTCCATGGGACAAAGAGGGGAAATACTTTATTAAATCTTTAATAGAAAATCTTACAAAAGTAGAATAACACACCGCAAAGAGCAATCCTCCCTTATCGAGATCTCCAATGGGATCTCTCATTCTCTCTTGAAGACTCCTTTAAAGGCCTCCTAGTAAACCCCAGAAAGCCCCTTCTCACAATAGCTTCAAGCAATAAATCTTTAACCCCAAAAACTAGGATGTAAAGAGTCTTAAATAGGCCTCTCAAAACTTGACCTAAGTTTGGAGTGGTCTCGATGGTCGAAAAAATCAGTCTTTAATTTGATCTGCTCAATATTTGAGCAAATCTCGGCCGTCGAAGACCATTGGCAGCACAAAAAAAACCCATACCTGTTGGATGTATATATATATATATTTGGCAATTTGAAGCATGTCGGCTATATGTCACCGGTATGCCTTCCTGTTCATACTCCTTATTTTCCTGAGTGTTTGACTCCTCCCGAGCTTATCCTCGAATAACGTCCGTCACACTCCATATAAATACGAGCCAAAACCCCAACAACCTTCTTTAGTAGTGGACTTAAAAAACAGAGAAAGTTTGGACTCGAGAACCAATCAGTTATTCAAATGTGATAGCATTTGGGCGAAGATCAAGTTTCTTTTAGTTTTAATAATAGAAAGTGGAGACCCCCTAGTTTTCAGGAAGCTATTGAGCAAACTGACAAAACTAAGTAGACGATAGATATGACTCAGGAGATGGAGTCACTTCGAAAAGCACTGGGAGTTGGTCAAGCTTCCAGAAGGAAAGAAAGCAATTGGTTGCAGGTGGGTGTTCAGGAAGAGGAAGGATAATGAGCAATACAAAGCTCGACTGCTAGTGATGGGTTATGCACATAAAGAAAGTATTAATTATACTGAGATATTCTGTCTTGTAGTCAAGGATACATCTATCGTGGTATTACTTTCTATGATTACTTATGCAGCAACCTGAAGGTTTTAAAGAGTCAGGAAAAGAAGATATATTTGCTAACTGAAGAGATCACTTGATACTGAGATATGCAGAGATAGAAATGCTGGAAAGTTGTGTTTAGCTTGAGAAAGTTCTAGAAAGATTCAATATGTGATGCCGAAAGTAAGTTCTCCTATTACAAGTCTCGATTATCATATGAGAACAAGTATTATTATGTCTCGAGTACCATATGCCAGTGCAGTTGGATTTGATGTATGTTATGGTGTGGACTATGCCAGATTTATCAATTGCAGTTAGTGTGATAAGCATATACATATCGACAAGGAACATTGGAATATATTAAAGTGGTTATTAAAGTATTTAAAAGATACAATTGGAGTTAGTATACTTTTTGAGAAGGATGTCGCATTAGACCAAGTTATGGGCTATGTGATTCTGATTATGCAAGAGGATTTGTACTCACAGTTGTAGGGAGTCTAAAAAGTTTGAAGTCCACATTGCAAGATACAATAGATTTCTCAAGAAAAAAAAAGGCAGAGTACATAGAAATAACTGGGGCATCAAAGGAAACTCTTTGGTTAAAAGGATTCATTGACAGGATTGGGATATCTTAACAAGCTACTTCTTTAAGAATCAAATATATCACCAATGGAAAAAAAGCTCTAATCAGGTATCACAAAATAAGGTAGTGGATTAGTAAAAGAAAGATTCATCTACTGAAGATAGACACATAAGGAGAATGCAACATATATTTTGACAAAATAAATCCCAACATAGAAGTTGAAGTCTTGCTTGGACTTATCAGAGTTGTACAGCATTGAAGATTTTACTCAATCCGAGACAAGGGGTTGTGGTAAGTACCATGGAGGTACACCTACAGATTCAAGACATTTCAGGTTGATTTCCATGGAGGCTATACGAGATACAAGTTGTTGGTGTTTTATTCTATGTGTTGTGTGTGTTCACAACATTCTATTGTTAAAAGATAGTCCCACATCGGAAAATCACACCAATATGTATCTCTATATATTACTTATGAAGGAATAGAGAGATGCACATGGGTTGAGGCCCAATGGAGGGTGCCATGTGGGGGGATTTTACATAGAGGTGAGAATAAGAAACCAACTTTTGGCCAAAATGAAAATAGATTGGAGCTAAGCCCCGAAGGGGCTTAGCGACTCGGACTCGGACTCGGACTCGGGCTCGGGCTTGGGCTCGGGCTTGGGCTAATGGGCTTTTGAGGCTTAATGTGGCTTTTTGATGGCACTTTGCACTTAGCACGACAGCTCGTCGCTAGGCGCATTTAGTTGCGCTCGTGCGCGAGCCTCTGCGCGGCCTGCGTGGCGTACGGGGCGTACTGAGCGTACGGGACGTACGGGTCGTACGGGTCGAGCGGGTCGACCACGCAGTACGGGTCGAGTGGGCCGTTCAAATTATGTAACGTCCGCGGGTCTTGTGGGCTCAGATCCGGAAATGGCTCAGATCCAGAAAATACGGATCTGGCATTAAACCAGGGCGTGCGTTCAGAATTTGAAAAGCCCATCTCGTGCCTATAATATCAGAAGCATCTCCTCTCTCTAAGGTTACAGAAAATACACAAAAAATTTCCAAAGAGAGAGAGAAGTGCTGCTGCTATTCCGAGGAGTCGTCAATATTTTTGGCCAGCGTTCTAAAGTTCTCTTCGAACTTGCCGGTTCCTGGAGGCTTGTCCGTAAGGCGGATATAGCTTTGAGCGCCGGTGATCTTTCACCCCAGCAGGCTTTCTTCTTCCTCTGTTGCCTTCGAGAATACCGTCACTTCTCTTTAGAAGTTATACGGTTCTGTTGCCTTCGAGAATACTGTGGCTTCTCTTTAGAAGTTATACGGTTCAGTTGCCTTCGAGAAATATTACGAAATCTTTTTAGATTCCCGTAATACAACATCACCTTCTTTAAGGTGTTGTTGCTGGAAACATTGTCTTTACAATAGTTTCTGAATTCGTGGTTTTCCATCGATTGTTCGCCAAGGGACTAACAATCTCAAAGCTATATCGAAAAGATGGATAACTCACGTGCATCGCTCGTCAATACCGGCTTTAACAAGTTGGAAAAATTCGACGACGAACATTTCCAAATCTGGAAACGGAAAGTAACCTTAAACATTCAACTCGTGGAAGTTGATCACGTGCTGAATGAGGAAGAACCGATCGTTCCAACAACCGGAACCGCAGAAGTTATTGCAGCTGCTAAGTCCAATCAGGCAAAATAGATTAGAGAAAACAGTATCTGTAAACTGTTGATTCTCAATAGCATGGAAGACTCTCTGGCAGAGTCCTATTCCAAGAAGAATTCTGCCAAAGAGATTTGGGACTCCTTGGGGAAATTGTACGAAGATGACGAGAATCGGTCAAAGATCTTCTTGGTTGAAAGATACCACAAGTGGACCTTCGAAGATGAGAAGGCTATGATGCCCCAAGTAAAGGAGTTTCTGAAGCTGCGCCAAAAGTTGGATGACGAAAAGATGCCTCTTGTCGACAAGTTTGTCGTTGGAGGAATCGTCTCTAAACTTCCTGCGGGTTGGAGCAACTTCTATGCAAGGATGCACCGCAAGAAGCTGGACATATGTATGGAAGATCTCCTGCAAGAGATCCATGTTGAGGACGAGATGCGCTCTCAACAGAAGAATTCTCTGTCCAAACTGGCGAAAGCAAATCTGGTCCAAACCAGAGAGTACAAGGGGAAGCAGGCGGCTTCTCCTCACAAGAAGAAGAAGGACTTCACTAATCTGAAAGTGAAGAGTCCTTCATTCAAGAATCAGAAGTCCAAGTCCCATGTGACTTGTTACAAATGTGGCAAAAAGGGCCACTACAAAAGTGACTGCAAGGAACCAGAAAAGGTGAGCCTAGTAAGGTTTCTTTGGTTACTAATCTGGTTGCAATGATAGCGCAGGTTGCAAATGTGGGGGTCGACTCGGACTGGTGGATAGACACTGGTACGACATGTCATGTCTGCTCAGACAAGGAATGGTTCGACTCCTATGAGCCAACTTCCGAGAAAGTCATAATGGCAAACCAGACACAAGCTGAAGTACTGGGGATCGGGACGGTGGAGCTGAAACTCACATCGGAGAACACTCTGACGCTTCAAGGAGTGAAGCATGTTCCTGCAATTGCTAAGAACCTGATCTCTGGGAGCCTGCTTTGTAACGCAGGCTTGAGGATGGACATCAATGCTGGCCAGATGGTGATGTCCAAGAAGGGTACATTCTTCGGAAAAGCTTTCCAGACTGAAGGAATGTACAAAATTCAGCTTGTTGTAACCCAGAAAAATGATATTAATGCTATTTCTACTTTGAACTATTCTTTTGAATTGTGGCATAATAGGCTAGGACATGTTCATAGTAAAAGAATTAACAAAATGTCTAGCCTAGGACTTATCTCCAAGTGTGGGGGTAAGGTAGAGAAATGTGAAGTGTGTGCTCAGACGAAGATCACAAGGAAACCCTTTCACAGGGTCCATCGAAGCACAGATCTTCTGGAGTTGGTTCACTCAGATATCTGTGATTTCAAGCAATTCTCTACAAAAGCCGGAATGAAGTATTTTATTACTTTCATCGACGACTTCTCAAAGTATGCTTTTGTCTACCTGCTCAAGTCTAAAGATGAGCATTCGAGAAGTTCAAGGAGTTCAGGGCCGAAGCTGAACGGCAAACTGGACAACAACTCAAAAGGATAAGGAGTGATCGAGGCAGGGAGTATCGGTCTCATGATTTCTCATCATTCTGTAAAGAACATGAAATCATAAATAAGACG